>OZ010787.1:70023386-70623386 GCA_963932465.1 Maratus speciosus | reverse complement strand
AAATAATGTAGCCGCCAGATTCAAACTTGAGAATTGCTTCTAAGTTTCATGGCTCTAATTACTTTATTTGACAATCATCATCTACAAATTCAGTAACGATGCCAATGATACCATGAAACGTTAAATCATCACATTTTACTCATCGCAACCACATAGCAATCTCCCAGTTTGTGCTATTGAACAAAATAAACTATTGTCTTCTTTATTATCAATAATATAATTAGCAACTTCTCTAATATCTTTATTTATTCAGAGAAACGTAAATTATTTGTACAAATTACGTTATATGCATGGTTTGTAGTAAATAGTCGCATTTTTTATGATTTTAACAAATTGTACTTGTTGAGAGCTCTTCGCTATTGGTAGTTTCTCTCAAAGTAATAAAACGTGATGTTGCTGTTTTGTTCCCCCCATACGGTACACCAAGAATGCTTACTTATTATTTCCAAGAACAATTTTGACAAAGTCAGCGGTATTCCTTACAATTGCTTTTTAAAGACAAACTTCATTCGACACATTTCGTTATACAACTGCACAAATTAAGTCTACAGCATCTTTACCAGGAGCTTTTGAAAAAAATAAATGCGCAGTTAAGTTAATTGAGGAAGAAGAGTGATTTATTCCTGACTCAATTGCAAAGTTACATTTTTGTTTAAACTGGAAAGCATAATCATGAGAAAAACAGAAAAAATTGTTACAATTTTGGAAAATACATTCCCTCACTGTAAATTAAAGATGTAAATCGCTACAGAAATGTGTTACTAAACTGTAAGCATATTAAAATTTCATCTGTATACTGTAAAGAAAAATGATGTAAATCTACAAAACTAGTTTTTGTAAAGCTACAGAAATCTGTATGCTTACTATAATTTTATCGATAACTCGGATAATTACATGATTTTTTTTTGTTGTTGTTGCAATTACATAAAAAGTTCTAGCAATACCCAATTTCCTAGAAAATTCTAAGTAACATTATAGATTTTTTTACAGTAGAAACGTGAATCTGTTACATGTTTTTTTTTTTTTTTTTCCAATTACATGAAAAGTTCTAGACATCCCAGTTTCCTAGAAAATTCTTAGTAACCCATAATTTTTTTTATAGCTGTTGAAATTTTACGCAGGAATGCATTTACAGAAAATTGGTTATGAGTTAAATTGTCTGAATAAATAATAAAAGATTTTACTTTACGGCATCAAACTAAATAAGAATTGAAAATACAATCGCTTATGGATTTGAAAAGTGGTGACCAATTTCGTACCAAAATTTCGTCTTGGCATAAAAATGTATAGTTTTCAGGAAAATCTACTTGCATAAAACTCTTTTAGAAGTGATTTTTTTTGGCATTATCAAAAAAATTCCGTGTACAAATTTGAATGAATATGTGCCACAGAAATGGATTTAGTTGCTATCAATTTTTTTTAAGTAATCAGAAATAGTTTCTTGACTGTTACTTTTTCAAAACGTTTATCAACGTTTTGCTATTGACAGTAACTTATATGAAGTTCTGAATTATGTACTTTTGTTTCAAGTAAATCTTCGATGTTTTTATCGTAAATTAGTCCTTCTGAATTCATACATTCTAATTATGATGTACCACAGCAGACAATGTCCTTAAATCTTTCAGAGGAATGTTTAATGCAGGAAATACATCAGTCACTGCCTCACAAATTGCTTGAATGTTTTATTGACAACGACAAATGCATATATTATGAGGAATAATTTTTTAAATTCTGCAAAGGAAACTAATTTTTCAGTCTAGAAAACTTTTTTAAACAAAAAGTATTCTGTTAACAAATATCACTAGGGTTGATGTAATTATGTGATTTTTTGACGCACAACTATTGTAGATTTAGCTGAAGTGTGCCTCTTTTTTACATCTTCATCAACACAAAATTCTACAAAGCTGTGGAGTAAAAGATTTTTTTTTTCTTTACAGAATCTGATGTTAGTTAGTTCTCTACTTTTTCCTTTCTCTTGCTGAAGCTTTTGCTGGTTCTAAGACATTTCTTCATTTTATCATATGTTTTATTTTGTTTCTTTCTCACCTCAACATATTCAATTTCATTCTTAGTTTTTCTGTAAAATTTTAGTCACTTAGCAGAAGTTTTCTTGATCCTTAAAGCAATGTCGTTTATAAGAAATAATATTAAAATATTTCCTTTAAATTATACTACTATAAACATTTCCATCAGTGTTACTAAAAGAATCACTGTAAATCCTACAGAAGAATTTAGAAAGCGAAGCTGTAAATTATCTGATCAAAGATCATGTGCTTCAAACCAAAAGAAAGTACACAAAAATAATGCGAGTTGAGTTGTTTTAATCTATCTTTAATAACTTATCATGATTATTATATAATCTTAAGTAACAATAGAAATAAATAAAATAAATTCATTCACTAAAAAAACACGAGTAAAGATAATTTATCGTGCTTAAAATTTACAAAATATTCTTAATTAAGGCTAAAAGTATTTCAAGAACTATTGTAATAACGGAGAAAACAACTAAACTTCAAGCATTGTGTTTTTTTATTGTATCGCAGTTTTATGCCAAACTATGGCCAGAAGTGTTATGTGTTACCCTTGTAACACAGACATTTGTTACTCTTGTGACAACACCCCAGGTCGTGTTCCATATATAACATAAAAAAATATTTTATGTAAAATCTGTTTTATACCACCAAATCAGGGAATTAAAAATTTTGGGTAAAAATATTAAGTAGTTTTTATAAAATTAAAACTTTAATATGTTTTCTGTTACTCTGGTGACATTTAATTATCAACTATTAAATAAAGTTAAAATTGTATTTAATACCTTAGCTAAAAACTTATAACCATGTAGATCTGACGGATATAATAATAGCTTGTTATTTTCAATGCATAATAATTTCATATAATGAATTTCATAAAAAAAAACATGCAACTCAATAAGTGGACTTTTATGCTCAAATGTAAATGATTTTTAATACTGTCAGTTTCCAGCGGATTTTCGATATAGACTTATTCTTATGAAATTAAAACTTACAAATTCAATATACAGCAACTCTTTAGCTTTAAATCGATGTATCACACATATATTTCCGTTTAAAAAAATTTTCAGTAAATTTCTTTTATTGTCGTGGACGTACCCATATCTAATAGAGGGTGGAATGTTGTAGGGTCATTCCATGTCAATTCAACCAAATTTTTTATGGTTTGTAACCCGACCCCCAGGGATTTGGATGAAACTCGGTGTATTTACTAATTCTATCATGATATGAATACAGAGGAAAATTTTGTTTCCTCTGTATTCATCGGAAAATTTTCCTTCCTAGACCTCATAGTTTGTGAGATATGGGGGGGGGGGGGTGTCCAATTTTTGGATTTTTCTCAAATCGCACATTTCTGAGTCTGTATTTTTAGACTGCAGTTCCATTTTCAAAAAATTGTTTCTCTGGATCTAAAATGCGAATCATCTTAAAAATATCACAGTAAGTACATCAAAATATGCAGATTTTAATAAAAAAATATTTAAAAAATTAATTTTAAATATTTAGGGCCAAAAAATTAAACCAAAGTTGAAAGTTATGGTTATTTTTCCAAATTTTTGTGATTTTATGAATAAGTTTCTACACAAAAAGGCAAATGAAATTTCCAATTTCTTTTTGTTGTAAATAAAAGTTTATACTTTGGGCTTTCTAGTTATGAAATAAAAATGTTGTCTTTCTCATGACTTATGCAAAATTTTGCCCTGTTTTTGGAAACTGCACCAATCAAGAAAAACAAATCTCTGCCTAATTTTAGCTGGGGTACCTAACTAACTACTGAGGTTCCTATGACTTGTTGAACATATTATTAATGTTCCTTTCTTCCTTTCTTTTGCAAAGTAAAGTTTTTGCTTTTTTTTCTTTCTTCTGAGTAAAAGGGGGGGGGGGGAAGTCTATGACTGCAGTCTGTCCTCCTTCCATTAAATTTTGTGCATAATCCTTATGTTTCCATTATTTATTCATTCATATATTTTCTTTTATTATTAGCATTTTTTTAAATTAAAAAAATCCCTTAATTTTGTGTTTACAATATAACTGTAAACAAAAAGTCTTTTGTTGATATAGAATAAGAAAATGCAATAATCACTTTTTACCCATCAAATTTTCAATATGTTTTTTTCTGTGTGTGTATGTGTGTTTGAATTAAAATATTTTATTTATATTTAACATTCTTTTAAAACTTTCTATCTTATTATCTTGGATAATTTTAATCATTTTAAATATGTTTTTTATAGTTTAAGTACCTTATACTTAACAAAGCCTAGTTCATTTCTATAGTATGAAACATATTTTTATACGTGCCTTGTATAAACAAATTCTGACAAAGGCAGGATAAAATTATTTAGTTAAGGCATGTGTTTTCGAATCTGTTTATCAAATTATTATTAGTCTGCTGTTTCTCATAATAGAAGGGGGATCTATTTTTCCTTGCGCTGCAAATGAAAATAATAGATGTATAGTAACTAATAATATATTAATATAGTAACTAATTATACTGCAAGACCGTCATGACAACTTCTGAGAGAAAAGAGAATCTTGTCTATGCCAGAAATAAGAAAAACTAAAGCCACAGCTACAGGTCCAGAAACAATTGAACTAATTGAAAAGATTTATAATTGTAATGAATATTGAAGAATCATGACTGGAAAAAATGTAGTTAGCATTGCTAAGAATGTACTATGCACAAAAGCAATTGATATTATGTGTATCTATATGAGTTGTATTCTCCTTTTAAACAGGAATTTCCAAAAAAATTGAGAATTATAATTCTAGGTATTCAATCCAGTATTAGCAGCACTGTTCATTTAATTGAATTTGTGACAAGCTAAGTAAAATATTTGGAAAATGTTATTCCACTCTTTTATAACGAAAAGTAAATCTAATTTACTAAAAGAAACTAAAGCAAACTTTGGCCCTCAAAAAGCTATCGTTTTGTAGGATTTCAGCAAAAATTTTACTTTTCTTATTCAAGATGAGGCTTAAAGTTAGCATTCGACCAAAGAAGCTGCACTCTGGATCCAACTGTTATATACACTCTATCTCTCAGTATTAGATTATCAGCAAGCAATATACACATTTTATCTTATGATATGCAACATGATTTCACTCTTATGTGTTTAACACAGAAGGAAGTGATATCATATGTAAAAGAGATATTTCCTGATGTAAAGAAAGCCCTTGACTTTTGTGATGGGTGCTCTGGCAATATAAAAATTGCAAATTTTCATAAACCTTTACCAAAATGAAGAGAATTTCCCCTTAAGATATTTAAATTTTTTTCTGGGGGGTGGGGGGAAGGAGGGGGGTAGCCACCGATTTAACGTTTTAGATACTAAATTACGAAGATCTTCTAATATACCGATGTTTTGTTGTGTTAATATGTTTGAAGTTACAGTAAGATAGGAAAATTGACATATATGTTAGAAGGTTCTCAATATTGCTTATTCATAATAAATATAAATTTTAAATTGCAGAAAAAAAGAATGTTGCAAAATAAGTCTAAGTGATACTGCAAAAGTACGTCATTTATTTCTATATTTATATTTAGCTCAGTTATATTTATGAATTTCAATCTTTTAAATATAATGATTATTCTGATTTTTTAGCTTTAAAAAATTTGCATATAATTTAACAAATTCTTTATTTGTTACATAAAAAAATACAACAATCTAAATCTTTAAATTATTTATAAGCGATTTTATTTAATGTATTAGATTTAATTAAGGATTATTTCAATTTTAATAAAAATGAAGTTTTTCTCCTAGTTTATGTAAAAATTTTGCCCTGTTTTGGGAAATTGCACCATTCAAGAAAAAAAAATATCTATCTAATATGTCTAATTTAAACTGTGGTACCTAAATAATTACTGTGGTTCCTATGACTTGTTGAATTTATTTAATATAAGTGCCTCTTTTTTTTTTTAATTTACAAAGTAAAGTTTTTGCTTTGTTTTTTCTGAGTAAAATGCGAAAAAAATATATGATTTCAATATCTACACCCCCTCCATTAAATATTGCACATATTCTTTACATACTACCTTTGTGAAAGTATTTAGAGAAATGCTATACCACTGAATCCAATGATAGATGTACATTTATGTGACAAACATATGCGATAAGATTGAGAACAACACAATTTCAGATAATGTGTGATATGTACCAATAAGATACAAATTTTCTACTGTTATAAAAATAAATAAATCAGTCTCATTTTAAGGGTTCACTTTAGGAAATAAATCAAAATGATTAATAAATTTATATTTAAAATGTGCAGCAATTATTTAGGTACCATAAGCAAAGTTAAAGATATTTATCTCTTGATAGGTACAACATCCCAAAATAAGTCAAACAATTTGCATAAGCCATGAGAAAGACATCATTTTTATTTCATAAATAGAAAGCCCAAAGTGTAAAATTTTATTTAAAACAAAAAGAAATTGGAAATTTCATTTGCCTTTTTGTGTAGAGCCTTTTTCGTAAAGTCACAAAAATTTGGAAAAATAACCATGACTTTCAACTTTGGTTTAATTTTTTGGCCCTAAATATTTAAAATTAATTTTTTAACTATTTTTTTTTATTAAAATCTGCGTCATTTGATGTACTTACGGTGATATTTTTAAGATGACTCGCATTTTAGATCCAGAGAAATAATTTTTTGAAAATGGAACTGCAGTCTAAAAATACAGACTCAGAAATATGCGATTTGAGAAAAATCCAAAAATTGGACCCCCCATATCTCACAAACTATGAGGTCTAGGAGGGAAATTTTTCTGATGTATTCATATCATGATAGAATTAGTATATACACTGAGTTTCATCCAAATCCCTGGGGGTCGGGTTACAAGGTCTGGTTGAATTGACATGGAGTGACTCTGTATTTATCATGCAAAATGGTACAGATCGCACCACATGGGAAAACGGGATAACAAAAAAATAATAATAATAAATGTCTCCTTTGAAAAATTTCGGAGTCACAAAAAAAGTTGGGGTAGGATGAAAGATATCAGTCTTAAAGTAAGGAATATGCCCTCCTCGGACACTAGTGTACATTTCGCATCTGTTATTCATGTTGTCTACAAAACTATTAAAAAGACCTTGGGAATATTGTTCCACTTCTCTCTCAAGGCGTTTTACAGTTCTTGCAGGTTCGCTGCGGTTGGGTTCTTTGAGAAACACGTCTGCCAAGAGCATCCCAGGCATGATCTATAGGTATTAAGTCTGGAGAGTTAGTAGGCCATTCCATATGTTCAATATTTTCACATTCTAGTGTGTCCGATACTTCAGCGGTCCTGTGTGGGGGCGCATTGTCGTCCGTAAACAGTATGCCTCGATCTACCGCACCCCTAAAAAGACGAACATGATCCGGAATAATTTCTCTGCAATACCGCTTTGATGTAACGGTATCTCAATGAAAGTTGTGAAGCGGTGTTCTGCCATTGTGCATAGTGCCTGTCCACACAATCACGCCTTGGTCATACCGATCACATTCATGAACATTCTGTGGTACGTGGTGTGTTCCCCCTCTCTCCACAATAACTGGTGGCCAAAATCACTTCTCATAGAGATGCGGGATTCGTCAGAATACATCACTCTGGATCAGTGTTGATGACCCCAACCAATATGTTCCTTACACGAACGCAATCTTTCTCGACGATGGCGTGGTTTAAGTGGGATGGATTGAACAGACTTCCATGCATACAAACAAGCCTCATTTAATCACCTAGAAATGGTTCTGGCGGATATACGTGCATAACAAGCGGTTGTTAGTTCCACAGCTATCTATCTATACTACCGGAAGACCTTAGTTTTCAATGGTGATTATACTAGAGAGGAGTGTAAGTCCGCGACAATAAATAGTTCTGTAATGAATATAAAAGAAATGGGATATTAAATCTCTTTTTTTCTTCACTTTCACGGGAAAAGTGACTGACTCATTAATCGAAATCGTTTGAGCTTATCATATATTCATTTTTATGATAAATATCTAATAATAATTAAGGAAATGTACTATTTATTCGCAAGGAAGGTTTTTGGCGAGGACTTGGCGAGGTGCAAGCAAATGACTAGCAACCTTATATCTCCATTAGAAATTTGCGGGGCGATGGTCAATAAATATAGCCTATTCTTATTATCAGAGATTGTCGATTTTTGATTTCCAATCAAAAGTTTCTTTTTTTAAACTATTAAATATAGAGAAAAATTTTCGGTGCATTCGAATGTCTCGGAAAATTTCACCACAAATACATACCCAACAAAAGGATGAAACATTTAAAATAACAAAGTAAATTTTCTTTTGCAAATTAAAACGAATAAAAGAAGCTCTTTATTTTAAGGCTGTTCTCAAAAAATATTTTTCCCCGCTCAAGAACCGGAAACTTTATATGTTAGGGCTCGTTTTTAAATGTAAAAACAGGATACTTGCAGGCATGATATTTGAAGGGATTTGAAACCGAACAGTTTTTCTTAGTTTCCGGTAAATTAATTACAAGCAATTGTTGTCTAAGAATGGATTTTTATTCATTTATTTAATTTACTGGACAATCGCGTTGGATAGAAAATTTTGGTGGATTAGACAATTTCACCTCAGGTAAATATGAAGCATATGGAAAGAATATGTAAAATAACAAGAATTTTCCTTTTGTGTGAATAAAACGAATCTTTTATTATGGGACTTTTCTTAAGTACATTTACGATATAATTTATTGCCCTCCGCATACAGAAGCTTAAACTATTCTTATTTCACTTTGATCAGCAGTTGATCAGCAGTTAAATTAATTTGTCTTTTAAACAATGTTATAAATTCAATATTTTAACAGTATTTTAGACACAAAAACAAGAAAGAATTCACCAGTTATTCATAATGTATACTATAGTTATATACATACATGTAAGTTAATTTGATTTGATAAGTAAAATTATAATTTAATTTGACATAAATCAATCAGGCCCGTGCGAAAAGGGTGTGAGGGGTGGGGGAAGTAGTCCCGAGCGAGGAGAATGAGCGGGCGCCAAATTTGTACTACCGACACCAACATCATTTTTTGATTGTTATAAGAAATTATATACATATATATCGAGAATTTTTTTTCAAAATGAAAGTACATACATTTTTCGTTTTAAAGTCTCACCGTCCCTTAACCAATACCCGAATACAAATTTCTGATTAAAGACTTATTCCTTTTAAAAACTTGTTTTAGGGGTCTTTTCTTAGTCTAGTCTCTTATGTTAACCTGCTCTTTTCTGAGTCTGAAATTTTCTTACTATGATTGTGACAAAAATAAACACTCTTAAAATCCAAAAGGCTTGCAAACTGTTATACTTGACTGTTAGATACATTTTTCTACATCATTTTCCAATATTCCCATTGACATAAAATAAGGGTAATTTTCTTTTATGTTATTGAATTATTTGGAATTTCTGGATTAAAATTAAACCTTTTAAACTTAGAAATAAACGCAAAATATATATTCAATAGAATTTATTTCTGTTTTTACAGATTGTTAATATTGCGACACCTGTCAAAAAGAAAATTCAGGGTGCCAAATTAAAACTTTGCATGATGGGGGAAGGGAGGGGGTTGGACACCAAATTGAAACTTTGATCCGGGCGCAGTTTTCTCTTCGCATGCTCCTAAGATCAATTAACTGGAAACGAAATTGAAAAATATCTGGATATATTGGATTAATTTAAAAAAAAAAATTTTTCAATGCGACTAAAAATGTGCATTTGTTTGCGTTTATTTAAGAACACTCTGAGAACATTCCTGTTTTCTTTTATGATTTTCCGAAGAAGAGTTCTGTTACAAACCAAACAACAAACACTATGTGATTTACAATAAATTCAATAAATTTAATGTATTAAAAAACTTTGTTCAATTTAATATGATTTAGCATAGTTTTTTTTTCGCACTTTTTTATAAACTATACTGTCCTTCGAATTGAATATTTCCAACTGAGCGAAAAAATGCCCAGGCCGAGAATCGAACCCAGATCCTTGGCTTACAAGGCCAATGATTTTCCGTTTAAGCTAACTGGGCCGACAACCAGCCAGCATGTTTCGCTCAGATAACCTTATAGGTAGAACATCTGGTCTGTCATGTAGACAGCTCAACAGAATAAACCGCAGGTTTTTTCGCTCAGTTGGAAATATTCAATTCGTATGATAGCTTTACCAATCAGTTTGATTGTGTTAAAATAATAGTTGTTCTACGTATCCATCGTTTATATGGAGTTCCTTTACCTGCGGTTTATTCTGTTGAGCTGTCTACATGACAGACCAGATGTTCTACCTATAAGGTTATCTGAGCGAAACATGCTGGCTGGTTGTCGGCCCAGTTAGCTTAAACGGAAAAGCACTGGCCTTGTAAGCCAAGGATCTGGGTTCGATTCCCGGCCTGGGCATTTTTTCGCTCAGTTGGAAATATTCAATTCGTATGATAGCTTTACCAATCAGTTTGATTGTGTTAAAATAATAGTTGTTCTACGTATCCATCGTTTATATGGAGTTCCTTTACCTGCGGTTTATTCTGTTGAGCTGTCTACATGACAGACCAGATGTTCTACCTATAAGGTTATCTGAGCGAAACATGCTGGCTGGTTGTCGGCCCAGTTAGCTTAAACGGAAAAGCATTGGCCTTGTAAGCCAAGGATCTGGGTTCGATTCCCGGCCTGGGCATTTTTTCGCTCAGTTGGAAATATTCAATTCGTATGATAGCTTTACCAATCAGTTTGATTGTGTTAAAATAATAGTTGTTCTACGTATCCATCGTTTATATGGAGTTCCTTTACCTGCGGTTTATTCTGTTGAGCTGTCTACATGACAGACCAGATATTCTACCTTAAGGTTATCTGAGCGAAACATGCTGGCTGGTTGTCGGCCCAGTTAGCTTAAACGGAAAAGCATTGGCCTTGTAAGTCAAGGATCTGGGTTCGATTCCCGGCCTGGGCATTTTTTCGCTCAGTTGGAAATATTCAATTCGTATGATAGCTTTACCAATCAGTTTGATTGTGTTAAAATAATAGTTGTTCTACGTATCCATCGTTTATATGGAGTTCCTTTACCTGCGGTTTATTCTGTTGAGCTGTCTACATGACAGACCAGATGTTCTACCTATAAGGTTATCTGAGCGAAACATGCTGGCTGGTTGTCGGCCCAGTTAGCTTAAACGGAAAAGCATTGGCCTTGTAAGCCAAGGATCTGGGTTCGATTCCCGGCCTGGGCATTTTTTCGCTCAGTTGGAAATATTCAATTCGTATGATAGCTTTACCAATCAGTTTGATTGTGTTAAAATAATAGTTGTTCTACGTATCCATCGTTTATATGGAGTTCCTTTACCTGCGGTTTATTCTGTTGAGCTGTCTACATGACAGACCAGATGTTCTACCTATAAGGTTATCTGAGCGAAACATGCTGGCTGGTTGTTGGCCCAGTTAGCTTAACCGGAAAAGCATTGGCCTTGTAAGCCAAGGATCTGGGTTCGATTCCCGGCCTGGGCATTTTTTCGCTCAGTTAGAAATATTCAATTCGTATGATAGCTTTACCAATCAGTTTGATTGTATTAAAATAATAGTTATACTGTCCTTTTTGGAGGGGAGAGAGGTGCCTGAACTAAAACACAACTCTTTTTCTTATGAATTAGTTCTGTCTAAATAATTTTGTACATTATATCATTGTTTAATTTTAAACTAAGACGCATCTGCTTGACTATCACAAATACATTTTGCTTGACGATTTATTCTGTCGTTCAAATTTTCAGCAACCTTTCACCCTCCAAATTTCTCCTTTCTTTATCGTTGGTCATTCATTCCCCGGACTTCGGACTTGACACTTGCTTTCTTTCACCCTCTGTTAATTGATCTTTTCATCTGTAAAATGGCGTCTTTTACGAACCAATTTTCTCTTTCTTTTCAACCTCAGAAAAAGGGGAAACCTTTGGGAAGTTCTGCTACGGATATCATCCTAAATGTTTACATTAAGCTCAGAGAACAAAATTTCATGAAATCGGACAACGAAATTTCCCAGATATGTTCAGATTTAATGGGAGTTTCAACACGATCTATTGAAAGAATTAAGTCTGAAATGAAAACGAGTGGTAAACTTATAACTCCAGACAAGAAACGTCCCTTGAAAGTAAATACATGTACAAGAATGCACATTTATGATGAATTCACTAAGACGGCTATTCGTTGGACATTTAACTCACTGACTAATACATTTATCAAGAAAAGAAACGAAAATCGCTTCAGTAATCAGTCCTGCCAAATTTATGCATTTACGTATAAAAATGAGTCCGAAACGTCTCAGAAAGTTTCGTGTTTTTGAGCAGGTAACTTGAGAAGAGCCTTAAACTCCTGTCCCTGCAGGCGAAGACACTCGAGAGCTAATGCTAATCCTATAGGGAGGTTATTTTCAAATATCTCATTTGCATTTCGACATTTTTATTTATTTACTTATTTTTTTAGTTGGATAGCTGTGGTCCATCTCTACATCGCTCCTTTTTTTTTACATTTTCTATTTTGGTTTCAGATATCTTTTAGAATGACACTTTCATTTTTGGAACCGGTTTCGAAAGTGAAAGTAACTTTACAAAAAATATCTGCAACCAAAATCGAAAAAGTAAAAAAAAAAAAAAGAGCTCTGTACAGATGGACCTCAGCTATCCAATGCATTTTTTTTTAAATGTCGAAATGCAAACGAGATATTAGAAAATAACCTCCCCATAGGGTTACAATTAATTCGCGAGTGTCTTCGCCTGCTGGTACAAAAGACTTACACTTGAGTTAATGTTAAACCAATGGGAAGGTTCTTTTCTAATATCCAGTTTGCATTTACACATTTTTAAATATTTTTTGTTGCTGGATGGCTGAGGTCATAAATCTACATTCGCCCGTTGCAGAATGTAAATATGAAATAAGCATAATTAAAAAAAAAAAATGACAGAATTCGCCATTTAAGACAATTTTTTAACATACTCAGAATAGTCCAGGGAATAGGGGATTTTACCTGGCAAAATTAATGGAAGTTCTGGAAATTGGCTTACTATATGTTTTTTAGGTCGCTGAATCCGAATTTGTAACTTCCCACCAAAATTTCCCCCAGCAACCCCCAAAATTTTGGTAAAATGCCCCCTAAAAAAGGTTTTTATTAAAAAAATCAATTTTTTACTGTTTAAGGGAAAATGTATCTAGAAATTCAGAAAGTAGACAAAATTTGCAACAAATTAGATGTATGACATTATGACTTAGGATGAAGGAGAAGGGTGGATCTGCCTCGGAACATGCGCCGCGATGCTACGTGGACTAAGTTGCGCAATTCCACTTAACCACTCACACGTTTATATTCGCCCTCCCATCTCCCCTCCGAACTTTCTCTATAAGGTTTACTTTAAGTTTTTTGGGTCACTGAATCCGAATTTTTAACTTTCCTCAAACCCCCCCCCCCCCGAAAACGCTCCAAAATAGTTGTTTTTAACTTAAATTTCTTATTGTTTTAGGGAAAAAGCATTACGAAATTCAGAAACTAGACAAAATTTGCAGCAAATAGGATTTATGACATTATGACGTAGGATAAACGGGGAGAGAGGGGGCTGCCTCGGAACATTCCCCGCGCGCTTTTCTCAAAAACCAAATTTTTTCAAAAAATCAATTTTGGGGTGGGGGCGGGTTGCCGGGTGACATTTTGGTGGGAAGTTACAAATTCGGATTCAGCGACCGAAAAAACATAAAGAGAGTCAAAATCCAGAACTATTATTAATTTTGCCAGGTAAAATCCCCTATTGCCTGGATTTCATAACTTAGTGCATGTTCAGAGGCAGCCCTCCCCTTAAGTTAGTAACAACTATTTTGGGGAGTTTTCGGGAGAAAAATTTTGGGGGAAGTTAAAAATTCGGATTCAGCGACCCAAAAAACTTAAAGTAAACCTTATAGAGAAAGTACGGAGGGGAGATGGGAGGGCGAATGTAAACGTGTGAGTGGTTAAGTGGAATTGCGCAACTTCATCCAAGCAGCACCGCGGCGCATGTTGCGAGGCAGATCCCCCCTTCCCCTTCATCCTAAGTCATAATGTCATATCTAATTTGTTGCAAATTTTGTCTACTTTATGAATTTCTAGATACTTTTTCCCAAAAACAATAAAAATATTGTTTTTTTTTTTAATAAAAACCTTTTTGGGGGGCATTTTACCAAAATTTGGGGGTTGCCTGGGGGAATTTTGGTGGGAAGTTACAAATTCGGATTCAGCGACCCAAAAAACATAAAGTAAGCCAATTTCGAGAAGTTCCATTAATTTTTCTAGGATTCCATTAATTTTGCATACGGTCTCTATTGCCTGGACTAATAGCAATAAAAAATTAACAATTAAGAAATATTAAATATTCAAAATAGATTTCTACCATCTTTAACAAAATTGAGAATAAAAAAAAAACCGCCACTGGGTCTCTGATCCCTTTCGGATAAATTAAAATCACGTGAATGTAAAAAGAAAATTAAAGAAAAAGAATTAAAATTTCTTTGCCACGGTAGGGGTTGAGGAAGGCAAAGCAATTTTTTATCTTTCATTTTTAACAATCAGAAATGAAGAAAGTTTCGTTTAAAATTAATTTTCAAAATCCCGAGAAAGGCGGTGGCCCTTCTTTTTCCGCTCAGCAACCGGCGTCCCTAAAGGGGATTTATTGTTTTCTTTTTTAAATAACTTTATTCTAAATGTATTTTGGCTGTTTATCATCAACCAGAATTCTTTCCGGAATATAAAAAAAGTATGCGTGGGACGGCAAAACAAAATAGTAGGTAATATCAACTCGCGCAAATTTCTTCCTCCAAACAACGATAAACAGACAAATCTGGCGATCCAAGAATATACTCCAGCAGTAAACAATTAATATAAATTAAATCCGAGAAGGGATTTTCTGCATGCCAAAATCATCGCTATATCTCCCGCTATATGGAAGTCCTACAGCGCCAAAGTCCGTAAAAAGGCTCTCTCAGTATCATACACATTGACAACTAAGGTCTTCCGGGAGTTCAGGAGTGATATTTCTGTTTCTTTTTGATACTAGGGATACATATCGATCAACGTGAGGTGTGGTGTTCCTTTTTCTACCACTGGCATGCTTTCGCATAGCATTTCCATTTTCAGAGGCATTTTTCAATCGCGAAATGACACTTTTTAACACACTGTGGCCGCAGTAGTGACACTTTGACCTGCTTCGAGCCGTCTAACCACCCTTCCACGATCGTAAGCACTCAAATGATGTCTTGCAGACATTTTGCCATAATTATTGCCGTACCACCCGGAATTTTGCAGAAATAAATTCAACAACCTAATGTGCTATTTTTGTCAAACACCTAACTGCATGAACTTTCGGATGAATAATGAGCTTTCGTGCATTTTCTTTTATGGAGTTAACAGGTCCAACCCTACTACGCCCTCTACATTTAATTTTAATATTATTGATTGGCTATCGAGGAAGCTATGTTGCAAAAACTGCTTATTCCTTAGCAGTTATCAAGCAGTATATATATTTAAATATACGTGGCCTTAGACTATATTGGTCTGCATGTTCGCTTCCTTTTCATTTTTGCCATTGCGTGAGTTTTGTTCTTTGCTAATGTGTGATTTTTATTCTCTTCTTCACTTTTGTTCTATCTAGATCCTAAAATTAAAATGCTTCTAGTAATTTTACACTGTTAAGACAATCATATTTTTTACTTGTAGAGGACATTTTTTATTATAGCAGTATTACATATTATAGTAGTGAAACTTTTGAAAGATTTTTTTTTCGATACTAATAATATTTAAAATTAGTATTTAAAATCCTAAATCTTCATACCTGTGTTTTCAGATTTAACATTTGCCAAAATTATAAAATAATAGGAATTCCTTATAACCAATGGAAAGATTTTTGAGACATTGTTAAATCTAATAATGCATTTAATTCATGTATTGTAGTTTGTTCTTGTTCAATCTTGTTCAATTAAAATCAAATTTCAAATTAAAATTGCCTTTTAAGCAGTTAATTTGAAATTTAATTTTCATTTGAAATATTGTAGGCAAGGCGAATGATTCTCTCTGGAAAAATTTCCAAGCATTAATATAGTTTAATCGATGCTGGATTTAATTAAGTTTCGTGTTTGTCCCATGTCGGTAGCTCACGATAACTATTCCATCATGTGCTGCGTTTGTACCCTTCCCAACATATAATAGTAAGAAACATTCGAGGCTGGGTATCGTTCCATGTGGTTTAATTTGTAGAATGTCAGTGCGCTATACTGGTGGCCCGGTTTCGAGTCCCGGCATGGAATCTTTATCACTATATGTTGTCCTTTGCGCCTTTTAATCAATTAATTTGAAATTCAATTTTCATTTGAAATTATCACAGTGTTTATGACAAATGACACATATTTCACAAATTGTTACAATGTGATTTCAAAAATTGGGTTCAAAAATTTGTCACACCGTGATTTCACAGAGTGGTCATAATGTAACGTCACAAACGACCTCTAAAACGGGTAGTCACTATGACGTGACATCGACGTCACGTGATGTTACATCAACGGTCAAAAAATCACAGTGTGATTTCACAACGACGTAGCCGTGATGTCATCATGGCTTACGGGAATAAAGGTATGGAAATTTGTTTGATCTAAAAAAATAGGAGGCCGTTTTTTAACGAATTACACATTTAGCACACATTTACGATAGTTTAGCAAATTTTGTTATAACTAAACATGTTCCGCATGACGGTCATCCTTTTTAGATATCGCCTGGTATCGTAAGACAGCACGTTTCCACAGTTGGCTGCAGTGTGTTCTGGGAAATGCTAGGAACATGTCACGAAATGCTCTCTTTAGAATTCGGTCAAGTTAATAAATAAAATTTCTAAATTATCGTAATGCTAAATGTGTAATTTATTAAAAATCATCCTCTGCTGGCGAAATTTTGAACTTTTTTTTTTTTTTTTTGCTCAAACAAATTCCCATCCTTTATTATGTCTTTCACAAAATTTCCCAACTTTATGAACAATAGTTTTGTCAGTAGACAACTTAAAAGTAGGGTCGTTTAATTATGTACACCCTGTATATATATATTAGTGTGTGACTATATCTTCCTTATAGAAATCTGCATTTATTGACCGATTTGCATGAACTTGATATAGACATACGTTTCAGAAGGAGAGTAATTTGGACTGCTTTAAAAATTTCTCACACCACAGTTTACCCTATTTTCGAACACCTGCTATAATTTTTAGAAATCAAATTTTGAAAAATTTCTAATGGAATTTTTTCTTTCTTGTTGCAACGTGTTAAAAACCGCCGCAAGAAATTAAAAATATATATATATATATATATATAAAATACTTTAAAAAAAATTAAAAATTCAGACCAACTGGATATATTTTGCTTCCGAAATGTACGACATTCCGATCAAATAATGCGTATCTTTCAAAATTTAATTTATATTTAAAAAAATAGTGCGGTAAAATGTCGTAGTATCTTCATTTATGTTTTTTGGAGTTAAAATATACACTATAATACCGAAATTTCAATTTCAAGAAAAAAATATCGAAGAGGGTGGGTTGAAAAAATAAAAATAACCTTCTAAATATGACGTCACATTCTTCAAGACTCTTTCAGTGTGATGTGAAACAAACAGAGTTAATACACTGCTGGCCACACAAAATGCAACACCAAGAAGGACCAGAGATATCACAGCGAAATTTATTTGTTAGATAACATGTTGTACGAAGATCAAACAATTAAAATTACAGCCTCTTGTGACGTGTGGATGATGACAAAATCAGTAGCTAGTGTAGCCGCCATTGTTGGCTATAACCGCTGCCACATGCCTCGGCATAGAAGCAAAGAGGCTTTGGATGTCTCCTTGGGGTACAGCAGTCAATGCGGCTTCCACATATTGCCAAAGTTGATCTGGTGTAGCAGCGGGGGGTGTATCCAGGACCAGTCGTTGTGCAAGCATGGACCGCACGTTTTTGATTGGCGATAGATCTGGAGAACAAGCAGACCAAGGAAGCAATTCAATCTGATGGGTAAAGAAGAACTTTTGAACATTTCGTGCCACGTGTGGTCGCGCATTATCCTGTTGGAATGTGGCTGATGGCAAGCGCTGAATGTATGGGAAGACCACGGGCCCCAACACCTGAGAGATGTAGTGCTGGGTGTTCAGTTTACCGGCAATGCGTAACAGAGGGCAGCGGCAGTGAAATCCAATACCACCCCAAACCATGATACCGGATGCAGGACCAGTGTGGCGATGCATCACCACGGTGTCTCCAAACTCGAATCCGACCATCGTGATGGTGCAGGCAGAAGCGGGATTCGTCAATAAACAGAATATCGTTCCATTCCGTTTTCCTTTCAGCCGTTCTTCGCACCATTGGCGGTGCAAACACCTGTGGTTTTCCAGCCAAGGGTAAACGAAGCAACGGACGTCTTGCGGACATTCCACTCTGCTGCAAACAGCGTCGAATGGTACGAGAAGCCACCGAATGATGCGTAGCAGACTGAATCTGTTGTGCTATGGTTCGTGATGTGGCTGCGCGATCCATCACTGCCATGCGCACAATCCGCCTGTCATCACGGGCAGTGGTGCAACGAGGTGGGTGCGATCGGCCCCGTCGGCCCGTCGTTCCCTCCTGTATCCAGAGATTACAGATCCGCATCACAGTTGCTTGGTTTCGTCCAACACGTTGACCGATTTCTCTGATCCACAATCCCTATAGGCTGCTATTCTTCTTCGGTCGAATTCAGAAATTTGGTCAAAAGACCCTCGATGACTTCCACGAGGCATAGGTAAACAGCTTACGCAAAAAATGCAGGAAAAAACAATTGCCATATTTCAAATTGCAAATCTGTTCCCCCCTTATATAGCTCTTGTGGGTGGCGCTACGGTCGCCCGTGATGTGCGTCTGCGCTACAATGCTAATGATTTGCATATTTCATCGCCGCAAACGCATGATGTAAATTTCACATGATTTGCACGCTTCCTTCAGGCTGTTGCACTTTGTGTGGCCAGCAGTGTATTTTATTTCATTTGTGTACTACATCTATATCTTATAGCTAAACCTTATAGCTAAGTGTTTTAATACTTGACATGCAGTGGAATATTTTCTATGAATTTCATTAAATGGGAAATGAAACATAAAAATAGTTTCATTAATGCTTATTGTTTCTCTTTCCAAAAACAAAACTTCAGGATTTATGTCATGATGAAAGCATCCAGAAAATTACGTCTTTTTCACTGAATCGTTGGAAATTAAATTTTATGAATCAAAATGTTAGTTTCCATTTTAAAATAGGCCCCACCAGTGGCCGAGAGGTTCTGCTCTCGAAGCTGGTAGACGGGAGGTGCTGGGTTCGATCCCAATCGCGCCCGTCGGCCTAATCGTTCGGAGTTTTCGTGGTTTTCTTCGAGTCGTGGATCTTCCATGCGTTAATACGGATTAGGTTCCCTTAGAAAGACCCCCACGGAGGGCACTCCCCCCGGGCCTATATCCCTCGTGTAGATAATTGGCCGTCAAAAATCAACCCAACCCAACCCATTTTAAAATAAATCCATATGAAACAAAGGTTTACTAAACTCTACCCCAATAGGTTGAAATTTTCACATTTTTTTTTTCTATGTCAAAGAAAAAAGTATATTCTTATGTTATATGCCCCACAATAAATGTGCATTCTCATTTATAAAGCTAAGGAGTTTTATACGGTTGCGTAAAAATAGTCTTTTTTTCTAATTGTCATTTACCGATTTGTGAGCACGTATACAGAGAGCTCCGTAATTGTGACCGCAATATTTTTTAAATATTGCATTTTTCTTTAGCCAAAAATAAAAAGAATCCGCCAGAAATTAAAAGAGCATTTAGAAACAAAAATAATTTTATTGAATAAATATTCTATGTACAGTTAAGAAAAAAAATATTGAATCTCAGTACATTTAACTAAAAAGAAAATGACTTTTAAATTACAGACATGTACTTACTTCGCAAATTGCTTATAAATACAAGTCCTCTTCTGAGTTACAATCTGTCGAAATTGCAGATTTTTTAAATTTTTTCAAGATTTTAGCTGTTATAATTCAGGACAAAAAATATATAACAGCTTGCTTTTTTCTTTACATTTTAGGAAGTTGTGTTGGTGCATATGAAAAATGAGTACTATTTCTTCTTTCCCTTCATTAGATATAATTTTTCAACTGGCATTTTCACTAATATTTCAGTATATTTTAAAGCACTCAATTAAAATATATATATATACAGTTCCACTACAGTTACGTGATCTAATAGGAAAACGCGTGGAGATTTCAGATTTGGTGAATTTATTTTTTTAAGTTTATACGTTCAAAAAATATGTAAGTTTTTAAAATCCTTCAAATTTTCTATATTCGTAATTTTCGACTCCCTGTGATTAAAAAAGATTTTTAAGATATAAATATGTTGAAAATAGATTTTAAATTATTTTCTATCTAGGTTTCCATAAACATAGTCTAAGGAAATAAGAATAGCGCGCAAACCAAAATATAAGTAAGTGCAAAAATATTCTATAGTAGAAAATAAATGTGCCAAAGTATTCTATATTGCGACATCATTACAATTTATTGTATCAATATGACAAAGAAAAAGTGATGTCAATATATTTTACCTTTCAGATAATGTTATCGTGTTGTGTAATCAAGTAGCATAAAATTACTCAATACCTATTAACGTTTTCTTTTTCCTAAAATATTCTCAATGTATTTTCTTCTTTTCAAACTTGCTAAATATCCTTCTTTATATGATTAACAGTAATTATATTGTCAGCTTCAAAAGACCGTTATGTTCACTTTCTCTTTGTCGATTATGTACATTAAAGGATTCTAGTACGTTTGCACGTCTAGTACAGAGGCAACAAACATAGGGTGCAAAAGACTATTTTAGGGACGGTAAAGATGTTGCTGAGGATTTCGATTAACGTGATGGTCGCATAAAATAAGTATATATTTTTTAAAGGCAACGCGGATGGGCTAAGGAAATAAGAATAGCGCGCAAACCAAAATATAAGTAAGTGCAAAAATATTCTATAGTAGAAAATAAATGTGCCAAAGTATTCTATATTGCGACATCATTACAATTTATTGTATCAATATGACAAAGAAAAAGTGATGTCAATATATTTTCCCTTTCAGATAATGTTATCGTGTTGTGTAATCAAGTAGCATAAAATTACTCAATACCTATTATTCTATTCTGTTCAATATCCCTGGCTGTAGTATGTTATTTTGAACGTTGCTTGAGTTTTCTGTTAGCACCGTAAAATATGGTAAATGTTTCATTATCTGCGAAAATATAATACAGGGTGTCTTCAAATTAGTTGGGCTCGTAAGTTAAGACCTTCCGAAATATTAAATGAAATTAAGTATTTGAAAGTCAGACTAGTAGTAATATTGATGAAGTTTATTCATAGATGGCGTTAGGTGTCATAACTGACAATGTCGCTTAGCGAGTGGAGGTGTTATTCATTGGCCACCACGATCACAAGATCTTTCTCCGCTGATTTCGGTGCATGGGGTTTTATAAAGGATCAAGTGTACAAGCCGCCGCTTCCTGCATTCATTCCTGAACTAAAATCTAGAATCTGCACTGCAATTAATTTGATCGACGGAAACATGCTGACAAATCTGTGGCAAGAAATGATTTACCGATGGGACATTTGCAGAGTCACGAAAGGAAGTCATATCGAAAATTTGTGATAATGGTAAACTTAAACTATTTTTCTATCTTACAACAATATATACTTTAATTTTTTTTCCTGTCAATTTCATTAAATAAATCATTCTTTCTGCCTAACTAATTTGTAGACACCCTGTCTAACCACGAAAAAAAAATGCAATAACCTCTTCCGAATAACCCAAAATTTCGAAATACGTTTTAGGTGAGCTCGTAATTTTATAAATATGTAGCACCTATATTTTTCGTCTGATCCGTCCGTCTGTCTGTCCGCGTATAACAGCACAAAAACTATTCAACCGAATGGTTTGAAATTTAAGGTATATATTGATTGCAGAATTTTGTCGTGTCAATTCAAATTTTATGAAAATCGGATGTATAGTTTAATTACAGGGACAGTCAAAAGTATTCCGTTACATTACGGCCAACGGGAAAAATAGTTTCAAGTGCGTTTTAATGACTTTACATCCTTTCGACCATAATGAAACTGATATGCATTTATGAAGTGCACTAAAATATACATTCTGTAGAATATGCGGTAAAAAATATATTTATTATCCATTTACAGGGCCACACGAAAGAATTCCGTTAAATAATGGTATAGGGGGAAACATAGTTTGCAGCGTATTTTAACTATATTGAACTATTTCACATATGGAAAAATTGATATACGTTCCTGAGATTTACTACAAGTTACTTCCTGTATGATAAAAATGCATAATATTTACAGGGAGGCACAACAGATTTCGAATACTATGCTGTATCTGAAATACTGTATATTAGCGATGATAGCTAGAAGTGAATGTTTGCGAAAGTTAGCTAGAAGTAAAGCTAGAAGTGAATTGCATATTAAGTTGTATGTATAAATGCTGTAGATCATATACAGGGGTTACTGAGTATCAACGTAAAAAGCTTAAAGTTGTTTTTAAATGAGTTATGTATTTTTAGGATGAACTACATTTAGTATACTAAGGTATATTTGTAGAATATACATAAAAAGATATACAGGACCACTCAAAGAATTGGATACATGGACGTCTATGGATGATAATCTCTGAAAGTGTGATTTCAGTAGTTTTAAGAGTGTTTTTGTCCTACTTAAATTTCAGCTAAATAGTGGAGTGTATCTAAAGATAGTAGGTAAAATATAGGCTGTACAAAAGTAGCCATGTATGCTCTCGTCTATTGGTATAAATTGCTAAAAGTGAAAGTTGAAGCTATGATCCGTTTTTAACACATTCTAACATAATTGTAAAGTGTTTATGAATTCAGTTTGTCTGTCTGAACTCTAACTTGCGTTAATATAATTATATGACTACGCATAAGCAATAGTCGTCATCTGGTCCGTCCGTCTGTGTGTCCGTCTGTTCGCATATAACAGCGCAAAAACTTCCCAACCGAATGATTTTAAATTTAATGTATGTAATCGTTGCAGAATTTTGTGGAGTGATTTCAAATTTTATGAAAATCGAATCAGACATTAAAATTTATTAATAAAAGTTTTCTTCATTCTAGTAAATACTATCATACGTAATTAATTCAATGATATCCCATGATAGTTAATGATTCTATGTCGCCATGGTTATTTCGTCCTATTTAAGATGGAGTCATATTATTTCAGTATTAATGAATTTAATATATATAATCGTACTAAATTTTGTGTTCATGCATTTTTCCATAAGAGTGAAACAGGTATTGCACCAAGATCTAAATATTTATAAAATTAGTTATAAGTACGAACGCACCATATTTCTCACGTTTGACGCACAATTTATGACTTGTTTATGTTTAGAAACCTCAGAAACCAATACATTTTCTAGATTTAAAGAAGCACGTATAGAAACAGGGTTTCATTTGACGTCATTGATTTTGAAAAACGTTTTAGACTAGTCTTTATAGTGTATTAAAGGACTTTTCTCATATTATAATATCGGTTTTTTGAATGTTGCCAGTCCTTTTGTAAACATTTTCATGTTCAACAAACATGTTTTACAAACAAAGGTAGTATATTAACAGCATTAACATTAACGTTAACACTAAAATTAATTTTATTTTGTTACACTTGCATGTATAAATTCATTTACGCTGCTGCAAATTTTTAATTGAAAATTGGCAGCATCATAAAAACCGATATTCTTGTTTAAGAAAATGGATATGGGGGAGACTAGGGAGGGTTGACCCACTTTTTACAAAATGATTTTTTATTTTTTAAATATTGAACGTAGAATAAAGTTTTATATATCATTTTATTCGTTATACAATGAGTTATCAAAATAAAATCGCTACATAAGTGTAATATATAAGAAATTTGAAAAATTATTGATTTTATTCATGAGAAAATAATGGGAAAAGGCTCCCCACACATGGGAGGTTTGACCCACTAGATTGGATGCTTGACCCACTTTGTTTTATATTGAAATACTTGTGAAGAGAAATAAAATCAGTTTAGAAAAAGCTAAATAACTATATGCTTTAATTATTATAAAAATATATTTTTGAAAATATGATGCTTAAATAAACCTGTTTAGACGCTGTCCAGCCGCATGAGTACTTAACTTATCATTAATATCTTTTAACCTTTTCAGGGGTGAAGTTCTTTTAGTACGAAAATGTTGAAATAAATGAGTGGCACCGGAATACACGAAAAAATTCTTTTGGAAAGATGAAAAAGGCTATATTTCATATACATATTAAACGGAAAACATTTTAGCGAAAATCTGGTACGATTGTGACGTTTGAGAATTAAGATTAAGTGGTTTCTTAAGCATACCACTGCCCCTAAAAGGGTTAAGACAGCAGCTTTCATACGTTCTCGTCTTTTCCACTGTTTCAATTTACCTATTGTAATATTTAAAGGGGAAAAAGTTCCTATTAACTTTCCCATTTATATTTCATTAACTTTTTCGTGCAGGGGATACTATAGCAATTTTAACATATTTCTTTAATGAGTTTTAAACGTTTTCTTTTCCATCACCCCATTTTACTGTAGCTTTAGGGAATAATTTTACATTCATTTTTTTATATTACCCTTAATCTTTCGTTATGCACAGTGTATAATGAAAAAATTTCCAAAACCCCTTAATTAACACTTTGACGAAGGGCAAATTTTATCAAATCTGAAAATTAAAAGAGTAGAAGCTCCTCCCTGTTCTGAAAGAATGTTGTAAATTGATGTTCTAAATAGGTTTCCCAAGTTTAAGCATCGGTAAATGTCTTTCAATGTACGAATTTAACATAAAATGTCTTACAATCTAAAAAAATATCGACAACATGATATAAATGCATTTTCTGTAAGGTAGAAGCCACGTCCTTAGTCAATGATTTTTTGTGAATGAAAACGAGAATTCACGTTTCTTGTCGTGAATGTAATGCGGGAGCCTTGAATATCTGGTCAACCCTCCCTCATATTGACTGGGTCAAGCCTCCCCAAGTAGTCCTTTTCTAAATAATAGCATATTGTTATGGTAAGCCTAATCACTGTATAATCTTTATGCCTGGAATGAAAGCTCGATATTTCTGCATTACCTAAAACCTATTTACTTAAATTTCTATCATATATTTTATCAGAAAAAAGCTTACAAATTATTTCTAAAAAACACAACTTTCATGTTGAAAACTCTTCACAATTAACTTTGTAAACAATTATTTCGATTACCGGTATGAAACAGAAACTGTTGTTTGAGCATTCCAGTAGCGTTAGTTGATACCTATATATAAACCTCTGAAATTCTTTTAACCTTCCCTAGTCTCCCCTATACAATATAACAACTTCTTGGTAATGTATCCTAAAATGATTTTCAGCAAAAAAAGAAAAACTTATATGTGCTTCCTTAAATCTCAAAAATATTTTTGTTTCTGTGGTTTCTAAATATAAAGAACACTTTTCGAAATGATGGGTTGTAACGGAGAGGTTATTGTAAATATCCGTTTGTTGTTATATTATATTTCGTAGGTTATGAAACTTTTTTCATTTTCTTTCAGTGTATCATGACTTGTAAAAGGAGAATACTGACATTGATATTTTTATGACTTTTATATGATGATTGTATATTTTATCCAGTGTCTAATACAAACTGTTGGGTGCGATATTATAACAAGTCGGAAGTTGATCGTCAAACGTAGCAAATGAGGTGCGTTCGTACTATAACTATTTATATAAATATTCAGATCTTGGTGCAATAGCTGTTGCACTCTTATGCAAAAATGTATGAATGCAAAATTCATTACGATTGTATATTTTAAATTCAGTAATACGGAAACATTATGACTCTATTTTAAATAGGGAGTACACCTCGGCAACCTTGAACCATTACATATCATGGGATATCAGTGAAATAATTACGTATGATAGGATTTAATAGAATAAATAAAACATTTATTTATATCTTTTTAAGTTTTGATTCGATTTTCATAAAGTTTAAAATGACTCTACAAAATTCTGCAACGATTATATAATATTAAATTTCAAACCATTCGGTTAGGTAGTTTTTGAGCAGTTATGGACGGACCAGATAACGACTATTGGTACTACGTATTTATAAAGTTACAAACGCTCCTAAAAATAAAATAAAAACAAAAACCCTTTAAAATTGCATATATTTATGCTATTTTTAAGCCAAATAACCAAAAGCAATTTAAGAAAGGAAAATGCCTCCTATGATAGTAAATCATATGATTGTAGATCCTAATATTAATGAGTTTTCTGAATGCCAGAAGTTGCTTATTCTTTTCAGATGCTTAATATGTATCAAGATGCAACAAGAGCAATGTAAGCATTTCCAAATTATTATCAGAAAAAAGCCTGTCAATAATAAAACAGTACTTTCTTCACATTATTTTGAAGACTATTTTAATCTTATTTTAAACATATTTAATACTAATTTAAACTAATTTAAAATTATTATTAAGATTTTTTTCTATTAAATTTCATATAATGGTTATAAGCCCACAGGAGACACATTAAATTATCATTAAATATTTGTTTTAAAAGAAGATGATTTTTATTCAATTACTAACAGACCCGACCGGCGTTGCACGGGATTTGTAATTTATAACCTTAAAAAAACTCAAGTTTGTATGATTTTATATCTTTTGAATTTCTTTTAAATGAACCTATTTTCGGAATCCCCATTGCCTTCCGCAGCGTCTGTGTTCCGAACAAACTTCTTTCCAAACGAACCTGTAACCTGGGTCACCGCTACGTATGGCAGCATTTACCAGAAATGCCCCGCACGTGCTGGAGACAATTGAAAACTAAGTTGAGTGAGCGAAATCTCGTAGTAATCAAGCCGATAGAATCCAAAAAAGAATGCATCATTAATCATTAATGTTAAAAAATGTTAGTAACTGAAGCCTAACGATAAAATTTCATAATACAGAGAGCAGTTGAATTGTAATCTAAGTTGAATGAACCAAATCCCGTTCAAATTGGCCCCTTAGAACCCGAGGAAAGAATGCATCCCCAAGCGGTGGAAGATGCCCCCTCCCCTTGTAAATTTCATGAATTAATTATAATATTAACACGATATTTAATAAACGGTTGAAATCCCTTTTCTAAAGTTACCTTTCAAGTAACGCGATTTGTAATTTACGGCTATAGTGAGTAGACGTAAGTTGATGCAGAAAAAGGTGATTAATGTTCGACAAATAAGGTACCTGTGATATAAGGAAAGACCAGAAAAAATTAAGAATAGGGTATGAATTAAATATTAGAATAATATTTTAAAGAAATGCGCGAAAAAGGGTGTAAATGCTTAAAAAAGGGCCCTAGGGGCCCCGGTAAAAATATGCGGGTGTTGGTCTAGGTAGAAGAGTCCGAGACTCCATTTTAACATTGTGCGATGAAAATGTGATAAAATTAGGGGGTGAAAAATACATGGCACACAAAAAGTTCAAGGGATCCGGATCGATCCAAACGGGATCTTAGGTTATCCCAAGATTTTAACTGGAATATTGAAACGGGAGACTAACTAAATGGGAAAATGAAGCAGTTAAAAATGAAGATTAAGAGGGGGAATTCATTGACAATTTATGCTTCAAAAGCTTCAAGTACCGGGCCCCAAGGGGTCAGGGACTTAAGTGGCATGTAGTTTGGTAAAAATATACTTTTGAGTAGTTTTTAAAGTAATCAGAAGTCGCTAGATTTATGTTAAAGAAAATTGCAAGTAATCTGGATCATTTTTAAAGAAGCTGCACCAAGAACTAACATGAAAACATGTTAAATTGTCTTAGTGTTTAACGCTTTAAATCAACAGATAGTCAAAATTAAGCATAGGGTATTAAATTTTCGTTAGAATGATATTTTAATTAAATTTATAATTTAATTTACGGCTGTAGTGAGTATACGTAAGTTGATGCTGGAAAAGGAGATTAATATTCGAAAAATGTGGTAGCTGGGGTACAAAGAAGGACCAGGCAAAATTAAGCATAGGGTATGAACTAAATATTAGAATAATATTTTAAAGAAATGCTCAAGAAATGGGGTAAAAGCTTAAAAAAGGGCCCTAGGGGCCCCAATAAAAATATGCGGGTGTTGGTCTAGGCAGAAGAGTCCGAGACTCAATTTTAACATTATGCAACGAAAAGGTGATAAAATTAGGGGGTGAAAAATACATGGCACACAAAAAGTTCAAGGGCCCCGGATCGAGCCAAAGGGGACCCTAGGTTATCCCAAGATTTTAACTGGAATATAGAAACGGGAGACTAACTAAATGGAAAAATGAAGTGTCAAAAATGAAGATTAAGAGGGGAAATTCATTGACAATTTATACTACAAAAGCTTAAAGGGACCCTGTACCGGGCCCCAAGGGGTCAGGGACTTAAGTGGCATGTAGTTTGGTAAAAAGATATTCTTAACTAGTTTTTAAAGTAATCAGAAGTCGCTAGAACTATGTTAAAGAAAATTTCAAGTAATTTGGATCACTTTTAAAGAAGCTGCACCAAGGGCCCAAGAAGGCGATTAATATTCAAAATTGGTGGTAGCTGAAGACTGAAAATTTTTTATTTGTTCATGTAGGAGTTGGAGGACCTAAAAAGTTGCTAGAAAAAAAAGCTAGGGAATCGGACCATTTTAATAAGGCTATAAGAAGGTCCAAAAAGTGGCCAACTGATAGTTAAAAGCAGGACCCTAATTTAAAAACATGCTAAATTGTCTTAGTGCTTAACGCTTTGAATCTACAAATAGTCAAAATTAAGCATAGGGTATTAATTTTTCGTTAGAATAATATTTTAATTAAATGCATAAAAAAATGAGTAAATGCTTTAAAATATGCCCACGGGCCCCAATAAAAATATGAGGGTGTTTGTCCTGGAAGAAGAGCCCAAGACTCAACTTTAAAATTATGCACTGAGAAGGTGAGAAAATTAGTTGGTGCAATATGCATGGCGCACAAGAAGTTCAAGGGCCCTAGACCTGGCCTTACGGGACCCTAGGGGGCCCAGGTTTTTAACTGGAATGTATAGACATGAGAATAAATAAATGGAAAAAGGGTTCCAAAAATGAAGACTGTATTAAGAAGGGGACAATTTATTAACAATTTATGATGCAAAAATTTCAAAGGGCCCGTTACCGGGCCCAAAAGGGCCATGGGCTTAACTGGCATGTAGTTGGGCATAAAGATATTTTTAGTAGTTATTAATGTATCAGAGGATTCTAGAACTATGTTAAAGAAAATTTCAAGAAATTCAGATCCTTTTAAAAAAATCCGCTTTATAAAATCTACACCAAGGGCCCGAAGAAGGCTATTATTATTCAAAATTGGTATAGCTGAAGTCTGAGAAATTGTTTTGTCGTTCATTTAGTAGCTGCAGAACCTAAGAAGTTGTTTGAAAAAAAAGCTAGTGAATCGGACCATTTTTAAGGAAGCTACAATAGCGGGCTCAAAATGGGCCAACTCACAGTTTAAAAAAGTGCCCTAACATGAAAACTTTTAAAAATGTCTTAGTACTTAGCTCTTTAGAACATCAATTAGTCAAAATTAAGTATAGGGTATGAATTATTCGTTAGAATAATATTTTAAAGAAATGCACAAAATATTAGGTAAATGTTTACAAAAAGGCCCTAGGGCTCCAATAAAAATATGAGGGTGTGGGTCCAAGAATAAGAATCCAAGACTCAACAATAAATTTATTAGATGAAAATTTCCAACTGAGCGAAAATAAAATAAATTTATTCACTTAGAAGTTGATAAAACTACGGGGTGAAACATATTTGGCACTCAAAAAGTTCAAGGGGCCCTGGACCTGGCCCTGCAATTCACCAGGGGCCCAAGGCACTTAACTGGAATGTAGAGATGTAAGAATAACTAAATGGGAAAGGGATACCCAAAATGAAGATCGGATTAAAAGAAGCAATTAAACTGGAAAGTAGAATGTCTAGAATAACTATAGGAGAGAGTAGCCGAATTTGGACTACTTCACTTATTTTCAGGCGTAACTCACTTAATTTTTAGAATATCTGCAAAAGATCATTACACAGGGTCAATCTATTCATCTACTAGTTAAATAAATATTTAGATCAATTTCTTTTTGAAAATCTTAAATTTTATTTTAATTTGAAAAATTTGTCAAAAGTGGTCTAAATTCAGCAACTGGTCGCCTAAGTTAGACCCCCAGTCTCCTAAATTGTACCAAATAATATCAGGTTGTTTTATTGACTAGGGAATATAACTAATTTTATTAAAAGCAAATTTTGCGATTAATGAAACAATCAAACAAAATAACAGCAATGAAACATAATGAAATCAAATATCTGAAAATAAGAATAATTGTTTTAAATCAAAATGTATTCAAAATAAAAATCAAAGTTATCTGTAGTTAAGAATAGAAATTATGGAACTAATTGAGAGTTACTTGAATATCATGTAAAGAGTTATGCAAAGCTTATACATGAATTTTGTTTATTGTTTTTGTTTCCCAGCGCACACAACATGGCAATCTGAACACTGAATCATTTCTGCTATTTTATTTTTCTTACAAATTAGGCAAAACCAATCATCATTGTCTAGATTTTTCTTTTTAGATTCTGAATTATCAGATTTTTCTTTTTGCAACAGAAGTTTTCTTTACATTATGTTTGTAGGTCTTCTCTTCCATCATTTTCTTATTAATTGCATTACGCCTATTTTTTTTTAAACTCGATGTTTCAATTGCTTTTGTGCTGTGAAAGTTTCCTTTTTTTTTCATTTCAATGTTTATTTTATATGGCGATGATGATAACACAACTGTTTTTTGGCTCCCTCTGTACTTTGATTTAATTGAATTTAGCAAGGGAAATAACATTTCTAATGATTTTTTTGCTTTTGGAGAGGATTTGTAAGCTGCAGCCTTGTTTCATGTCGATTTCTTCGCATCGTCTGCTTTTTGTTTCCTATATTTTTAACAGCTTTTGCTGTCACGGATGTTTTCCTTCCAGACAGTTTGTCTATGTCTTTTTCAACATTTTCATCAAGGTTTGAGATTGTATAGGTTTTAATGGCTCCACCCTCCAGAACTGTAAAAAGTCTTCCTTCAGAAATATCCTGCAGGAGGAAAATGTTTTAATTAAACTCTGTAAATCAAATATGCCGTAGGAATAAGGAATTCAAAGAAAATAAATACAATTACATGCAAGATAAAAGACATTGCAAACAAAATTTATTGCATAGACATGTAAAAATATTTTTATGTTTATATAGGCCTAAACTGTATAAAAAAATTAATCCAGATATGCAAAAAAAAAAAAAAAAAAAAAAAAAAAACTTGTATGGAGATAGTAATCCATTATAAAATATAAAGAATAGTGTACGAAGCGTACCGTCCTCGAAATTCATTACTTACTTTTCAAATTTATTATTGCATATCTGGTCCAATTTAAGCAACGTAAATTGGACCAATTACGGCAACTGCGCCATTTAAAAAAAAAGTTAACTTAGAGACTAAGAACAAAAATGAAATCAAACAAATCCGCATGAAAAATATGCGCAATAAACAGATAAATTCATATATGCATATTAAAACATAACAACTTACCTTAGTTTTAAAATATTCAATTACGTTTAGTAGGAAAAAATTAGATCAAAACAGCTAACTTTAGGTTTTTTTAAATTTTCTGAAAACAGCACGTGGTAGGCGGCTACTTTTTCTAATCATGAGTGAAGACATTCTAATGAGTAGGATTTCAGCGGTAGATGGAGTCTCTTCCTGTAATTAACGGTAAAATGGCAACGGTCCTTTTAAAGCGGCGGTCCAAATATGGCTACTCTCCCCTATATTGAAATCTCCCCCAAAAAGAAGAAAATTGGATAAAAAAGGGGACAAGTTATTAACAATTTTGTGCATAAAAATTTAAAAGGGCACTGGCCTTAAAAAATTAAAAATCTAAGCCTCAGATGCATCAGGACCTGTCTTGAACTAACCTCACCTACTGACTTCTACGTGCAGCAGATTTCGTTAGCCAACGCACACAGACAGATAGACAGAGCGATGTGTTATATTATTAGTATAGACAAAATATATAATGAAATGTTAAATACTTTTTTACTAGGTTTTTTAAAAGTATTTATTATTTTGTATTTAGTATATTTACTTATTTAATCTTATAGCTGGAAACACGTAAAAGGTTTTAAAAGCGCGATAAAAATTTACATGCTAAAAAAGAGTGAATATAATACATTTAAAAAAAATGAAGATAAACTTCTTAGTTTTCACCTAAGTATGCGATATTACAGAACTGATGGTGCAAAATATTTAAAACAAAATAATTGTTTACTGCTTCTTTGGATGTCTGGATTTGTTTTGTTTTTTTCGTTTTAGTAAAGCTATAGCAATGAAATAATAAAATAAAATAAACATAATTTAATTCTCGAACTAGCATAATAAAATCCTATCCCATTATTTGAAAAATTTCTCCTTTACATTATTTCAAAAATTAATTTAATCATTTATATGAGATATTTCCTTTTAAATTTCAAGTAAGACGGATGAGTCCACCAGGAAAAACATGTAATTTATACCTTGTTTAATCTTCGAATATTAAACAAAATAAGTAAATACAGGTTTTTACTGGATATTCAATTATAAATGTTATAAATCAATTATAAATCTAGGATTATATGTATGCATATATATATATATATATATATATATATATATATAATCCTAGTGTAACGGTTTTATGTAACCAATTTAGTTAACGATTTTCGAAGCATTTTTCTGCAACTCTTGAATTTTGGGTTTGTATAATACTGAGAGTAATGTAATTTATTATCTTGTTATATTCACCTACAGCATGTGTTTTCTTGAAAATGGTGAAAATAGCATTTAGAATAATTTTACAGTGCCATACAGAAGAATTCGATTACACTATCGTCTACTAGTGTCGTCTACTTGTCGTTAAATATCACAAATACTTGAAATGAAATTATAAGGGTCTCCAATTGAGAACCGGACACGTGCGATAGCATCAGAATGGCTGCAACTATAACAGCGCTACCAAACAGGTATATAAAGGGCGGTAGGAGGTGTGCACCGCATACGGCATGTTCGCGGTAGAGGAAATAGATCGAAAGTAAAGTCGTGTCATACATGGATGCATCCAAATCGGAACAACGCGCGGTAGTACGGTTTCTGATTGCGGAAAGTGAGCGTAATACGGACATCTCTCGGCGAATGGTGACAGTCTATGGCGAGCACTGTTTAGGTTGAATGGCTGTGAACAATTGGTATAAATGTTATTCGTGAAGGACGGCAAACGATATCGGATCTGCATAGTCCGGGCGAATCAAACATCGTGATCACCAACCACTGCATTGCCGCCGTTCATGAAACGATCACAGCTAATCGAAGAGTTTGGACCCGTGGCATCTGTGACGAACTCAACCTGAGTAAAGGAACGGTTCAGACAATCATCCACCAACATTGTTCCCATTTGGACGCATCCATGTATGGCACGACCTTACTTTCGACGAATTCACTCTCCTAATCCAATTTCCGAACATGTTTCACTTGCAGAATGCCGTATGCGGTGCACATCTCCTACTGTTCTTTATTTCCCTGTTCGGTAGCACTACTATAGCTGCAGTCATTCTGACGCAATTGCACGTGTCCTTTTTTTCATTTGAGCAACCCTTATGTGTTATTTGAAACTCTACTAAATTTGTAAACATTAACAAGATTTTTGCATGTTCTCCATTAAATATATAGTGTCCAACATATACAGTTTATTTACAGGACAACACAAAAGTATTCAGATGCATGCATACTTTTGGAAGAGCTATTTTTTATGACATTTATTTAATATACTATTCACATTTAATATACTATTCACTTACTATATACATTTCACTTACTATATACTATTCACATACTATATACATTTAATATACTATTCACTACATGTATCACTGTGTGTATAACTATGTCTTCAACAAACTTTTCGAACATATTTTAAAATCGCTTCCCACGAACGAATACCACTCCAATTTTCTAAATAAGCTTCTACCATTGTAAAAGTTGTGTATAAATAAAAAGATTTACATTAGACATTTTTAACAATGGTAGCGACTCTGGTGGAAATAAGCATAACTAAAATTTTAAATGAATTTTTTTTTTATATTGTCTCATGTGGAAACCATAGTGAAAGTTAAAATAAGATAAGGAAAATTCAACTCAATGTTCTGTTACACTAATAACGCTCCCTAGCTAGGAATTGAATGACCAAATATAAATAAAATTGATTTTTTTACGTTTTAATTTATAACAGCTGTACAGAAGTTAAAAACAGATAGGACTCATTCAACACAATTTTCTTTTGCGTTTATTGGGAAATAGTACAGAAAAATACAAATAAAATAATTTTTTTTTTACAGTATGAAGCTGTAAATAAAGTTATAAAAAGAATTAGACAGATTCAACGGAATATTATTTTTCTCTATAGCATCTTGTGACACGAAATAGCCTACTAAATTCAAATACAATTGATTGTATACTTTTTTTTTAAATGTCATTAAATGTGTTCTGCCATAGTCAAATTTTTTGCTCTGATAGTTTTTTTTCACGTGATAGTCTTTATTCCAGTGATAGCCCCACTGCTGGGAAATTGAAATACTAAAAAAAATAATTGGTTATTATTATTTTTTTTATAACAGCAAGTTATAATTAATGACCACTGATTCAAGTCAATTTTCTTTCACGCCAAAAAGGCGCCTAGCGAGAAATACAGGCTTCACACTTAAATTAAATATTTTTTGATGTTTTAAACATGAGGTTATACACATGTTAAGAAAAAATTCGGCCATATTAACCAAAATTTTGTTTTTTAGAACGCTCTGGAATGAAGGAGGGCAAATAAAATGAAATGAGGGTGATTTTTAAAATAAATTTTCAGAATCAGCTTCAGTCACAGAAGAAAAAATGTTTTGTTAAAAATTTTCATATGATATGTTGTTTTTTACACTGGTAGTGTTCCTTGTAGGAAATTGCTTGACTAAATTTTCGAAATGATTTTTTTTCCAGTAAAGATGCAATGATTACTTTGAATTTAAACTCATCTATAATGCAAAATAAAATAAATTTAAATAAAATGTAGCTGTATATAAAGATTTAAAAAGTCCTTCCGGACAGTGCCGGGAGGAAAAGGTATCTTTCATATTCCTTATTTTTAAAGAGTCAGCTTATACTATTCAAACACACGCAACTCAAATTAGTGAAACCCGATTATAGAAGATTTTATTACAATAATAATTTTTGCCAATACTCAATGTGAATGAGAATTTCGCGAAATTAGCCAGCTGTATCCAAACTGGTTTTATTTAAAGTGACTTATATTTGGTCATCTTGAAGTGCTCGCCACTTTAAAACAACATGATGGTGAAACTAACCAATGAACTTAGTTGAGACCTTAGTAATTCCTGAGCACATGCTCACTGACATTGGAATCGGTCGATGTATACGAGTGCTGTCGCAGGCATAAAATCAGATTTTTCAAAATGTCACAGACATTAGAAATTCAAACTGCTATATTTCAACTATTTTTAAAGAAAAAGGAAAACAAAAAATGCTCATCAAGCTCATGCACTTGTATCAAGCTCATCAAGCATCTTGTATCAAGCTCAAGCACTTAAGAAAGAAATCTTTTTCCGATTCTAAATTTTTTGTACCTCATTTTAAATTTAACTAAAAATAAATTTAATGGACGCCATTTTTAAAGAAGGTGGCGGATAAAGCTGACCAGTGAACTTGGTCCAGACATTGCTATATACTATGCACATGCCTTCTCACATCCAAATCGGTTAAATAATACCCCGTGTATTTTTTAACCGATGGAGGATGATGTTTGCCAACGAACTCGGTCGATTCATTCGTATGTACTATGTACACACCAAGTTACATCCAAATCGGTTCATAAATACGCCTGTTATCGCGTGACAAAAATCAGATCGTTCCAAAATATCAGCAACACTAGAAATTCAAAGTACTATAACCCAGCCATTTTTTAAAGATATAGACGAAACAAAAAATGCTCCGTAATCTTTGTAACAATATCAAACACATAAGAATAAAAATCTTTTTCAATTTCCAATTTTTTTGCACTTCATTTAAAATTAAAGAAATTTTTAAAATTTTTAAATGGCCACCATTTTGAAACAATATGGTGGATGAAGCTGGCTAACGAACTCGGTCGAGACATTGGTATGCACTATGTACACACCAAATTACATCCAGATCTGTTCAGAAATACGCCTGTTATCGCGTGACAAATTTCAGATCGCTACAAAATGTCAGCAACACTAGAAATTTAAAGTTCTATAACACAGCCATTTTTTAAGATATAGACAAAACAAAAAATGCTCCTGAAGATTTGTATCAAGGTCAAACACATAAGAAACATATCTTTTTCAATTTCTAATGTTTTTGTACAAAGTTTTAAATTTTTAATTAAAAAAAATTTAAATGGCCGCCATTTTTAAACAAGATGGCGGATGAATTTGGCCAACGAACTCGGTTGAGACATTGGTATGTACTATGTACAAACCAAGTTATATCCAAATCGGTACAAAAATACGCCTGTTATCGCGTGACAAATCTCAGATCGTTTCAAAATGTCAGCAAAACTAGAAATTCAAAGTGCTATGACTCAGCCATTTTGTAAGATATAGACAAAACGAAAAATGCTCCGGAATATTTATATCAAGGTCAAACACATAAAAAACAATACTTTTTCAATTTCTAATTTTTTTGTTCCACATTTTAAATTAAATTTTTAAACGGCCGCCATTTTGAAACAAGATGGCGGATGAAGCTGGCCAACGAACTCGGTCGAGACATTGGTATGTACTATGTACACACCAAGTTGCATTCAAATGGGTTTATAAATATAATAGTTACATCGCGACAAAGATCAGATATATATCAACATTTGAACGGAGGGTGGGGGTTCATGATCGGTGAAAATATACCAAAAATTTTCGGAATCGTTTTCCTCGGAACGGTTGCAATAGGTAGCTTTTTGTAATGAAAGCTACCTAAAAAGGTTAGACAGATTCAGCGGAATATTATTTTTCACTATAGCGCGTGACATGGAATTGCGCAACTAAATTAAATATAATTTATTGTATAAGTTTTCTTTAAATAGATGCCCAGAATAAACTTTTGCCACTGTCATATTTACGCTTTGATAAAATTTTTCAAATGACAGTTTTGTTACAGTGGTAGTGCCACTTCTGGAAAACTTAAATGCTAAAAATATAAATTGATTATTTTTTATGACAACAAGATGTACTTAATGAACACTGATTCAACTCAATTTTCTTTTACGCCAAAAACCCGCCTCACGAGAAATACAGGCATCAAACTTAAATGAAATAGATTTTTTATTAATATTTGGAAATTTTTCCAGAGAGAAACATTCGCCTTGAATACAATATTTCAAATGAAAATCAAATTTCAAATTATTTTTGTTTAAAGGCGCAAAGACCAACTTAGTGAAAAATATTCCATGCCGGGAATCGAACCCGGGTCATCAGTATAGCGCACTGACGTTCTACCGCTAAACCACATGGAACGATACCCAGCCTGGAACTTCTCACTATTACAAGTTGGCAAGGCTACAAACGCAGCACAAGATGGAATATTTTCCATGAGCCACCAACATGGGGCAAACACAGACACTTAATTAAATCCAGCATCGATGAATCTATATTAATATTTGGAAATTTTTCCAGAGAGAAACATTCGCCTTGAATACAATATTTCAAATGAAAATCAAATTTCAAATTATTTTTGCTTAAAAGGCGCAAAGACCAACTTAGTGAAAAATATTCCATGCCGGGAATCGAACCCGGGTCATCAGTATAGCGCACTGACGTTCTACCGCTAAACCACATGGAACGATACCCAGCCTGGAACTTCTCACTATTACAAGTTGGCAAGGCTACAAACGCAGCACAAGATGGAATATTTTCCGTGAGCCACCAACATGGGGCAAACACAGACACTTAATTAAATCCAGCATCGATGAATCTATATTAATATTTGGAAATTTTTCCAGAGAGAAACATTCGCCTTGAATACAATATTTCAAATGAAAATCAAATTTCAAATTATTTTTGCTTAATAGGCGCAAAGACCAACTTAGTGAAAAATATTCCATGCCGGGAATCGAACCCGGGTCATCAGTATAGCGCACTGACGTTCTACCGCTAAACCACATGGAACGATACCCAGCCTGGAACTTCTCACTATTACAAGTTGGCAAGGCTACAAACGCAGCACAAGATTGAATATTTTCCGTGAGCCACCAACATGGGGCAAACACAGACACTTAATTAAATCCAGCATCGCTGAATCTATATTAATATTTGGAAATTTTTCCAGAGAGAAACATTCGCCTTGAATACAATATTTCAAATGAAAATCAAATTTCAAATTATTTTTGCTTAAAAGGCGCAAAGACCAACTTAGTGAAAAATATTCCATGCCGGGAATCGAACCCGGGTCATCAGTATAGCGCACTGACGTTCTACCGCTAAACCACATGGAACGATACCCAGCCTGGTAGTGAGAAGTTCCAGGCTGGGTATCGTTCCATACCAGGCTGGGTATCGAGTCCATGGGTATCGTTCCATGTGGTTTAGCGGTAGAACGTCAGTGCGCTATACTGATGACCCGGGTTCGATTCCCGGCATGGAATATTTTTCACTAAGTTGGTCTTTGCGCCTTTTAAGCAAAAATAATTTGAAATTTGATTTTCATTTGAAATATAGATTTTTTATGTTTTATTGCATGAGGTCATAGACATGTTAAGAAAAAAGTAGGCATATTAAGTACAGTTTTATTTCTTAGAGCGCTCTGGCGGGAAAGAGGGTAAATAAAATTAAATAAAAGTGATTTAAAAAAAATGTTTAAAATCAGCTTCAGCCACCAGCAAATTTATGTTCTGCTAAAAACTTTCATATGATATGTTCTTTTTACACTCGTCGCGCTCCTGGTGGGAAATTGCTTGACTAAGTTTTTGAAATGGACTTTTTTTCTTTTCTCATATGACATCAAGTTAAAGTTAGCTTGGTTAGATTCAACTCAACATTTTTTTACTCCGATCAACTATTTATTATGGAGCGGTAAAATCTGTCGCAAGCAACTACGTAAGTTTGCAATTTACGACAATTTTTGTATAAAATATAAAAGATATATCTTCCGTAATCAGATCTACTGCAAAGAGTTTTCATCAATAATCAGTTATATTGGCGTTGGCAGTCCTTTAAAATGAATGACCGATAAAGTTTTTATCAAATCACTTTTGCACGAAATCATGCACGCTATATTACGCCAGTTGCCAACGCACGATTGCGGAAGATTAGCCAAAATATCACGTCTTTATTAAGTTTTAACTGGAAATAAAAATACATTCTCGTATCAGTATTTGCATTCAAAATGTATTATCGCAGCTTTTTAAACACTAGTTTAAAAAATCAATATAGAAAAGCAACTTACCATCACATTAGATTCAAAATATTGTTCTGATGAGAAAAAAAATCAGTAGTTTTTTTTCACCCTTTTACAAGCTGATGATCTTCTTTTAAATTTTTTATAATGTTGCAGAATAAAATTCATACAAGATAACTGTTCTGTTACCACTATGTTTTATTTGTACAATTTGCTTAAATCGAGAAACTCTTAAATTAAGTAGGCCATTTTTTTTTTCAAAAATACTGGTAAAAAACCCGTAAAAGTTGGCAGCTATGGTAAGACGTTAGCGTACTTGGGTGGTAATTGATTGAAATGCATTTTATTGATATAATATTCTTTCAAAAAAACTACACTGCGTCTCATAAATATAAAGACACAGACGTTTTTGAAATTGCCTTTTATTAATTCAGTTATAAGAAATTAAATTTTATATCTCCTATACTAAGAACAATGAAATGAATATGTTATAGGGGTTTACATTTAAATAAAATAATTTCAACTCGAATAATAAAAAAAATAAGAAATTACGATGTCTCATAAATATAAAGACAAATTTGAAACTGCAATTTTTTTTCAAATGCGCGTGTACAGAAATAATGCGCATGCACAGAAATACACTTCAAGTTACCCAAACGAGCAAAGTTGTTTGACTTGTTTCAATTGCAAAGATGCTGGGGAACATTGAAATTTCTAAAGCTGAGATTTGCAAAATACGTGGATTTAAAGTTAATGGCTTAAGAGTTTCTCAAATATGTAAAAAATCTGGGAGAAACAAGGTTGCACTTTATAAATTTTTATCAAATATTTACAATTTATATACGAGAAAACGATCTGTCTGATGGAGAAAGACTCGATCGCAAGACCATGCGACTTGTTTCATCGCAAAAAATGTCACATAACAGTGTGACATAACAATGTCACAAAAGGAAACAGTACATCGTCAGATAAAAGAAAGCAAAAATATTGTGTGTCGGCATATGTGCAGATTTCCTTTACAGAAAATAGAACACAAAGAATGGAGGCTACTCTGGGCTAAAGATCATATGCATTGGAAGGACGAATGGATGCAAGACATTTTTTCAGATGAAAAGAGATTTAACTTGGAACGCCCAGATGGTTGGAATTCCTACTCGCACGATTTAAAATGTGAACCTCGCAACCTCTTCAGTAGCAGAAGGGGGGGGGGGGGGGCTTCTGTTATTGTTTGGGCGCCTTCTCTTTTAATGGAACTACTTTTCTGGATGGTAAATAGACATCTAAAGAGAATATAGTCCTGCTTGATAGTCACTTGTTACGAATTGCTGAAAGACTTGGTGGTCGGAATTATTTGTACCAACAGGATAATGTACCGATTCACTCATCAAGATTCACAAAAAACTGGTTTTTGATAACAATGTTCATGTCATGGTGTGGCCTGCACGTAGTCTTGATTTAAATCCAGTTGAAAATCTTTGTGGCATTCTTGTTCGCAGATTATATGCATCTGGAACACAATTTTCAAACGTCCTTGAATTGAAAAAAGGAATCGAACGAAGTTGGTTTGATATAATACCAAAATACATACGCAACCTAATAAACAGCATGCCAGCTAGAATATTTGCTGTTATTAATAACAATGGACCGTTTATTGGACGATAATTCAAAAATATGTAAAATATATTTATGAGACAGCAAATTTGCTTACATTTATCAATTTTCGAGTTCAAATTATTTAATTCGAACTTAATTTACAGTAAAATGTTTTTTTTTTTAGTAGATGCTTTTTGTCATATGCATAAACATAATTTTGAATACTGAATTATTAAAATATTTTTTCGAAAATATAAGTGTCTTTATATTTATGAGACGCAGTGTAAGTTCTTATATCGTATTGAGCGTTACAACGATATGTTCTCTACTAAAAATGGTGCACGTGGCACATATTGTTCTTTTACAATGTCAAAAATATTTACATTTATGGGCAGTTGTCGTAGAAGTGTGTTTGAATACTGTTTGAACGATTATCAAAATCTTTGAAATTTTAACTCTCTTCTTGGTCAAAATAGAGGAGTTCAATTTGACTCAATAAAGGTTTGCCATTCTTGATTGTGTTCGAGAAAATTTTGAAATAACTGCAGAATTGAACAAATGATTAGCTTTCTCGTGAATATATTGTAAAACGTCGCTAAATTTGGCGCTGAAAGTACATCATAAATATATTGCCAACTTGGCTATAACACGTTAATTTGGTGAAAATCTTATACAAAAATTAATAAGACATTAATATTTACCTCTTTTCTTCACCTATTACAATAGTCTGTAATTAACATATTTTGATAAGAAAAATTTAACCTATGATTAGTAAACATACAGGACAATACCTCAATCGTAATATAAAATAAATAGTCAAATGCGAGTATTACTCGCGCACAGAGGGTTCCGTACAATAAATATATGAATTAGTAATTGTATTATTAAAAAAAAAAAAAGTTGCTAAAAGAATACTAACACTTTGTAAAAAATTTAGGTCCAATTTAGGTTGGGTATAACAGTAGATACTAGAAAAATGTAAATGGATATACCTTGACAGTTCGAAGAGATATGGAACCTAAAAAATATCAAATACGGCTATTCTGTATAACTCATTTTTACTTTCTTCTATCTTTACAAGAAGAAAGTATTGGATTCGTGATAATTTTCGAATTCCGTTTTCGACGTATGTATACTTTTTAGGGTACAGAGGTAATGAGAAACATGTTTTTACAAAATGTCTCTCTGTGAGTCTGTCTATCTGTGTGTGACACAAATATTGTGTGCGCTCTGTCTTAAGAACGGAATTTAATAAAACTTTAGATTGATTTAGTCCCTGATATAAATTGCTGCTGATTACTTTTTGGTGTAAATCGCCCAACAGGTAGCGCCACTATGCTGCAATTTTCCCGATTTCCGCAATAGATGTATCTCAAAAACTAATGCATGAATTTTCATCAAACTTTAGATTCAGTTAGCCCCTGATATGAACTTATCCTGATAAGTTTTTGGTGTAAATTGCCCAAGAGGTGCCACTGTAACACAGAACTTTTCACGATTTCCGTAATAGCTCTATCTCAAAAACTAATGCACGAATTGTCACCAAACTTCAAATTCAATTAGAAGTTCACGAAAGTTGTCCCTGATTAGATTTTGGTATAAATCACCTAACCGGTGGCGCTGTTGTGCTGCATTTATCAGGAAGTTTTGGCATGTATGAGATAGAAGAAAGTTTTGGGATTGACACATCCGACTAGTTTAATATTATTTTTATCTCTTTATAATGAACTTAATTCGGTACTGACAATAAAATAAATGCATATTTAAACTTCATTTGTCATTTCATAAAACTTAATTCATCATAGTAATAACCTTTCTTTCTAAAGTGCAGCTAAAACAAAACATTCGTTCAAAGTTCACATTTGGCATTGTGCTAAGCGCGCTTCAAAAGGAGGTCGCAAAAATTGCAACGCCGCCTTGGTCCTTGCCGCGTTTTCCAGATAGGTTTTTAATTGTTATCTGGTCAACCGATTTTACTTGTCACTTATGGTTAATTTGGTTTTAATACTTTACGTAAACTTATATTGATTTAACAACTTTTCTTTCTACATTTTAATGCTTATAGAACTGTTTTATTTTAAAAGCAATATCTTCATTACCTGGAATATAATGTTAATTGTTTCCTATAACGTAAATTAATTTAAAAGGACCGACATTAAATTTAAGTGTTTCATAGATGGCGTTAGCCGTTCCGTAATTGACTATTCTCAGGTCTACCCTTTTTATAAAGTGGAATCGTCCAATTCAAAGGTATAAAATGCGTTTCGCTAATCAAACGCGGCGCTCTCTCTTTTCTGTTTGATTCTCTAAAGTTATCATTATGATTTTAATATGTTTGAGTTCATGTTACAGTAAGATATTTAGTTTGAGTTTTACAAAGTTTTTAGAGAAAGGTTTTAGTCAGGATTTAAATTTAAGCTGTTTTGAAAAGCTCCAGGTGTATTGAAGTTTAATCCTGTTTTAACCAAAGTTATTTTTAATTATTCACTTAGCTATTTTAAACAAAGTTGGCTCTGAATATTTTTGTCAACTTAAAGCTGTATTTTTATAAAGTATACATTGAATGATATAGAGTTTAAATAAAGAACTGTCGTCAACAATATCTGACTTTTCTATGGATTCAACACACAGTTTTTATAACAGGTATCTTCCACAGCACGTTTACGGTTCCTTTGCTGATAGCAGTATAAGTGTATATCAGACATGTATTGATACATGCTAAGATTAATTAACTTTTAAAGTCACTCGAGGCGTATTGAAAGAGCCATTCAATGCAAATTGTCGCGAATCCCATAGTATTTATGTAATGCATTCTAATTAAGGGGTCTCAGGGATCTCAAAAATAGGAAAAAATGAAAAAAAGAGACCATATTCAACATTTAATATCTTAAAATGTATATGATTTTAAAACACAATTTTTATTGAGATGAAAGATATAAGTACGTTATTTCATTTTATGTATTTAAAAATTTGAAGATGAAAAATTAGAATTTACAGGGTGCTCCAAACAGTCAGACATTTGATAAGCAGAATATTGGTATAACAGCTTACGCGCACGATTAGAAAATAAATATTGTAACTAGAATAAAAAATTTGGCGCTTACTTATACTTCCAATTACAATAATTACCCTGAAACCAAATAAATTTGTATTTAAAGCATTTTTATATTTTTAATACAAAGTTGTATTTAGCTAATGGAAAATTTTGAAAATTTGAACAACATAATTACTTAAAAACTATTTTTTTGAACAATAAAAAGGAAATTTTTGGTTCAGTTTATACAGATTAATATCCTACTATTAGAGAGCTTTTTAACTTTGTACAACTCTATAATTTGAACCAATTTAATGTTGTACCTAATTGTGATAACAAGTATTTAGATTTGATTTTATCTGATATTGATGATTTTAACATTAACGTTAACGCAGTGATAGACCATTGGTCTCTGAGGATAAATATCATCCAGCTTTGTCTATTGTTATTAGTCTTATTCCTATACGTGCTGGTAATCACAACGCCAAATTTGCGAAAAGTGATTTTAAAAGAGCTGATTTCTTAACTATGTGGTATTTGATTTCTGAAATTGACTGGAATTTTCTGAATACTTATGACAATGCTAATTTAGCAGTTAATGATTTCTATACTTATTTGGTTGATGTTTTTAACCAAACAGTTTCTGTGAGGTCTTTTAATAATAAGTTTCCCTTTTGGTACTCTACTGAAACTATCAAATTGATTAAATATAAAAATAAAGTTCGTAAGTTGGCGTTATATAGTGGGAATCCGATTGTTTTCGATGAATTCAGATATTTGAGATCTTCTGTTAAGCTCAGTATTAGTAAAGATTATGCTTCTTATTTACAGACTACGGAAAATAATCTGCTTTCTGACCCTAAAAAGTTTTGGTACTACTTTAATAAGTATAACTCATTGCCTAATAGCATCTACTACAATAATAAATCTTATGATGGTGATGATAATATTGCTAATGCTTTTGCGTCCTATTTTAGTTCTGTTTATAAATCTAGAACAGATTATGACAGAAATATTCGTAAACTTGACAGCTGTTTGGGCGACATTATTAAAATTGAAAATATTACATAAATGGATGTGGATTTGACAATTAAGAGCTTGAAATCTACTTTGACAGTTGGGGTGGATAATGACACTTTGTTTATAGTTAAAGGACGCGCTGATGCGTTGATTTATCCTCTTCTTATTTTATTTAATCTATCTTTGAAAACTGGTGTATTTCCTGATGTTTGGAAGCAAACTAAAAGTATTCCGGTTTTTAAAAAGGGTGATTCTAATTATTGTAAAAATTATCGTCCCATTGCTATCTTGAGTCCTTTTTCAAAAGTATTTGAAATTATAATCCATAATAAGATTTTTCAGCAAGTAAAACATTTAATCTCATCATCTCAACATGGTTTTATTCCCAAACGATCTACGCTTACCAATGTATTTTGCTTAACTAATAACATTATGTCATCGTTTGAATATGGTTATCAGCTTGATGTCATATATACTGACTTGCTCTTTCGCGCTTGCTCTTTTAAGAAAAGAAAATATAGAATGAAGCAAAAGTCTTGCCCTGATTATAAATATTGTGCTCAAACTATTATAATTAGACATATGTTTGTTTGGATACATTGTAAATACTGTTATACATTTTTTTTATAAAACCACGTACCTCAGTAAATTTCAGCTTGTGCCCCCTTGGTAGCTTTCAGAATGCCTAAGCGGTATTTTAGTTCCCGCCAAGTGTTCTTTAACATGTCTTCTGTTACAGTACACACAGAAGCTTGTATCCTAGTCTTCAGTTATTCGACGTCAGCAATGAGTGTAGTATAGACTCTGTCCTTGATATAGCCCCAGAAGGAAAAAATCCAGAGGATTAATATCTGGAGAGCGCGGATGTCGGGGTGTTGGTCCATCCCTTCCAATCCGCCGAACCGGAAATGTTTTGTTTTATTGCACAAAAAAACTACTAAAACTGACCTATCCAATGATATAATAAGTTGCCTTATTTTGCAAACGGTTAATTTGTAATGAATTATTACAAACAGGCAAGACTTTTGGTTCACCCTGCATTTTTAGTCCGAACGCTCTGAATTTTAAATTGGGTATATATATATATATATATATATATAACTGTATACAAACCTGCTTTAAAATTTCGTGAAAGATATGCATATTTAGTAGTGAGAACATGAACCGGAGCCTAGCGAAACTGCGCTCACAAAGCGCGCGTTTTAGCGTTTTCTTCGAATTTTCTAAGGTTTTTAATATTTCTGCTCGTGTGAACTTTTCAGAATTTTTGTAGCTGGTGTAAATACGGTCTACCGCTTTTTTCTAAAGAGATTCTGTAGATATACTTACGTTTAGTTACCTTTAGCGTTGAAAAATACCATGTTCGCGAGGGACTAGGTGACCTGCAGTTGCGAATTTTTTAGAAAGGGATAAAATTCGTATATTTTAAAAACTATTTCAACGTCTAAGATATGAAGGTATGCTTACACAAGTACGTTCTGTGAATAGATACCTCTAAAATTGAGTTCTAGGGGAGGGTAGCAGACAGGAAGCAAAAATTAACCGCGAAAATGACCGTTTTTTAATTTTTTTTAAACGGTTAACAGCATTATTTTTTTCGTACTGATTACCGCGTTTAAGACTTAAAAGTACGAAATCTCTGAATATGTTTCCCCTTTTTTTTTGCATCTCGAACAGCTCGGCTGTTAAACATTAAGATAAACAGCCAAAAACTCGGCATGTGGCTCTTTTCTATTACGTTCTGTGGAAAGTAAGTACTGAGCATGTATGCGCTCATCTGCTGATTTCTGCAGCAAATGGTCTCTTTTTTGACGAGTTTTTAGTTACTATCTCGGCTAATTATCAAAATTTTAAAAATCTGATCCTCAGGCGCATCAGGAACTATCTTGGGCTATCCGCACCAACATTTTCAGACATCTACGTGCGCTAGATTTCGTTAGCCATTGCTAGTTACTTATGCACAAACAGAGACAGACAGAGTAATTTAACTAAAATAACGCGAAATGGATGCAATCAATCTTTCCGCCGCCGTGTACGTCTATACACAATTTGAATGTCTACAAATGCTTCTAAATCCACTAAATTCAAATTTGTTAATAAAGAATATTTTAATGTGGCTGTATCAATGGTTGAATTAGAAACAATTTTATACTGTTCGAGTCGTTTGAAAGTCTGGGGGTTTGCGTACTAAGGTCCACCAATTTGGTAAAAAATAAATATATTTGACACGGATTTTCTTTCAATAACTCATAATTTTGTTACATATTATGAATACCTATTTTAAAGATATATTACGCCTTATTGAAGAAAAGAGAAAAATAATTAAAAATGTGATAAACAATTGCGCACTAAAAAGAAAATCGAAGGTATACCTCTAGAGTTTCATATTTGTTTTTTCTATTACCGGACTGACGATTAAAAAATACTTAAATAGAAATTATATTTCGGGATTTTTTTTAAAAAAACATAAATTAAAACAAATAATTAACGTGCTATATGATATATGTACAAGTTTAGTAATCTGACGCAGACCTCAGTGTTTAATTTTCCTAACAAACTTGATACTTATATGATCAATCTCAAAGTAATAAAAGGTTAATTAAACGACGTTTAAGTTCCGTGGAGAACATCGAATTTTCAACAGAGCATCACTGTGCGCTAAACACTGAGCTACAGCGCGGCATGTAATTTTTAATCAAAGTACTTAATTTGGAAAATGCTTTTAAAGAAATCCATCTCATTATTTGAAAATATATTTTTAAATTATTTTTTAATCTCCCAGCTAAAAATGAACTGCAGTTTTTCTACAGAAGTGGAGTATTTTTGAGGTTTTTCTATAGTCAACTATAGATTTTCTGTAGTGCAATCTCGACTGTAAAAATACTTTAGATATCTGCGGCTAATGTGGCGTAATTTTGTATTAATTTATTTCAAACATACTCTGTGCTATTAACTTCAAAAATACTATAGTTTATGTGAAGTCATCATAAACTTTTAAAATAATGAGATTTTGCGTCTGTAGTCATACTGCAGTATTGAAGTACTTTTTTCTCTTTAATTTTACCAGTTCGTCTTTTTCTCTTAGTGTTTAATTATTTTAGTTGTCCGAAAGGAATCAATTTTGTTACGTGTTAATCAGAGAAAAAGAAAATTTAGTTAAAATTAAATTTCTAAATCCGGGAGGGAATGCCGTCCTCGGGTTACAGATCCCCCCCCCCCAAAAAAAAAAAACACTGTTTATAACGTGACTTTACGATAAAGTTTAAATACACAAACATAAAAAAAAATCGACCGAAAATTAACTATCAAGTGTGAGATATATGGGGGTGAATCTCTCCCCCAACAGAAAATTCTTAGTTTCTGTTTAATTTTAAATTATTCGGAATAAATAAATTTTACTATATTTTTCAAAATCGGAGAAAATAAGATAATTCAGTTAATTAAATTTCAGACTTCAGGGATAGCAATGGGCCTTCCATCCCTCCCCCTCCTTAACGGATTTTTTTTTTATTTCTTTTATTTTAAAATATTGAAAATGAATGAATTTTACTATGAATTTCATAAAAAAAGAAAGAAAAAAAGGAAATTCAATTACTTAAATTTCAAAATCCTGGGAAGGAAAATGGCTTTGCTCCTATCCCCCCCCCCCCCGCGCAACTGATATTTCTGATATACTGTCCCTAGTTTTATTTTAAGTTTCTGCATATAAATAAATTTTACTATGTACAAAATCGGAGAAAAAGAAAATTCAGTTACACATATGTTTCAAAATCCAGGAAGCGGCAATGACTCCCCTAGGCTTCCCCCCTTTTAACGAAAAATTTTTGGTTACCTTAATTTTTAAGTTACTCGCAAAGAATAAATTTTACTATGTTTTTCAAAACAGGAGAGAAAAACTTTGGTTACTTAAATTGAAATATCTAGGGAGGGGCAATTGGTCTCCTATGCCACCTTCTACTAAACAGACAATTCTTGGCTCATTTTTTTTAAGTTACTCGGAAAAAAAATAAATTCTACTATGTTTTCAAAATAGGAAAAAAAATTTAGTTTGTACAATTTCAAAATCCAGGGAAGGGCAATGGGCCTCCTATACCGCTCCCTCAACTGAAACTTTTTAGTTCCTCTTTTAATATAAGTTATTCGAATTAAATAAATTTCACTATTTCAAAATCGGTGGGAAAAAAAATTAGTTACTTATATTTTAAAATCCAGGGAGGAACAAATGATTGTCCTATGTCACCCCCCCCCCTCTTCCTAACGGAAAATTCTTGGTTTCTTTTTTTTAGTCACTGGCAAAGAATAAATTTTATTATGTTTTTCAAAATAAGAAAATAAAATTAGGTACTTACTTCAAAATCTAGGGAGAGGTAGTTGCTTTCCTATGTTCCCCTCCTCCCCTAAACGGAAAATTCCATCTTCCCTTTTTTTAAAACTTACTCGAAAAGAATAAATTCCACTATGTTTTCCAAAAGCAGAATTTTTTTTTTACTTTAATTTCAAAATCCAGGGAGGAGGCATCCCATCTCCCTTTCTTCTTTTTCATAGCACACCCGGACCTCGATTTACTGAATGTACAATCTGCCCTTCTCCCCGAAAAGACATGACTCCCAATTCGTATGAAAATTACTTCTACTTTATAAAAACAAATGAAAAAATAAATAATTCTTATTAAATATTTTATTTTAAATTTACATTGGAACATTTGATTATTGTTCACGCAGCTGAGGCTGCATTTCTGACTGTAAATAATTATTTATTATTTAAATTAATTATTAATATAATAATTAATATAATAATTATTAATAATATTTATAATTGATAATTATTGATATTTATTAACATATAAATTATATAATATTAATTATATATTACATAATATAATATAATATAATTTAAAAAATTAATAATAATTATTTATAATTAATAATTATTAATAATATATAATAAATTAATATCATTTAAATAATTTTCTTATTCTAAATTCTGCCCGGGATGCAGATAGATTTTGCGCTGTTAGCGAAACGAGATTGACCAATCAGAAGCTTGCATTTCGCGAACTTTTCCCTGTTTTAAGAAAGCAAGTTCTCTGATTGGTCAATCTCGTTTCGCTAACAGCGCAAAATCTATCTGGATCCCGTGGGGTGAAGCAGCAGTGCTCGTACTTCTCAACTCATCTTCAACTCTCGATCTAGGCGGGCGGAATGTTTTATTTACAAAACATGTGACTCGCTATTCGGCTTTCGTCTTATTTTTTATAACCCGTTTCGTTCGTATTATACTTTCACGTTAATTATTTTTTTAATGAATAATATTACTATAACATTGCGAATATTATGTACCGAGCAAATCTTTAAAAGGACTGACACCATGACCGTTCGGTTTTTGCGTTCATGTCTCCTGATTTCGGCAGGAGACTCCTGATTTTTGCTTGTTTTTCCATACTCTTGATATTCTGACACATTTTTTCTCATTCTTATTTTATACTTAAATATGTTAGAAAAATCTTGGATGTTTATTTCTTTATGTTTGATTAGTGCTATTTGATATGATAGAAGTTCAGATCAAGTATGTAGGATGCCTCTTTAAATCTTTGACTCTTAATATGGGCAAATTTACAATTTTCATTTTTAAATGCAAAAATCTGTTACAATTAATTTTATTTTCTATAATGAATAAATTGTAACTTTATGTTGCAAACTGTAATTATTATTTTTTTAATGGAATAATCATGTATCATTTTGCTTTTAGTAATTTCTTTATTAATTGAAACTTATCATTCATAACTTTTATAATCGTTCAGAGACAATTTGTATAAGGAGACTAGATTATAAGAATAAGAAGAAGAATAAGATTAATAAGATTAATAAGAATATAATAATAAAAGAATAATAATAAGACTAAAAGAATAAGATTTGTATAAGAAGTTTGTCTCGGTATGGAGTCCATTCCTGGTATTTATAGTGATGAATTTTAAATTGTTTTAAAACTTTTATGTCATTTGCTTGATTAAAAGCATTTTGAGGCCCCTAATTAAAAACGTTTTTAATTTATTAAGTATAAATAGCTACAATATTATTCCAAATAAATTTATTATTGTTATTTTATGTTTGCATTTAAAAATGAAAAAAACTTTATTGAAAAGTCTCCTGATTTCTTTTTAAAAATCTCCTGATTTTTGCCCTCTGCAACTTGGCAACTCTGGTATAGTATTTTTTGTAATTCTGCCTCCGGTCGAGTGGTCAGTATTGATTAGAGTGTGTGCATGAATGTTTCTTCCTTAGTATACACTAGTAATTGGTATTCGATGCTCAGCAATTCTGTAAAGCAGCACTCAATAGACTACTATACAAGTACAAATATTACACTATGAAGTCGATTTTTGCAAAGAATCTCTACTACTTAAGAGGATACTTCACTCACATGAAAACGCCTGCCCTGTAATATTAATCTTATAAGAGAATTATTTTAAGGTATCTCATTTGCATTTCCATATTTCGAAATTATTCTGTTTGCCGGCTGAGGTCGATCTTTACAGCAGCCGTTTTTTACTTTTTTGATTTTGTTTGCAGGTTCTTTTTCTGAGGCTATTTTTGTCTGAAAAAGATTAGGTATAACGTCCTCATAAAAAAAGGCTATTTTAGAGATCGACTTTAGCTACCCAATGCAAACAAAATCATATAAAAACATGAGAATGCAAACGAGATATTAAAAAAAATCTCCAAAGGATTAAGATTAGAAAGTGTGTGTACTTGCGTGGGCACAGATATCATATACGGGCGGTGGTTTTTTCCGACGCCAGTTTGACGAAAACATCAACAGCATAAACAACAACATCCGTGTTACCATATCAAGCAAAATAATGACACTTTGGCGCCAGTTAAGTAACCGTTGAGTATATGACATTGGCGTCAGGTACATGACATCTGTGCCCTTGCGTGAAAGTGCATGAGCGAAGTAGCAAAGATGAATTTCACTATTTTTAAATTGTTAAGGGTAGGGTTTCTTCTAGGTTTAAGACAGCGCAGGCTGCTACCGGTGAGGAAGGGTACTTTTTTAATTCTAAAGGGCATGTTTTGGATTCTTTAGGGCACTTTTTGGATTCTTAAGGGCACTTTTTTTTTAAATTCATTCTTTTGATTTTTAAAGCATTTCAAGACAACATCGAGACAATTTTTACTATGCAAGTAAATTTTTTAATGCAAAAAGGAGAAAACGCAATTTCTTTTACAGAGTTGCACGAATTGTGCAAATTTTTTGGATGAGGAGCAAGAAGGGTGCTAATTTTTTGAATGAGGGGCAAGAGGGGTGCTATTTTCTAAACCAAAACCCTCCCCGCCCTTCCTAAACTGTCTGTTGGAAACTCTGGTAGGAGTGCATTTTGCCAATTTAAAAAAGGGTGAGCACCCGTAAAAAATATTCTGGAGGGAACACTAAATAGTAAAATATATTTAATTTATATGTAGTATTACAGCTCCTAGATTTAAAGCCGGATTACCATTTCAACGGTAAGTAATTTATTTTCTTTTTAAGAACATAATTGCGCTTGATAATTTCTTTAATAAAGCAGTTCTGTTTCCATGTTTTGAGTAGCTTCGTGTGTTTTGTTAACTGCATATAAATTTTATTTTATGTAATTTTCTTTTGTTTACATTGTGTAAATCAAAGTACACATGGGTGGTGTTTACATTATGCCAGTCAAGAAGTATCTCCTTTATAACAAAATTAACGATTTTGTCCTCTACAACCGATTATCAAATTTAGCAATATTTTTTATGACTCATTTGTGAATATCGTATTTTCATTCTGTGACAGAGTCACAAAACTTGCATTTTTTCCCATGTCTGACTGAAAAAAATAATTAACTTTTGCTCTGCGACTGATTGATGAATTTTGAGACATTTTCATGCAACTGACTGACAAATTTTGCAAATTTTCTTTCGACGGAAAGATATGACATCTGTTCCCCCTTAAATTACTTATAATCTTGACATTAATGTAAACCTTGACATTAATGTACCCTTAATCTCCGATTCATCTGATATAAACAAACAGCCATTATTTGTGACAACAGTTGTAGATTTGTCCCCAAACCACTAATTTATAGTCATTTTAGAATTTTTTCAATTAATAATATAGAATTGTGTTTGCTTGATGTTTATATTTGAAATTATCTAAAAATTAGGGAGCTTCACATTACTTTTCTCCTCAAGTGGGCACACATAGAAAATAGTGTCAGAATGAACAAAGTAATAAAGATTACTCTGTTCCTATGACGTAATTTTCTTTGAAAAAGTTTTGTTATGTGCAATTTTATTTAAGGAAGTTTTGGGATTTTTTTAAAGAAAAATTATGCGACATTTATCTTATTTTATGAAATTCATATTTTCAAATTTGCATCGATAATTTCAGTTCTGTTAAATTTTAAAAAATTGACATATTTTATCTATGTTTGCTCTATTTTTTTTTTTTTAATTGTACTGAAATCTATCGGAAAAATTTGAGTAAAATATTTTTATAAATTTCATCCTTCAATTTAAATATATACATTATTAGCATTATCCCTGTGCACTTGTTATGGTGAAAACTTTTCATTAGGGGTGTTCTCAAATCCAAAGGGGCAATTTTATGACATACGTTTTAAATTATTTTTGTTCGGAAATGCATAAAACTACCAGGTGTTTGTATTCAGAAACTATGTAATCGAAAGATGTTTTCAGACGTTTTACTTTACCGCAGAAACACGGAATTCCGCTTTTTTAGCGGTGAATTTTATTATTCCTGTGATCGATGCAAATATGCATTAAAATTTGTTGACATTTTTAATGGGGGAAGGGTTACAGTGGGAGTGTATGAAATATGACAAAAACGCGAGTACGAACCGCACCAATCGTCAGAGGATCATGGAAAAAATGAGATTTTCGTCAAAGGATTACAGGAAAAAATGCGACTTCCGTCAAAGGATCGCTGGGAAATACAATTTTTGTCAAAGGATCGCTGGGAAACGCAATTTTCGTCAAAGGATCGCTGGAAAACGCGATTTTTATCAAAGGATTGCCGGAAAAATGAGATTTTCCTTAAAGGATCTCGAAAAAGACACGATTTTCATCAAAGAATTGCAAAAAAATGTGATTTTCGCCAATAGATCGTGTAAAGTATTCGCATTTCTTCAAAAGGTCGTGGAAGAAACGCAAATTTCGTCAAAGAATCGCAAAAAAATGATTTTTGTCAAATGATCGCGGAAAAAATGCGAATGTCGCTGAAAGATCGTGGAAAATATGCAAATTTCGCCGAAAGATTGTGCGAAAATATGTGATTTTCGCCAAAGGATCGTGTAAAATATGCGAATTTCTTTGAAAGGTCACGGAAAAAACAAGAATTTCGTCATAGAATTGCGAAAAATGTGATTTTTGTCAAATGATTCGAAAAAATGCGTATTTCGTCAAACGATCGTGTAAAATATGTGAATTTCTTCAAAAGATCGTGCGAAATACGCAAATTTTGCTGAAAGATCGTGTAAAATATACGAATTTCTTCAAGAGATCATGCGAAATACGCGAACTTCGTCGAAAGATCGTGTAATATGCAAATTTCTTTGAAAGGCCGTGGAAAAAAACGCGATTTTCGCCAAAGGATCGTGTAAAATAAGCGAAATTCTTCAAAAGATCGTCCGAAATATGCGAATTTCCTCGAAAGATCGTGTAATATGCAAATTCCTTACCACTTATTCATGTTATGCACCTCCGATGACCCTCCCCCTACATTCACACCTAGGGGGGGGGGCCATTTTTCCAAATTTTGCCGACATCCGTCATGTGACATTTCTTTGGAAAGGTCTGTGGCTGCATATTTGTATTAGCACCTTCGGTGTCCCTCTCCCCATCTGCCCCTCCCCGTGGGAGGGCATTTTTCTAAATTTTGCCGTAGTCCCTCATGAGACATATCGTTGAAAAGGCCTGTGACCGCTTAATCATTTTATGCACTTCCGGTGCTCTGCCCACCACCTTGCGCCCCTGGGGTGGTACTTTTCTAAATTTTGCTGACACCCGTCATGTGACATATCGTTGGAAAGGCCTGTGACCGCTTATTCATGTATGCACCTTCGGTGTCCCACTCCCCACTTGCCTTACTCCCGCGGGAGGGCCTTTTTCTAAATTTTGCCGCCACCCGTCATGTGACATATCGTTGGAAAGGCCTGTGACCTCTTATTCATGTTATGCACCTTCGGTATCCCTCTCCCCACTTGCCCTCCCCCCGCAGAAGGACCTTTTTCTAAATTTGCTGTCAGCCCTCATGTGACATATCGTTGCAAAGGACAGTGACCGCTTAATCATTGTATGCATTTTTGGTGCCCCGCCCACTACTTTGCCTCCCTGGGTGCACTTTCCTAATTTTTGCAGACACCCGTCATTTGACATATTGTTGCAAAGGCCTGTGACTGCTTAATCATTTTATGCACTTCCGATGCTCCGCGCACCACTTTGCCCTCCTGGGGGGTACTTTCCTAAATTTTGCCGACACCCGCCATGTAACATATCGTTGGAAAGGCCTGTGACCACTTAATCATTTTATGCACTTCCGGTACTCCGCCCACCCTTTTGCCACCGGGGGGCACTTTACTAAATTTTGCCGACACCCGTCATATGACATATCGTTGGAAAGGCCTGTGACTGCTTAATCATTTTATGCACTTCCGGCATTCGCCCACCCCTTTGCCTCCGGGGGGGGGGCACTTTACTAAAATTTTCCAGACACCCGTCATGTGACATATCGTTGGAAAGGCCTGTGACCACTTATTCATGTATGCACCTTCGGTGTCCCACTCCGCGCTTGCCTTACGCTCGCGGGAGGGTCTTTTTCTAAATTTTGCCGCCACTTGTCATGCGACATATCGTTGGAAAGGCCTGTGACCGCTTAATCATTTTATGCACTTCCGGTACTCCGCCCACCACTTTTGCCCCCCAGGGGGCACTTTCCTAAATTTTGCCGACACCCGTCATGTGACATATCATTGGAAAGGCCTGTGACCGCTTAATCATTTTATGCACTTCCGCGCAACACTTTGCCCCCCTGAGGACAGTTTCCTAAATCTATATATCGGGATATCATGATATAAAGATTCTAATTTATCATGATATTTAATTCTAGACATTGCCCAGCCCTACCAAGCAGCCATGCTTGCCAACCGTGAATTCGGCAGCCTCAAAATTTTCCTCAATCGCAACGCGTGCTTTTCGACAGAGAACTCTCTACTTACACAGTTTCAACGACAATTGCTTTCATAAAGTAAACATATGCCACACAATAAACTTAAAGCATTTTAGAAATGTTTAGATTTTTTACTTAGGATTTTTCTATTTCAACAAATTTTCCATTCCAGAGCATATAATGTTATAGAAACCAGGTTTGAAATGATACTCAGTAAAAAAACTACAACATTTTTGAGGTCGATATAACTACAAAAAAACTACAGTTGGGAAACTGCGGTGATTTCGCCGATTCCACTAAATAATTTTTAAGGTCAATAGAACTGCGAAATTACTGCAGAATTTCTAATACTGATATAACTATAAATTTTCTGTGGAATTTTTGTGGTCAATACAACTGCGAAATACTGCAGTTAATAAACTGCAGTAATTTTGTAGTTGTATTGACCACAAAAAATCTGTAGTGGAATTGGCCAAATCACCGCAGTTTTCCAACTGCGTTTTTTTTTTTTTTTTTTTTTTTTTTTTTTTTTTTTTTTTGTAGAATTTCTGCAATTCATCTTTAGCTGAGATTGCTCATTGTTATGTGGTTTTCCCATTAATATTTGATATAAAGCTAATGAGTCCACCAAGAAACACATGTAATTTATCTTTCGCGCAATCTTCAAATATTTTAAAACAAAAATTAAATATTGACGTTTACTTTTTGCTTATAAATTAGATAATAAAATGTTACACATTTTTAATACGGGTGCTCTTTGAGTTATTGATTATCTCTTCATCATCATTAATTTAATTAATTGAAATTTCTAACTTTCTTACTGAACAATATTAATCATTGTTGTGATTATAATACATATTTGTTCAATTTTATTATATGAATGATGGCATAGTTAACGGTTCATTATCATAAGTAACTGAAGAATTTTCATGCCTATTACGATAATTAAATTCAACACCATTATAGGTGAACTTCCTGTGAAATTGAAATGAATCGAGTAACTTTAATCATCCTCTTGTTGTCAGTTGTTTTATTATCTCTCACTGGAATTAAAAGGAAGAAATTTTGTAGAGTTTTAATCATATTAATTTCTGACAAATTCAAGATAAATTTTGCAGGAATATTTTTAGTTACTCCTTAATGATAATTTTATACAAGACAAGTACGCTTAGGGAATAATTCCATAAAATGATAAAGAAGTAAAATACAAATGTATTGAATTTCAAAAAGTTTGTAATTATTAAAAATGAAACTAGGGAATTAATAATAATTTAAATAAACATATTTAGATACATTTTTAATACTTTTTGTAACATGTGTGGAATATTTGTTTTATTTAACTCAGTCATTATTAATGACTGATGGTAATGCATTATGGTAATATTTTTTTTAACTGCACAGAAATAACTAAACTGATATGTATCATTAAAAAAATAATAATTCTTTTGTTTCATGCTTCGAAAACGTTTACAACAAATTAAATTTTATATTAATATTACAAAAAACAATTTCGCACATAAATGATGCATCTAGTTAAACATACACGAATATTTTAATAAGAAAATTTAATGGAAATAACAATCATTCTCCTTCCTCACTTAAGTACAAAGGCGGTTCCGGTTACTAAAAAATACTGGAAAACGGATTATGGTGGATTCTTATATTAGACATCAAAATCGGAAAGAAGGCTCTGACCAATCTCCGTAATAGTCCTTTCTGTTTGATTTTTCCCGTGCGCGACGCGGCACCCGACTACCGATGTCATCCTTCATTCAATATCACCATTTCCTTTTCTATTTTAAATTTAAGCTTCTTTATGCTGGGTGCTTTCCTAACTTCGGCATGCGGATAACTTCCAATATGCAACTTTTTAAGAAGAATGTCAGAAACTGGACCTAATGTACTATTTTATTTTGTATATTAAAAATAGGTATACAGTTGGAATTGCAAATTGTCCAGCTTTTGATTGAAAGCCATGTTACAACAATGCAGTATTAATCAAAATGTCCCGTTTTACTACATGCGCACAATATCACATGCTAAAAAATTTATTTAAGGCCGTAGTTCTTAGTTTTAATGAAGCAAAAATTACCATATCTCATTTTACATTATGCTATTATTAGAAATGTTGTAAAGAATGTAATTTCGCATCGTAATATAATTTCGTTCAGGAATAAGGTTTTTCACCCCATGATAACTTATAAATTTTGAATGAAAAATAATTCTATATATCTATCTATCCGCTGATCAGGCCCCTAGCTACCGGGCTATGACCCAGTTTTGAGGGTTTGATTGCCTGGAAACGGGGCGAAATCGCCTGATCGCCACATGGCAGCGGTCTGCTGGACAATCACTTATGCCCTTTTAGTTACAGCTCTGAGACAATCGTAGTCCGCTTTTTGGGAAATTTGAAATGACAATGTTAGGCAAACTTTGATGGAAGCAAAAATGAAGATAGTATTTTTTGAATACCTAGTTGAATCTATATATAGAAGAAAAAGAACGATGAAAGCGGTTTGAAAAAAATACTGTTGAAAATTGTCATAAAGAAGGAAGAACGATAAGATTCCTTTGAAAAACATAGTTGAAAATAAGTATAAAGCTGGAATAACGATAAAAGACGACGCTCGTAACCAAAAGAATGATGATTAATTAAAATATAACTATCTGTGACCACCATCATCTTTCTTCTGACCCTTGAATTTAACCAAACATTAAAAAAATATATAAAATTTATAAATATTTTACATATTATAAAAATAAGGTTATACAGTACTGGTATTTTCCTATTTTCCTTCTTTCTGCATGTAAAATATCAAATCATACATTATCTTTTGAACAAGAAAAATGAGTTTTCTTCAGTTATTCTAAATTTAATCTTCCTTAAAGTAGTATGTTGGAAATAATTCAAACTTGATTTAATGTGAACTTGATCACTATTGATGTAGTCAACTTTTATTTCTTAATTGCAATTATATTACGGGTTAGGTACCGGTACCCAATATGGATACCCTAAGGAAAATTGATTTTTTTCACCCCTTTTGCACACGTCATAGGACTCAAAAATATATGACCACTATCCCTGGACTATTGACTATAATTATTAAAATTAGCGACCTTGTAATTATTCTGGTTTAATTTTAATGATAAAAACAAAAAATGTTTAAAAATGTCCATATAAGGAACCACTTGTCCCTATTATGGACATGCAATTTCCATATTAAGGACAGGTGGCTCCTTATTGAGCTACTACACAGGGTGTATGGAAGAGCCACTCTTCCAAGGGATTTTAGAGGAGAGGGGATAAAAGAAATGTATCTTAAAGTATTGTGGAGGAGGGGGCACAGGAAATATCTTCAGAACATGCACTTTAGAAAGGGGAGGTCATTTTCGGTTGTGGCTCTTCGAAGACCCATGCAAAACACCCCAGTTACTGCAAAATATTATGAAATAATATAGTTGGTTTTGCTTAGCTTTATTGCATCTGTCTGTAGAATTTACATCTGTTATTACTCAGTCCTCAGAGGATGGACAAATAAAAGCTACTTCATCATGGGTGGTAAGTCCCACACAGCCCTCATGGACATATCTGCCACATGTGATGCATAGCCGCATGTCTGCAACAGTTTCAATACTGCATAAGAAGCAGTACCAGCTATCCTTTGTTGAGAAAGTCATACCGCTGGTACCTGCGATTTCGCCAACACATACCGTACCGACGGGAGACTTCTTTTGATTTTTCTGCAAAGGCTTTTTGGAGGATGTTTTTCTTGGAGGATTGTTCACATGCTAAATAAATTAACATTAAAAAGATATTTTACAAAATTGTGAATCTGAAGATTCACTTGCTTTTCCAATGTTTGTATTTCCAATGTGAACATAATGTGCCCATATTAGGAATCGGGCATAGTTTTACTAAATTTTGTAATAAATAAACAAAGAAAATATTTTATAGCAATATATGCAATAGCAATCGAAAATATGTTTTATCATCTTTCTAAAACACTCCACTTTTCAATATTTAAAGTAATTTTACCATATCTAATAAGAATTTGAACTTACCTATAATTACGACCAGCACACCCCGAAACAACATGTTTCCTTCCAAATGGCGAACAGCGCGCTTTTTTGCTCTTTCCAGGCTTCATTTTCTTTTCAACTGCTTTTCTTCACGGACATGTAGCGCCATATCACGATCAAAATTGTTACTTTTAAAGATATTAGGGGTGTCAATATTAAGAGCACTGTCCATATTGGGAACAAGCACCTTATTAAAATTTTAGCAGGATTTTTTGAAATACTGCAATTTATTATTATTATTATTATTATTAATATTAATAATGTCAGTGCTATTTATCTTTTTATAATTAAATTTACTCGGTGCAAATTTATATGGACGATGTGTTCAGATTTTGAAAAAAAGGAAAATATTTCATGTATAATTCGTGTATGATATATTTCTTAAAATTGAATTATTAAAAAAACATAAGGTAAATCTTTTCATATGAACCTTTTTTATAAAGCCTACAGATCCATGACACTGTTATATAGGGGAACACATTATACATTACACAAAAAATTAAAAAAATACTACAATTAATCAGACAAACAAGTTAAAATTACACAAATATACAATTAAAAATGCAGACTTTTCAGGCTAAGTTTTAGCCCCTCATCAATGCAATAACACACAGTTGACCAGACGGCTACATATCATGTTTACAGTCGATAATTACTAACAGTTAAAGTAAAAGAAACTATTTAGAACCTTTATGAAAGCAAGACTGTATCTTCAGGTGGAACTGCACAGGATTCATTAATCGGCGAAATGTGCTTACGAGTGAATCAAACCTAAAGCACTACTCTATTTTTAACGTTATTACAGCTGAATCTGATAACTTTGATACTTGCGAAATTTGGGCTATGCTTTTTCTTGAGTGTTGGTTAACTCGTAAACAGATTTCGCCGACTAATGAATCCTGTGCAGTTCAACCTGAATATACGGTCTTGCTTTGATGCAGGTTCTATATAGTTTCTTTGATTTTAAATGTTAGTAATTACTGACAGGAAGCATGATATGTGGTTGTCTGATCAAAAGCATGTTACTGCACTGATGAGGGGCTAAACTTATCCCGAAACGTCTGCATTTTTAATTTTTATATTTTTTAAATTTCAACTTGTTTATCTGATTAATTTTACTATTTTTTTTATTTCAAATTTTATATATAAGACGTTAAAAATGTTTAGTTATTTTAAAATTAGACATAAATTTCGTTCCTAAATCCTTTCTTATATATAAATATATATTATGTATATTATGTATATATAGAGAGAGATGAATCACTGTTTTGTTTGTACTGCAAGATGCAGAAAGGATCATGCACTTGAGTCCACTAGAACTTTAAACATAAATCATGACCACTTTAGTGATTTTATATTCTTTTGACCAGTCAGGATGTTGAGGTACCCTTGATAATATGTTAAGAACTAGGATGCAATGAATATGCCTAATTACCTTTAATATTTTGTAAAGGGCTAAAATTCCGAATAATTTAAAGCCCTTGTGAAATACATAATTATTCTCTTACATTTCGCTTACGTCAAGAACTCCTAAACTAAATTAAGTGTCGCTAATAAATTTATTCTCTGTTCGCTGGTACTAATTGAAGCAATTCCTTTCACCAGGGTATAATTGCTATTCATAATGTTCTAAATTTGTATTCAGAATTACAGCTTATTTTACCAATCTCATTGTTCCGCTTCAAATATAAATACTCAACATTACAAATATACTAAACTAGCGTTAAACGCTGTATTGTGACACGAATAAGTAAACATTTATTATATAACTTATATATTCAGTTTTAATAAATCATATTTATTTAGAGATACTGTTTGATATTGGTTTTAATATTAAACTGAAGCATGGTTTTAGGGCATATAGGTTGTTGCATGTTTTGGTTCTTGCAATTATGGGCGGATATCTTTTATCAGAAAGGTGCAGTTATGATATAAAATATAAGAGCTTAACAGTATGTGTAAATATACTAATTTAAATGTGTTAAAATATACTAATTTAGAATATTTACATTTTAATACCGTCAAAGCATATTCCAGGTGACTGCCAAGATCTATTTTCTGTAATGAAATTTTGTTATAATCTAATTGTATTTAGATTAAAAGGATTCTGCGTGTAGTGAGAAGTAATTCCTTACGATGGAATTTTCTTTCTCTTTCATTTCTCTTTATTTCTCTTGAAACGACAACACTGATTTGATAGCATTGTTTTATACATGGTGGGTAAGAACGATTACTCTGATTACAAACGACAATAACTCGGTTGTAATCAATGATAAGAGGGAACTATGAAAACAATACCAAAGTTCAAAGTTTTATTTTCATATTTTATAGCAAATCTACGTAACTCCTCTTAGCCACATGGAATCACGTTAACTGGTATTTCGAAAGCAAAGTCTATTTTTCTAAGAATTTACATGCAACAGGTATTTGGATGTTTTGCGCAGTCCATCAGTTAATACGAATATGCATTACAGTATCTAGCGTAAAATTGTTTACCGCTGAGATGTTTCCGTGAGAGCAACAGGAGTTATATAGAATATTTCGAAATTAGGTGCCGCTGTAGTAGCGATTTGTGAGCCATTTTCATAAAGTTTATGAAGTTATGCATAGGAATTGAATCTAATTTCATGTATATGTTTATGGCTACGGCAAGCATGTCCTCCATGAAGTTGGAAATATTCCGTTGAAAGGGGTCGCTGTAACATCGATTTTTATGTCATTTTCATTATTGTACCATCGAAAAGTGTATGAAGTTATGCATAGAATATAACAAAATTTTATATACACGTTTTTAGCTATGGCAAGCAGACCCTCCTTGAATTAGGGAATATTAGGTAGGAAGGGGGCATTGTAATAGCGATTTTTGTGCAATTTTCTCAATTTTTGTAGTTTTGTTGTACATCGGCGGCTCGTGCAGCGGCGGAGTCTTTGCAGCCTGCTAAGCCGGCTATTCACAAACAGCTCACGTACAACCAAATAACGAAAAATATTGATTTTATTAAATATCATAATAGAGATCAACTCGTTTTACTCTGATTTTACTCTAAAGAAGAAAATTAAGAAGAAAATTAAATTTGGTATTGTATTGAACTAATAATATTGAATTATTAACATTTGTAACTTCTTTTTAAGTATAAAGATGTTTAAAGATAGAAGAGTAAAATATAAAGATAGTAACTTTTTTAAAGATAGATAACTTTTTAAGTATAAAGATAGAAGAAAGTTTTGAGATTGGCACATCCATCTAGTTGCAGATTTAGAGAGAAGAACGTCTTCAGTAGGGCATCAATTACATTTTTAATAATTGTAGAAAGTTTTAATTTATAAAATACTGATTTTTATCATTTACCGTCTCCATAAAAGAACCTTCTATTTTCATTAATTTTCTCATCTACGAAACAAGCACACATGTTCATGCATCTATTTTTGTCTCTTCTAACATTAACCTGTAAAAGTAGTAGGAAGCTGGTTAAGATTTATCAAATAAATAGAAAAAAAAATAATGAAAATGGATCCTCAAGAGATAGTAACTGAAATAGGAAAAGAAGAAATAAAATAAGAACTTCTGATATAACACCCAGTTCAAGTTGTATCGCAAAAAAAGTTTAAAGTAGGATTCAATGTAAGATTTTTCTTCGTCGAAACAACCTCTTAGGAAAATAAAAAAATAAATAAAATGAGTTGAAATGGATGGAATTCAAGTAATCGAAAGATTGAAAGCGACGAATCGTAAGAATACGCTCGGCCGTGTATGTGGCTTTACAAGAATCTTAATTCAAAAGAAAAAACATTCTTTTGTCACTGATAAATCACAACAGCTTTCTGTTTATTCAAATAAAATAGAAAATAATGTTATGGATATTCATGGGATTATTTATTTTACGAGACAGAGACCCACGCATAGGTTTCGCAATTTAAAGCCCCACGCATAGATTTCGCAACATAAAGCCACAAGCGATGATATGAAAAAATAAGATAATTTTATGAAGATTTGAGATGTCTGGCATCAGAATTATATAACTTGCAAAACATGCACTCTATTCTTTGTTATTCAAATGGATGAAATTATACAAAAAATATCAAACGAACATTTGCTATTATTATATATAGAATTTTATAACTTAGAAGAAAAAGTACTCTTTCCTTTGTAGTGAGAAACTACATGGGTAAATTTTAAAAAGCCTTATCAACTATCTAAACGGAACGATTATTTATTTATTTTTATATCATAAAGTTTCCGATCAAGTGATGATATCAAAAATTTTAAGATGATTTCGTTAAGATTTCTGATATCTATAAATATAATTTTCATATCTAGCAGAAACTGCATTCTTTGTTATTCAAATGGTTAAATTTGTACAAAATTAATCATCTATATAAACGAAATGATTAACGAAATCTATTACACTGTTTAAAAAAAATACAGTTTATTTTCTTTATGGGAGATAAAAAATTTAACGTTATGAAAAATATGCGTTTATCCTTCCCTGTACAAAATCAAATAAGAGATGGTAAGCAAAAAATAAGCAATGTGCATTCGCATTGCTTTATATTTCAAATAGTAGTTCGTATGAATAACGGATCTATTCTTATTGCCCAACACTTTCACTAGGAAAGTGTTGGGCAATAATAACATTTACAAATGGCAAACATCATATGTCGAAATATGAGATTGGTAGTTAAAAAAAAAAAAAAAAAAAAAAAGATATTTCTACATTCAATTTAAATATTTTTCATAGACTGTCTACATATTACTTTTAATTTAATCACAAAAATAAACAGACAGATAAAATAAAATAAAACAGAATTTCCTGTAAGATAACATAATTTGGTAAATATATTTAGCATTGAATGACCAGCAAAAGACGTAATTTTATGATTTATTATTTGTAATCATATTTTATCTTGTGACATTTTTGAAAATTTCCTAAAATTAAAAAATACTAATCAATGAAACTTATTTCATTCGAATATCTATAAGTAAGAGTATCGTAAATTTCACAAAAAATCTGTTACCAATATTTTTTCCCTGTAAAATTAAAAAATATATATGTTTGTATAAATATGGTGATAGATAAAAAGTAATTTTGTAAAAATATTTAAAGCTCAACGGCAATGAAAACAGCAATTTTTTTTAAGAGTATTTCAAATTTAGGTAATTTATGAATACCTTTTTTAAAAAACCCAGAGAAATATATATATTTTTTAATAATTACAAAACTTTATTAAATAATTTTTCTATGAAGAAAATGAAATAAAATTATCAGCAAATTATTTTGGATTTTTGATACAATAGTGCTCAAAAGTATTTTGACAAAGATAATAATTGACTTAATTAAAAACAATAATAAAATACAAAAATCAGTCATTTATTTTATTTAACCATATTCAATGGTTTACAGAATTTTAAAAAACTAACTATCATTTGCTAGAAAATAACGTGAAATACAAGAAAAATGAGAAAAATAATAAATCAAAAGTATTTTGACATAATAATGAAAAAAATGTTTTAACACAATAATTATCCAACATTGTAATGAGTCAATCAATATTTAGTACCATATACGCTGGCCTTTATGACAGCCTCACAACGCGCGGGCATCGAGTCGACTAATTTTTGAATTCGACCTAAAAGAATTCGGTGCCACTCATTTTTAAGAGCTTCGTATATAACCTCCATATTTCAATAATTTTGTCATCTTACTCTACGATCTAACTTCTTCCACTGAAGCGCTATGGTGCTGAAATTCGGAATTTAGCTTAGTCATTCTAGAACCTTGACTTTTTTGTGCTTCATAAAATCACTTATGTTCTTGGATTTGGGTTTTGGGGTCATAAGCTTGCTGAAGTTACCACTTAGCCGGCATGTTTTGTTTAGAGTGTGTTAGAATATGAGTGTTATATATATATATGCATAGATGAACCGATCCGTATTTCTCTCAATTTGAACTAAGGTTCCAACTCCGCAGCATGAAAAACAACTCCAAACCATCACATTGCCGCCTCCATTTTAACGGTGATATTTGGTATCGAACATCATATTTTTTTTTTTTTTTTTAGGACATCGAATGTACTTGATTCCATCAGATGACAGTAAATTAAACTTGCTTTCATCGCTCCACAAAACATTAAACCTCTCTACACCTGTCCGCGATTTATACAGTTTTGCTAATGCAAGTCTTCCTATTTTTAGCAGATATCACAGGCTTTTCTGTTGGCTTTCGGCCATGTAAACCATAGAGGTTTAGGCGTCGTTGGACAGTTGAAACGTGTATGTCTATGCCGTAATATTTTTCCAATTCATTTTTTATTACTACAGCTGACATACGACAAATCACTTGTAGATAGCTTTTTCATAATGCGGTCAAAATTGCAAGTTGATTTTTTCGTTATTAATTTTCGTTGATTTCCGTTTATTAAAAACTTTATTCCAGGTACTAACAAGCTGCCGATACGCGTTTTGGCTGGAGCAACTTCTGCTTGCGTCCTTCCTTGTTTAAGTGCATTTACAACGGCTTTTCTAAAATTACTGGAATATTCTTTAATTTTAGGCATTTAAAAATAATCACAATAAGTCAATCTAAACACTAATCGAAGCTATAGAGGAAATGACGCTCTTAACAATTAAATGCAAAATAATTGTCAAAATACTTTTGAGCTAAGGAGGAGTCCTATTTCTGAGATGGCGCAGAATGTAAACAAACAAGTTGAAACGTAATACCTTTGAATAACTGCAATCATATTGTTCTCAATAATACGGAATATATTTTCTTTTATATTTTTATATTAAACAAAATAAGAGTGAACTTATTGTATTCAAAATACTTTTGAGAGCTACTGTATGAGTACACAGTATAATTTAATATTGTAAATATATAACACATGAAAATGCAGAAAGAAGACATGCACTTGTGACATGCTGCATGTATTAAAAATTTATCTCATAAAGTCTTTATCAATCTTGATATTCACAAATATTGTCCATGAGCTTTATCAATTTTAACAGTTAAATACTAAACATTTGTCTATTATACGAGGGTGAATCAAATATTAACCGGAATTTCTGTCAGGAGGCCTAAAGGTCATCGCGAGGGGGCTCAAACCTCTGCGCATGGCAGGTGGGGGTGTCATATGACTATTTATGCACCGATATGTGCTACCCTCTCCGTTCCTCAGTCGGCACCAGGATGAATAAGGAAGATGTTCACCGCAACGTTGCGCAACGCATTATCGTTAAATTTTCTCACAAATGAAGGCGTAAGACCGGCTGAAATCTTACGAAGACTTCAAGCACAGTTTGAGGAGACGTGCCTGCAGAAGTTCCCAAGTGTATGACTGGACAGAAAGTTTGTGGAAGGAGGAACAGAAGTTGAAAACACCCCCTCATGTCCCCCCCTCTCGAACAAGTTTGACTGAGGAAAACATTAGCGCCATTCGGGACATTCTGTGCTGCTACACGGGTGCTGCCTATTACTGTCAGCTGTTGGGTGAAACAAAGCATGCATATCGGCGGAAAAGACGTGAATTTCCGATCAGAGAAGGGATTTTGCTTCATGACAGTGCCTGTCCCCATACAGCCAACCTGATTCGCGAAAAGTTGGAGGAAATGCATTGACCATCACTGGAACACACTCCCTATAGTCCCCCTGTGATTATCACATGTTTGGGCCTTTGAAAGAAGCTTTAGGAGGTGAACGATTAGGCGATGGCACTGCTGTTGAAGCCTTCTTGCGCAATTGGCTGGAGACACACCCCTCTTCTTTCTATGATGGCGGCATCAAAAAACTTCCGACCCGTTGGGAAAAATGTGTTTTGAAATCAGGAGATTATATAGAAAATAATATGTAACTATCTGTTTTGTATCTTGTACCAATAAATTAAAAAACAAAAATTCTGGTTTATATTTGATTCACCCTCGTAATACAAACAAATTGCCTAATAAAGGGAGGTTTCGATGTCGGGATCACATAATTCGGTGAACGTTTTAGTTTCGATAGAGTATAGATAGTATATAAATAGATGAAATTTATAAAGCGCAATAACCAGGGAGTCTTGGGAAAATAAATCTCAAACTTTACGTTAGAGTTTATAATCGGATAAATTTCCTCCTTTGGCAAGTGACTTAATAGCGTAGTTGGCCGCGTACGGGATTCGAGAATTTGACTGACTATGCGTTTTTGAGTTCGAAACCCAGTCAGACTTAATTTTCGCAACGAAAATTTTTATCAATTACTTTCGAACCGTAATTGAAAAAATATGTATAATACTTGAAATTTACGAAAAATATAAATTAAATATATATTTTGTAGTATATAAGTACATTTCAACTATGAAATTTTGCACGTTTAAATATTTAACGAAAAGTAAAAGAAAAACAAATGTAGTCAATTTATATTTCTATAGACAAGAAAATTTTCCTGTTATTTAAAGTTACTTACAGTTATTTAAATGAATAATCTACTATTTTTTATATAGAAATAAAATAAGTTAATAAATATATGATTTTAATTTTCTTTCATTATGAAAATATTTCGAATATTTGATGAATTTTCAACACATTTTTTAAATTCTTAAAAAATCGTATTAAATATGATTTTTCTTATTTCGGAATTTTGGTTTTGTAGTTACAGCCTACGTAATAACTAGCTATTTTTATCGCTTGAATATATTTTTAGGCCATATTTTTAAGTACATACATAGTTAATTTAAATGTAAACATAAAAAACCAAGATTTAAAAAATTCAAGAGTTAAAAATCTAGATTTTCCTTTTAAAGATACATTTTGAAATATTATCATGATAATAGAAAAATCACAATTTAAAAAATAATTAAAGCAGTGTGTTATAATTCTATATAACGTATTTAAAAATATTTCATTTTGAAAAATAGTAGCTTATTTTGGTAAGCATTTATAAATAGATTTTAGAACCAGCAAAATATTGTAGTTTATAAAAGTATTAATTTCTTTTTAAATTGCTAAAAATAGTTATTTAGTAGGCAATAACTACAAAACCAGAAATCTGAAATTAAAAAAAATATCATGTTAAAAATTTTAAAGAGTATTTAAAAAAAAAATCATGATATATTCGAAATTTTTGCAGAAAAAACTAAAATATTGTATATATATATATATATATGTTGTGTAATAGTAGATTATTAATTTAAATATCTGTAAATAATTTTAAATAACATCAAAAATTTTGGTCTATTGATATATAAATAGGCCTATTTTTTCCCTTTTACTTTAATAAAATATTTTAGTATGCAAAATGTTCTTAAATGTTAATGTATTTAAAATTGTACTTATATGGTGCAAAACATATATTTACTTTATATTTTTCATAAATTTCAATTACTATACATAATTTTTAAATTACAGTTCGAAAATAATTGTTAAATATTTCGTCGCGAAAAATAAGTCTGATTGGGATTCGATCTCAAAAATGGTCAAATATTCAAACTCGCGAATTCATTCGCTGCCAACAACGCTACTGAGCCGCTTGCCAATTGTGGAAATTTATTCAATTATAAACTATAACGTACACTTTGAGACTTTTTTTCTCAAGACCACTTGGTATTACGCTTTATGTGTTTCGTATATTTTTATACTAAAAAGCAGGGTTGCCACGCTTCAGGGAATTTCCAGACCAGTAAATTCTTCGGTACCAGTATTTTCTTGTAGAAAATTTCTCCTTAAATAAGTCGAAATTTCGTGCATTTAACTTAGATTTATTTTTCTATAAACAAATACTGATATTTCACCTCAAAAAATTCCCTGAAGCGTGGCAACCCTGCTACACTATATCGATACACAAGCGTTTACCGCATTATGTTTCCCCAACCTCGGAACCTCCCGTAATAAATCAATTTCACTATTACCTTATAATAATGATTAATTACTATATTTTAAATAGTTAATACGTATAGAAAACATCTTTTAATAAATAATATAATTTTCCATAATGAGAAGCACAACTTTTTCGCGAAAGTTCAATAAAAAATATTCGTATTTTGTGCATAAGTATTTTTTACAAAGAATAAAAGGAAATAAAATTTCTACAATGTAAACAACTGGAATATCTTATTAAAACAAATCTTTTCTTTTAAAAAGTTTTTTTTTTTTTTTTCGAAGTTGCAATTACAGAAACAGAAACTATTTACCAAATGTTTCTTATGTTTAAAACTAGAACTACAAATATTTTTACACTGATTTAAATGTTTCTGTCTCTATTTTTCTAAACATACGATTTTTTGTTTTTCTTTTAAAAATAAGATCCTTAAACGCAACAGGTTAAGGAGTTTTAAGAACAATGTTTAAGTAGTTGTTTCTAATTTGTTCCTTTAAGCGTGGTCATTGCGTTAAATTTGTAAATGAACTTTTCTAATTAATTGCGTTATAGAATGTTCTAGTACTTTAAAAATAATAATGTGATACTTTCTAAAATGACTGAATAGTGATTTACGCAACAAAATTTTGCTATGTATATAAATATAATTTAAATTTGTAATAAATAACAATCTGATCACAGAAACATATATTAATACGTATTTTTAAAAATCATTCAGTGATAGATTAATTATTGTTTAACCCCTTAACGCTCGAATTAAATTACGGTTCAAAAATTCAAATTGCTTATTGGCACCTCTTTTATGAAAAAGAAATATTCACCTTATTTAATGACAGGAAAAACGATACTAAAATATAGCCAATTTCACTATTTTATAAAACTGGTGGGAGTCAAACAATTTGCGTAAAAGACACAGCCCGTGAATATGACGGCAGCGAGAATTAAGGGGTTGAGGTGTAATTTTTATTTTCTGGGAAAACAAAGATGACTTATACAAAATTATAGAATGTGAGTTCGCTTTTTACAATATAGATACATAACAATCATTAGCAAAACAGTGTTGCCAGTGGGCTACTTTTTTCAGTTCAGATTCCTTGTTTGGCACCACATTTTTTAAAGAGTAAAAATCGACTTATTTATTGATATAATAAAAAAGGCGAAAGTACACTGTAAAAAAATATGACCAGTTTTCCTGTAGGGATCGGAAAAATAGTTGCCCTTATCGTACCGGAAAAATTTCCAACCCAGCTCAGAATAAAATCCGTAAAATCGGAATAAAATCCGTAAAATGCCGTTTTATTGGCTATTTCCTTTTTTTACGGATTTTATTCCGAGCTGGGTCGGAAAATTTTCCGGTACGATAAGGGCAACTATTTTTCCGATTCCTACAGGAAAACTGGCCGGATTTTTTTTTACAGTGTAAGGGGAATTTTACCATTTCAAAAAAGTGGTGCCAAACAAGAAATCTGAATTTTAAAAAAGCAGCCCACTGGCAAAACTCTATCGAAATGCCATTCAAGTTTCTGAATAATCACATTTGAAATTATATTAAGCTACTTATGTTTGTGCATTAAACTGCACTAGATATTTTAACACAAAATCGTGTTCATAGTGAAAACAAACATATTAATGTCTTTCTCCAAACGTCTTTTTTTACATATTAAAGCCTCTCTACGCTATGCTTTGAATACACCCTTTTTAATCTCAGAATTTCCCTTCCTTTAAGGAGTGTAGTTCATATTCGATATAAAGTCATCACCCATCCCTTTTAAAATTTTGTATTAATATTTTTTTTTAATTATAAAGAAGCGTTTGATATTGTTGATTTTTAGAAAATTGTTGCTAATTTAATTTTTCTTCTTCACACATAAAGAAAAAGAAACAAAATGGGATTTGAAAGAGGGTGGGTTTTTAAAAAGCTGATTCAAAGTATCTTATAAAAAGGACATAGCTTCAACTAATATATATATATATATATACAGAGTGATTTAAAATAACGTTGACAAAATGACATGGCAAGTCAAGCATACAACAAGGATGGAAAATCAGATAGGAACATAGGATCGCAAACCACTTATTGCGTCACAAATACAGGGTGTTTCATCCTAACTGAACTAGTGTCGACAGTCATAATTTCGAGAAAAATTAAAAGATTGCGATGAAAATGCAACGATATGGACCTTGGTTTGTGTGAAATGTGATAACATCACGAGAGGTTCTGGAAAAACACGTTGCTCAAGCAATCGATGATACCGTATGAATTGATCATCACAGTTCAAAATGTGGATCGTCCAGTGTACACTGATGGCGCGTATATTGCAAACTTCTACCACTTTTGTTTGGTGTTATGACATTTTCAACAAAGGTGAGAATGTCTCTTAAATGTTTCATTATAATATACTTCAGTTTTCTGAAAGCTATGGCCGTCAACCGAAACTGAGTTAGGATGAAACACCCTGTATTTGTGACTCAATAAGTCATTTCCGACGGTATGTTCGTATGTGATGTTTTATCCTTGTTGTACGCCTCATTTGCCATGTCATTTTGTCAACGTTTGTTTTTAATCACCCTGTATATAGACAGAGGAAGTTCGGGTATTATGGAATACCATTTTATTTTTATTTGTAAGTCAACATAAAAATAAAAAATGTTGAGATACATTAAAAGTTACGAAAGAACAAATTTTGACTATTTCTTAACACATTTTTATTGCGCTTAAAGTGGGAGACAAAAATACATATCAATATCTAGATTTTTTAAAAAGTTACACTTTTCGGATAATGGCAACTCGTCAGGTAATATGGAATAGGGTCGAAAGGAATATTATAATTGCAAGAAAAATCACGATCTAAAAGAATAACCAAAATTATTTAATAAGTAAAGCTTAGTACATCATCTATAAATCATCAAATTATTTGAAAAATTGTTTTAATTTTTAGACTTGTCTTGAAACGGTTGTCTAGCTGATATTCCATATTACCCGACACACCATCTTGGAAAACATAACCTCTTCAGTTGTCAAATAGTTAGACGAGTGGAAAACTAGCACAGCAATTAATATAACTGTTTAGCTCTATACTGAACTTGGTTAACATCACTGACAATAAGATTTTATAATTAGTACAAATTTGGTAAAATTTACCAGCAAAAAACTGCAAAAATTAAGAATAAGATTTTAGTTCACCGCGTCGCTTCAATAACAGGTATCCAAATAGAACTGAGTACATTTCATCATGGTAGTACTAGGAAGTTATATGGCAGATTTACGCTTCGCTGCAACACCGTATACGCCATATACTGAAGTATTCCATATTGTCCGACCATTCCATAATACCCTAACTTCCTCTCTCTATATTTTTAAAAATCGGCAGAAAAATCTGGATCTTGGAATAATAAGTAGAAATACGTAATCCAAAATTTAATTCTAATCAAAAAATGTGACAAAGCAATGAAAATTAAAGGCAAAAAATATAGGTAAAGAGGGTAAATAAATTATCAAAATTACGCACTATGTTAACAATCCGCTCGAAGACTAATTTCTGACATTTTTGAATGCATTAATTTTAAATGAATAAAATTTAATGTTGATGTACTCGTCACTACGAGTCCACAAGAGATGCTCTAAAAAATTAAACTCAGCTTTAAATGTCAGAAATCTTTAATCAGAATGGTATTTTGAAAATTCACTCTTCTGTTTAATTTAGCTTCAGTGATATATAGTCATAAAATATGTTTAAATATGAATATCTTGCGTAAATCAATGCGATAACGAAACTCGAGATTATAAGACAGGTAATTAACTAAAAAATATATATTTCACATTATTGATTAGAACGTATAATAAAGCTTTTTTTTTTAAGGTTTATAACTTTTTAACCCTTAAATGCATGAATTAAACTTTTAGAATTGTGTTTTTTATTATTATATTAACATGTTGAGTGCCAAGTCAGTCATCGGTGACTGACACTTATAGATTTTGTAACGGGAATCTTATTTCGTGGTTCAAACGGAAAGACAGACAAAATAGACTTGGCATTCAATGTGTTAAGGATTAGACACGAGGAATTTTAAGATAGATTTTTAACTTTATTTTGTAGCATATTTTTGAAATTTTTACAGGATTAATATTTCTATATAAATATAGTGGTTGCTAAGATGTTAATTTATTTATTAAAAGTTAAATAAAATGTGATGCAGATATGCATCACTATACATTTAAGGGTTAAATCTCTATTTCTTCGTTCCGAGTTTTTCGTTGATTAACACGTTCACGCCGGCGCGGTGGGTCACACTCGACTGTATGAGAGCTGCCGAGTCTCCGGCTTTTTGGATACCAGTATTTTAATACAGAAAATGTTGTTTTATTTAATTAGAACAATTGGGCGCTTTAAAGGAACAACATTTTCTCTAAAATAACAGTGGTGTGCATAAAGCCGGAGACAGTCGAGTATGACCATCCACGCCGGCGTGAACGTGTTAATAAAATCATGTATTTCCGCAGCTGTGAAATGTAATTAAGAAATTCTGAATATAATTTTATATTCAATATTTATGTTTTGTATCAAAGCATATACATAAATGGATTTAGTTGCAACAGAACTACCATGTAAAGAACCATTTTTTATTGACGAAACATATTATCTACAATAAAATGCCTGAAAGAAAAATTATATATTTCTTAATGGACGTTGTATTAAAGATGAAATATAAATAATAAAAGCTAAAAATTTTAACTTTAAAAGTTTAGAGTTTGGTGTACTATTAATAGTACATGTATTTTCATCGAGTATTATTTTGTCTTAACAATTACTTTTATTACTATCTACATATAGTGTAATGATAGTATATGACTATGTCTTTCTTTATTATGACATCATTCATGTTTTGACATTTAGTAATAACAATAATAATAAAAGTTTGCTTAATTCTCTTTGCACTGTTGGCGATTCCTTTATTTTATACATATATTTCACGCTTTAAATTTAAATTATAGGTTACTTTCCTGAACGAATCATGTGTGATGAAACGCAAAAAAAAAAGTTAGAAAGTTGTAATATCTGTTAAACCAAGTTATAATACGATATTTTCCAATCGTCTCCAAAAATTCTTCCTTAACCTATTATCATATAAATATGTATTGAATAGTGCACAAAATAAATACAATCGTTAGATTTCAGACAATTTGATAATCTTTAAACTGCAGTAAATCTAAACTTCAGCAAATTTGAATAGCTATAATTAACATTATTAAACTAAAAGAAAGTTTGTCCTCAAACTTGAAAAAAAAATTGAACCCGAAAGGGTTAAACAAATATCAAAGTCACATCTAAATAACACAATGACCATCTTTCAGAATAGAATAGCCCTGAGGGGGACTAAATGATTTTCGATCTATAATTAAGCTTTAAGTGCAATTATTTTATTAACCATGAAACACGGATTGTGAAATAAATAAATTTAATAATTACTAGTTAGATAATGAATGGCTCAAGTGTCATCTGTTTAAATTGAGAGCGGATTCTCTTTATGACGAGAAGCGATAAATTGTGCTGGGTAAAATTGAAAGCCTTTGAAAATTGCAGCGATAATAAGGAAAAGAAGAAGGAAAAATTATCTGCAAATTTAAAATATTCGGAATGAATAACAGTTATACAAATAGACAATAATAATCTAAAAAAATGTAAGATAGAGTAACTAATAAAAAAAGGAAATATTGGTTATTATCGTCACATTATACAAAAAATTTATGGAGTGCTAGGATACCACCGCACAAAATGTGCAATGCGAGAATTGAGTCTATGAGTACATGGAAGTTGTCCAGAAAGCCATACGTCGACGACACATAGTTTTCTAGAAAAATGAAACAGAAAAGTGTAATGACAATACTACTTAGCAGTTTGTAATGCATTACCATTGCACAGACTGAAAGTAAAGTATATATCGAAGTACTCATGAAAGAAATACATTATAAGATATTAACCCCCTGGGGACGAGCGTCAAGTATACGTGCCGCATAAGGCGCTCATAATGTTTCATTATTCCCACCAGTTATTTTTTATTGTAAATTTTATCTTATTTAATCAGGACATTCTCTCGATTAAATTAGGAAAAAATTTCTGCTTTGAAAAATCGGTGATAAAACATTAAAAATTCTGTAAAAGGCGCTCGTTGGGAAGGGGTTAAAGTGAATGTATAGGATTTTGAAAAGCTCCTGTATAATACTCTGACCCGTCACTTATACGCGATTCACTTTAATTATTTTCAGTACAATTATTTCTGAATATCAATTTTCGCTTTTTGATATCTTCAATTAAATAAGGCAAAAATCATTATTGAGAAAGAAAGGTATTAAAGACAATTACCGTACATAGCGTATTGCTGAATTCGCCGTATTTAATGTGAATAAAATAACGAGTATTTAAATCTCTTAGAATTTTTAATTTTGAATATTAGCATGTGCGTTGGCAATTAAATATGAAATGTAAGATGTTACACATTTGCAAGAAACTTTTTTTTAAGACAGTGTTTATATTTTCATCAATAAGGTAAGGTGCCCTATTTGCGTCCCTCCAGTCACTTTTAGACCCTAAATGTTGTAATTTTCAGTGAAAACCTACAAAATTTGTATTTAACATAGAGTAATGGATAGACATTTAACATAGAGCACATATAAATATAGGCAAATATTGTACAATAAATTTTAACAATGCGAAAAATTGTTTTTTCAAAAGTATCTGGCAAAAGAAAGAGAATGGTCCTAATTTCGTCCTCCTCAAAACATCCAATACGCCGAGGCTTCACTTATAACTAAATAAAAATTTATTTCTAAATGAGTAAGTAATTTAATTTACATTAAATTAAGGCACAAAGAAATAACATAACGCAACATTAGTCATCCAAACATGAGGAAAAAATTATCATGAAAAAGCATTCCTAATTTCGTCCCCGGGACGAAAATAAAAACTGGAAGGGGAAGAAATTGGAACCACGCTACTTCCCAATATGGCGGAGCTTCAGTTCTGAACTGAACAGATGAACTGAGCGTCCTAAAACTCACTCTATGCTACTGTCAGCATCTTACCTGCGTAAAATTCATGTAATGGATAGGAAATAAATATTTACGGTACAGTAAATAACGTTCTACAAACGACGTAATAAGAACTCAGGTATTCTAAAATGGGAAATTCGGCATCTTTAATTTATGCATCTTGGCGAACGAAACTTTCAATACTGCCGCCTTTTACCCTCCGTTCCTGTGCCTTGCGTGATAAGTGGAGCCACTTTCGCAGAAGCGGAGAAGTGAAGGGGGACGAAATTAGTAAAGGGAACAAAATATGGGCACATTACCCTACATGTTTTTATATACCTGCTATGTTAGTGCAAATATTTGCTTTCATCTCATCCAGAATATTTGGTTAATTCCTTACAAACTTTGGACTTTAAGAAGCTTTTAAGACAAACACTATTTGGGTTACGAAATGTGATGAGTTAAAAAAAATGTATTTTTATAGATGCTGTCTTTTGCTATAGGTTATAATAATATTAATGCGATTGTTTGGGTGTGTATGTATCCATTACTTTATTTGCCAAGCACTCTACATCTACATGTCAAATAATAGAAAATATATTAGAAAATGTCAAGGGTTGAAAAATAGTAGTGTCAAAATCATAAAAGCATCCTTTATATTGGATCTTATATAAGATTGTTTATATAAAAATAATTGAAAACCGTATTTTTGCTAAGATATGACTTTAAAGTTTCTTTTACCTTACAGCAAATAAATATTTGTATAAAACATGTGACTGGTATTATGAATGAATTTCCTTCTGTTTTGAATTTAACAAAGCAAAGAGCCCCAAACAGGTAATTTAAAAAATAAACATTGATTTTTTGGAAAAAAAAAAGCAGTACGAACTCGCAAATAAAGAGTAAGAGCATCAATTTCTGTTTCTATGTCTCGTTCGCAAGATAGAGTGTTTTTCGGAAGCTTAAAAAGTGATTTAAAAAAAAGACGTTAGGAAAATAAATAAAATGTCGAAAATAAGACATTTACAAAAGTTTCATATACTGCCTTATTTTTTCAAGAGAAGAACTTATAAAGAAAAAGGTCACGGAATTCAATAGAATGTGTATGTGCGTACATTAATGTATCTTTCGTACATAATTTTGTAACTGATGCTCCAGTTCCGATTTTTCTCTGTCTTAAACTTTTGTTTCCACGCTGATTTTATATAAATTTTACTAGGATGCAAGAATATTTTGCCTCTCGGTTAAAACCTGATCCTCCGTGCTTAAACATTTTTTTAGAAAACGTCAATGACTATGAATTTTAGATTTTTGATGCTGTAGCCAACAGTGTGTTTCATATGAAAACCGGCATATATAAAAATATTTATCTGTCACCTCCTACTATCTTGCTCAGAAAGCTCAAGATGGCAAGAAATTTGTCGATATAGAAGAGAAATTCTTCTTTTAAATTTTATTATGAATGTTCTGAAGCATTTATTATGATATTTAAAAATTGATTTTTGAAAAATTTATTCTTTAAAAAGCATTTATTATCCATTTTATTATGAATGTTCTTTTAAATATGTTTTTGTATGCGATTATTATGGTTTAAGGATAAATATCAAAGTGAAATAATTTATGACAGTGTTGACAACACTTTCGTAAAAGATTATGCTTCAACGGCATAGTGGCTAGCCTGTCAAGTTTGGATCTTAAGACTCTTCAACCGTAACACCCCGAAAACATTATTTAGTATTAAATCTCGGATCATAGAATGCATTCGTTTTTTAGAAATTTTATTTGAAACGGTTATGTTTTTTCTGCATGATATTCATAAACGTTATGCCATTTCTGTCTAATTTATAAAATAATTTCAAATAGCTATTTAATTTTATTTAAAGGGTTGGAATTTTATTTACAGCCCGTCTGCTCGGTAGCGATATTACAGTCTCACTCAAAAATTCAAGCACAGCAAAAAGGTATCGTTTATTAAATAACAATACAAAATTAAACAAAATTATTATTTACTTATTAGACTATGTAAAATTATTTTAATAAATTATATAAAAATTAATAAATGGACATTTTATCCTAATTTAAATAAAAATGCATGATGATTTGTCACTTTACAGACTCACAAAAATTTAGGCACAATAGAAAAAATACAGCTTTTAACTCTTTTGCAGTGTGCTATTTATTAATGGAATTTCTCTGGTTTCCGATAATTTCAAATAATCGTGTTTCCATTGAATGAATTAGTTTTTGACATATTTGTCGTGGACGATTATATCATGCTTTTTCAATGGCAACTTTCGGTTCTTCAGTAGACTGATATTATTTCTAGTCTAGTATACTTCATGGGTTAAATATACCAAATGTTCTCAAATGGGTTTATACCCGGTCATAAAGATGGTCAATCTAAAATATTAACATTTCGGGCGGAAATTCACTGTTTCGTACTATGTAAGTTATAGATTGCTATATACTAGTTGACTCGCCCGGCGTTGCCCGAGGCCCTGATAATAATGTTATACAGTGCTATTCTAAATTGTTTTTTACAAAATAAGAGGGGTGATAGTACCCATCCAGACGAGTAATAATTACCATAGAACATGAGGTCGCAAACCACTTATTGAGTCAGAAATTGATCCATTTTTTTACTTTGCCCCCAAAAAACGGATATACCAATAAGTAAGGATAAAACTATTGATAGTATTTTACAGTAGATTAACGGTGTTATTATATTCATTTTTACTTTGTATTAAATGCTAATAAATATTAATAATGCGAAATATTCGTTACTTTTAAGAAATAATAACACTATTTTTTTTGGCCGAAAATTTCACTTCCTCTGCCAGTAGCGTTGTCCACGTGATACAACATCACCTTTATTCATTTTTTCCACTTTCTATCGTTCTGAGGGACGAACGTATACTGTCATCTATTGAATTAAAAAGAAAGTAAATGAAACATACGACGTGGGTCATATTGAGCCCAGGTACCTTATGCCAAGTTTCAAATCGATACCTCAAGTAGTTTTAATAATTTTCGCTAATTATTGAAAATTCCATCGTGTGCGATTTCAAATCAAAGCGGGTGTTTTATTTTCAGATAAAAATTATTGCATTTTCGAAGCAAATTGAAAAAACTCACTAAGAAACGCATGAAAAATTTGCCAAAAATCCACAAGTTGCTGTAGGAATTCCAAATTAACTTTATTGAAAAGAGGACAGCATTTACAATATTGTGCAAAAATATGAAAACCAAATTATTTTTATTAATTTAGAAAAATCGCCTCGAAACGTGAAACAAAGCACTAAAAATCGCATAAAAATTTTAATGAAAAAAATATGGTAAAAAATCCAAAATCGAACTTCGAGGTTCAAAACTACATGTATAGAGGTGTCTCCCTACCACATTTTGCATATCTACGTGTAGCTGACTCTTCAAAACACCGTCGACACATACACTCACACACAAACTTCTTTCCTTTATATAATATTTATTATTATATATATGCTTTATTTATTATAAAGAAGATGGATAATTGCATTATTTAAAATTGTGAATTGTATTAGTAACGTTACTGAACATTTTATTATTTAAAAACATATTAACGTGGCAACAGCAGCTGCGAAAGTCGTTGAAAACAGATGATATTTACGCACGTTTTCCTAGGGAAATAACGAAGCGATTTCAATAATCTTTTTTATTATATTCTTCTACGCGCTCACCCGCCCGACATTGTCCGGGTCTGTCCAAAAATACTACGAAACACGAAAAAGATCTAAAAGTCAAAATAAAAACTCGCGAAAAATTTAAAAATGGCTGCACGAATTTCGAATAAGCTTCACCAAAAAGAGAATTTTTTTTTTTTTTACTATATCGGGCTAGAAGATCGGAATAGGATTTATTTTACTAATGTCAAAAATCGCAGCTAACCGAGAAAGACAGTAAAAATTGCATAAAAAATTCGAAAATTGTAGTACGAAATCCGAATAAAGTTTATTGAAAAAAGAATAGAATTTAGTATATTAGATCAAAAATCGAAAGTCAAAAAATCTCCCCGGATCCAAATAAATATGAAAATCGCATTAAAAATTGCAAAAACTTCCAAAATCACGGAAGACAAACTTTGCTATATTTAGATAAATGCTTGAAATCTAATTAATTTGAAGAATGTCAAAAAAAAATGCAGTGATACGCGGAAAAACGCTAAAAATAGCGATGAAACTATTAAAAAATCAAAATTCTCACAGGAAAAAGTTTGAGACCGAATTCGTTTTTCGTATGTCAAAAAAATTGCTGCGGAACTTGAAAACGGCGCTAAAAATGGCATTAAAAATAACATTAAAAATCGGAAAAGTACAAAAAGCACAGAAGAGAACATTTACGATAATAGACAAAATGTTTGAAACCAAATTTATCTTAGGCTAAAAGTTTGAATCAGAATTTCTTTCACAAATGTCAAAAACTTGCCGTGAAAGCCGAAAAATCACATTGTAAATCTCATTAAAAATATAAAAATCGAGGAGCAGAAAATATACGATATTAGCAAAAAGTTTGAAAGAGAATTTTGTTTCCGAATGTCGAAAAATCGCCACGAAACTCGGAGAATCGCAAAAAGTCACATTGAAAATCGTATTAAAATCTCTGATTTAAAAATTTACTATAAAATCGTAAAACATTTTGATTGGAAGTCTTTCACGAATGACAAAAAACTACGCGGAACGCTAAAAACCGCTAAAAATAACATTAAATACCGCATTAAGAAGTACTAAAATTCAAAATTCGCAGGGAAGAAAGTTTACTACAATGGAATAAAATATTGTAATCTGAATTCTTTCATGAATGACAAAAAATGACACGAAACGCAAAAAATCCCCAAAAATCGCTGGAAATGGCACTGAAACTCGCATAAAAAAATCTGTAAAATTCAAAAATCGTAGAAGACAAAATTTACTATACTAGAAATCGAGAATTTAGAAACTGAATTCCTTTTAGAAATGCCCAAAAACTTTCGCGGGACTCGAGAAAACCTTGAAAATTCGCATTAAAAATCATATTAAAGATCGGATCACATTTAAGATTCAAAAGTCGTTGGGTTCAAAATTTACAGTAAGGGAGTTGTTATTGGAAATATTTCACGAATGACAGAAATACGACGCGAAACGCAAGAAATCTTGAAAAATCACTGAAAATCACTAAAATTGAAAATGGTAGGAGACAAAATTCACTATATTAGGCGAAACTATTGAAACCGTATTTCTTTTAACAATGTCTAAAAATCGCAGAGGTGCTCGAAAAATTGAATTAAAAATTGCTAAATATTAAAAAACAAGTGATCTCGCAATTTAATATAATGGGGTAAAACATTGTAATCGGAAATTTTTCATAAATAACAAAAAAAAAAAAAAAAAAAAGACGCAAAACGTAAAAATTCTCGAAAAATCACTAAAAATCGCATTAAAGATCGCTGGAATTCCAAAATTGCGGAGGACAAAATTTAATATATTAGGATAAAAGTTTGAAACTAAATTCCTTTTTTTTTAATGTCAAAAAATCCCCGTGGGACTCGAAAAAATGTTACATATAGCATTAAAAAATGCATTAAGAATAGCTAAATATTTAAAAATTGCATGGGCCAAAATTTACTATAATGGGTTAAAACTCGCCAATCGAATTCTTTAATGAAGGACAAAAGGTCTAATTGAAACGAAAAAAAAATTCTATAAATCGCATTGAATAAGGCATTAAAAATCACTCAAATTCAAATATCGTAGAGGATAAAATTTACTATAATACGCTAAAAGTTTGAAACCGAATTCCTTTTACCAATGTGAAATAATCATCCCAAAATGCTAAAAAACACTAAAAATTGCATAAAAAAGATTCGCGAAAAATTCGAAAATCTGTTCTATTATGTACTAAATGGTTCAAACATGATTCTTTTCAGTAATGTAAAAAAACACCTCGAAATATAAAATAATGCTAAAATTGCATAAATATTAAACAAAAAAAAATAATTAAAAAATTCAAATTCGGGCTTCGAGGTGCATAACTACATACATACTGGCATCTTGCTCCCCAAAATTATAGCTCTGCGTGCAGCGGTATCTTCAGGACAGCATCGACAGACACACGCACACACACACTCACACTTCTTCCCTTATATTTATAATTAGCTATATTTTGATAATTTTGTTTTTCTTGAAAATCAATTCCCTTTTAGAACGTTCATAATATATATAAAAAAAAAAACCTCGAATTCTTTGATTGCGAAATCGCCTAAGTAGAGCATTTTTTTATTTTATTTCTTGCCGACCGATCAATTTATATTTTATATGCTGCCAAAATTATTAAAAATATGTTGAAATAGCTTTATTAATTTCCGCGATAAATGTACTTCAATATCGTAGGATTCCGCAATTTTTGCGCCCTCTTAACACTCGGATAAACGTAAAAGACTCAAAAAAGCTTACGAAGTACTTCTCCAGAAATACTTTCTGATAGGTATTTCAAAATTAAATTTTTACAACTTTTTGTTGGTTACTACTTTTTCTTTCAATTTCCATTCACACACATACGAAAACACACGCATACACATACATAAAAAAATAGCAAAAGATTAATACACATTCATGAATAATATTTAAATAAATTAGTTTTTTGAGTTAGTAAAATGTATTTTAAATACGTGCATATTTCGGATGTTATAAATAGATACCTATTCCATATATAGATTTGTTCACGATAAGCTTTGATAATTGAATGCAAAAAGGTAATTTATTGTAACAGAAAGTAACAAGTAAATAAAGAAATCTATCAAACTTAAGACAATATAAGAGATAAATCGCAAATATAAATAAAGTAGAAAGACTTAAAATCAATAAAAAGTCACTGAAAAGTAAATTTACTTCAGTCAGAGATTGATTTAGCTACTCTTTTTGTAAACGACTTGAAAACTTCAACAGTTATTTTTTTGTGGTTGTTTTCTGAAAGAAACCGTGTAACGGAATAACAATTCACAGAAAAAACTTCTTTCAAAAATTAACTAGTAATGTTATAAGTTACATAGATATCGCTAAAAAGACAAGTAAAAATTTAATTTAAAAAATCAAAAAACCCGACTGCGTAAAAACGAACTAATTAATTATTTCTCATCAATGTGAAACTATTTTTTATATTACAGACCTATTTTTTATTTACTTGTATTGATGACTGTTAAGTTGTGTTTAATTGTTAGTTCCTATCTATTAACACTATTTTGATGAGGCCTATATACAGTGGCAGTCAAAAGTTTCCGGCCAGCATAAAATCTTTGGTTAATTTGTAAGTATGTCCGTATGAAAAGGAATCTCAAAGTGATAATTATACACTTTATTGACATAACAGTTAGGAACTTATTTATAGAATAAAAAAATAAATATCAATAAATTTAATTGAGAAAATTAATTGCAAAGTAAACGCATGTTCTCAAACGTTTCCGGCCACCTTGGCAAGTTTGGAAAAAAATAGTATTATAATGGAAAATAACAGTGATCAACAACATTTACAATTAGTATTTTGTAATCATACATTGGACAATAAGTACTGCGGCACAGCAGCGTGGCATCGATTCAATGAACGGTTGAAGATCGTCTGTGGTAAGTTTTTTCCACGGTTCTTGCAATTTTTGGGGAAATGCTGCTGAATTGGAATATTTATAATTCCACACACGTTTTCAAGTTATTTCTAAAGATTTTCTATTAGATTCAGATCGAGTAATTGGGCTGTCCATTTTAAAAGCGGATTTTTCTTGTGCGAAAGCCACTGCTTGACGATATTCAATGTATGCTTTGGGTCGTTATCATGCTGAAACAAATAGATGCGACCACAATTTTTTCTCCAATAAGGCAGTAAATGATCTTGCAAGATATCCTTATGCATTACACTATTCCTCTTGCAGCGGTTTTCAACTGACGGACCGACACATTTTCCAGAAAATGCTCCCCACAGCATAACGTGTCCTCCTCCATGCTTCATTGTACGAATAACGTAGCTCGAATCTTATCTTTTGTTTTTAGATCGTCGTATGTAGTGCCTGTCATCACTTCCAAAAAGATTGAACGTCGATTCATAGGAAAATGGTACTTTTTTCCATTTTGTACTTGACTAGTCTTTCTATTACTTGGCAAACGCCAGTCTGGCCCTCTAAATTGTTTTACTTAGGTAAGGTTTTTTAACACCAACTCTTCCATAAAGTCCTGCGTCACGTAAGCGTCTTGACACGGTAGACCGACTTATTTCAGCAATATTTTAACACCGTAAATCGCGGGAAATTGCAGCGGCATTATTATGGGGGTCATCAACTGCTTCTCTCTTGAAAATTCTGTCCACGAGAATAGCCGTTTCCGGGGTCTCCAGGACCGTGGCAACTACCGAAGGCCATGGCTATCTTTATATTTTTAAAAAATATTGTTGACAGTAAATTTTCCGATCGATAACGTTGTCGCAATCTCACGAGAGGATTGGCCCTTTAGCGACAAGCAAATCACTCGTTTACGGACAATAATCGTTAAACTTTTCATTTTTTAATTTCAACTACGTTATTCAAGTTAATTAACAAACACAGCCGAAAAAACTCTTTACCGATAGCAAAACTAACAAATGTCGAATGGCCGGAAACTTTTGACCACGCGAATTTCGAATTCCTCCCCTTTGCATCAAGTATTTTCAGTATCCAATCAAAATGGTCACGTGGTCAGAGGTAATTTGCTTATTCCTAACTTTTGGAGCAATTGTGCTTCTTCTTTGCTGAAACGTTCTGGCAAACAAATCAAAGAAACTAACTGACCGGAAACTTTTGAACGCCATTGTATGTCTATCAAGGTTAGAGTTGCAGTAAAGCTAGAGATCCCACCTACACAACTTTCAGGTTTTGTAATATTTAAACGAAGCTTTTGACTGTAATATAGTCAATGAAACATCAACTTCAATTCGAAAGACCTATCCAATGATATGCCATTCAGTATGGTGCGCAAAAGTTTTTTGTCTCTACCGCCATTTTGAATTTATAAGAACAAAACCAATCCTATAGCCATTGGACGATTATGACGAATCGATAGAGACCTCATTCATTAAAATCCATCCAGACGTTGGGATGTTTGGAGGGTATAAAGAAATCCACATACCCAGATACATATAACCCTGAAAAAACACAATATAACCCTTAACAAACGGAAAACGTGAAACATATAACTCTTCTTGTCAGTCGGGTAAAAATAAAAATAGAAACAACATTTAAATTGGCCGCGCTAACATTTTTCGTAGGAGTTTGCCCGCGTTCTAGTTTTTACGACATGAGTGTTTTGTATAGTTACGCTGTTTTAAACACCATATATTTATAATATTTATAAAATGTTTAATTTAGGAGTTATATTATACATATCAATAGAAAAAAGATACATTTAAAAAATATTTACAAACAGAAAACATGTCCATATATATACATTTAAAAAAGTAATTACTATTTATTAATGATAAAACAGTAATATTACTTCATTAAAAAATATCAAGCATGATTGAATGCAATGAGAGAGATACAAGATATTTTGTTCTTTTAAAAAATACTTATTTTTTAGTGATCCAGTTTCATCTTTGTTGGAAATCTGGACAAAGTCTTGTACCACAAAATTTGTCGTGGGGTTTGTTCGGTTTTTTTTTTCTTTTTCCATTTCGGTCGTAAAGGCACCCTCTTTTAACTGTAACTGTATGCATATCTTTATTCCAGTTTGAAATACTGAGTAAGTACATCTAGTGTAAAACAACTCCATGGGGTGTAATGGGAGGACGATGGAACTAATGAGTTTAAACTTACTCCTTGTTGCAGTTATACTTGACGCCACATCAAAGATCTTAAACCCTGAGTTTTCATAACTCTGCTCTATTTCATCATGGTTAAGGGGCCATGTCATGCTATTTAAAGGTCAAATAAATGTAATGTGATGTGATTTAGTTGAAATAGATACTGTATAATGGCACAGGTTCCGGTGTTAACTTATTCGTTCCCGAAACTATCAGATTATAACTATCCTTCTTGAAAGTTTGAGGTCAAATGTGTAACGTCAAATGTGTTGCTGGGAGTTTATTATGAAGCCATATCTCGCATGTAAAGTTGGGGCCTCTGATCGTGAGAAAAGCGACTTTGAATGGCGTAAACGAAGAGCTTATACGACAATTTATCAATCCATCGAACGGAAAATTCAGATACTAATTTCTCAGACAGAAAGCGGAAAGGAAGCCTGGGCTATTTTAAAATTAAACTTCGAAACAACTTCACGGGCATACTTAGCTGGATTAATCGATGATTTTTTTGAGTTTAAGTTAAACTCGCAAGAAGATGCTATCGGTTTATTAAAAAAAAAATTGAAGAAAAAAAGGTTCAAATAAAAGATGCAGGATTTGAGATGCCGGAACTGTTACTATGTTTTCAATTAATCCGTCGATTACCTGAGGAGTACAATAATCTAGTTCAAGTGCTATATAGATTAGATGATGAAGAATTCAAATTAGAAAATGTATCTAAGCAGTTAATAAGTGAATATGGGAGAATTTGTTTAAAACGCAAAGATGAAGATAAAGATGTTATCGCTGCAGATGATGCTTATGCAACTAAGTTTAAAAATCTTACCGTTAAACCAACCATTCCAGTGGAGAATTTTGGAAGCGGTAAAAAGCCCTGGTTTTCACGCAGTGAAAGCGACCTAGATACCACTAGACGCTCGTATACTTCACCAGCTAATCATATGGGGCCGAGTTTAATATGAAGTTACTGTAAACGACCAGGTCACACAGATACAAGGTGTTTCAAAATGAACCTGAGAGGGAAGAATCAAGTTTTCTACAGTGAATCTACAAGGCAATCTGAATTCGTCCTAATATCTTCAAGTGATGGAAAGCTCGTGGAATTTCTTCTGGACTCAGCAGCTACTTCACACTTCATGAATATCAAAAGTTTATTTGTAACATATAAGGACCTCCCCCCTCAATAAATGCTTATAGTAGACAAGGACTGTTCGTCGGAAATATTGAGTATCGGTGATATTGATTTTACCATACTAGATTTAACAGGAAATATAGAAATAATTTAAAAAAATGCATTACATGAGTATGTATGAAAAAATGTGCACTATATGGCCAAAGATGACCGATTAAGTGGGATTTTTGACGTTTTGTTAAATATATAGAAAAATACATGAGGTATTAACCAGAAACTGAAGGTGTGTAAACAGTATACTGTAGGTCATACATATCCTCGAAGATTTTTTCCCTACACCCCATAGGGGACCGTCAACATATTGAAAAAGAACGAATATCTTTTCGACAACCCTGTAAAAACTAATGTAGCAAAAGCCTTAAAACTCGAGATTATAAATAAGTGGCTCACTGTAATATACTGTGTTCATTTTTATGAGTATAGCATGTATATTCGTAGAGAAATTAAGGTTTTTATAAAAACAGCCCCAAAATTCGCCAATGTTTTTACTTATAATTTGCAGAGTTCTTAATATAAAAAAAGTTCTTTTCAGAAAATATGACGAACAACATTGTACACAATACTCTGCAATCAGAATTAAAAAATAATAAAAGTTGGATGAAAAATGAGCAGGTTTACAAAAAAAATTTTCACTGCGCATGAGCAAATGCAATCAAAATATAATGTGCATAAAGTGTTAGCTAAATGTATAGAGCAGTTTTTGTAAAAGTCTCAAAAACATAGTTTGAAAAGTCTGTTAATAATATTTTATAGAATAAGCTCAAAATCCGTTCTTCCCGATATGAAGCAAAAAGATCAGAGGTTGTATCCAAATACGTGCAATATTGTGTATGCTAAATTAGCACTAATCATTGGATATATGGATACAGCCCCTCGTGTTTTTGCTTCATTTTGGGAACAACGGATTTTGAGCTTATTCTATAATCGATTATTATCAGAAATTTCCATATATGTTTTTGAGACTTTTACAAAAACTGCTCTATACATTTAGCTAACACTTTATGCACATTATATTTTGATTGCATTTGCTCATGCGCAGTGAAACATTTTTTTGTAAACCTGCTCATTTTTCATCCAATTTTTATTACTTTTTAATTTTGATTGCAGAGTATTGTGTGCAATGTTGTTAGTCATATTTTCTGAGAAGAACTTTTTTTTATATTAAGAACTCTGCAAATTATAAGCAAAAAACTTGGCGAAATTGGGGACTGTTTTTATAAAAACCTTAAGTTTTCTACGAGTATACATGCTATCCTCATAAAAATGAACACAGTATATTACAATAAGCCACTTATTAATAATCTCGAGTTTAAAAGCTTTCGCGCCATTTGTTTTTACAGGGTTATCCAAAAGATATTCGTTCTTTTTCAATTTGTTGACGCTCCCCTATGGGGTTTCGGGGAAAAATCTTTGCGGAAATATATGACCTATCCTATACTGTTTACACACTTGCAGTTTCATGCTAATTCCTTATGCATTTCTCTAGATATTTAACAAAACATCAAAAATCGCAAGTGATCGCTCACCTTTGGCCATATAGTGTATATGAGTACATGAGAAATGTACCTAACATGAGAAGAAATTTAATTGGTGGAGCTAATATAGACATTGCAGGAAACCAAATTCAATGGGGAGATAATAAAATGATCGTGTATGATAAATTTAATAGATATTGTTTTATTGTATCTAGAGTAGATAAATTGTATATTGTGAAAGGATATGCTTCAAAATGTGAAAATTTTGCTTATTCTACTAGTTTAACCTTTAATTGATGTCACAGAAATTGTCACATAACTAGTGTGTAGAGGTCTGTGAGACCTCTGCATCGAAAGATGAACAAAAGGCACGATTAACTCATAGAATGTTTCCTTTTTGTGTTAAACTTTTTGTACAGGACTGTTATAATTAAAATTCACCTATTCCAAAGTCTATGGTGATAGAACTAAAGTTCCAAACGGAACAAAATTTCGGTAGGGTTTGTAGTTAAACTGAAAATTGCATGTTAAACTATAAAAATTGAAAAACACCGCGGTTTGAGAGACCGGTAACATCAGTTTAAGGTTAAATTCAGAGATTGTACATCGTAGATTTTTTCATACAAACTTACCTTTACTTGATAAAATTAGTAAAAATAATTATGTTAAAGATATTGAAAATATGAACTGTAAAAACAAAAATAAGATGTGTGAATCTTGTGTAATTTCAAAATGTAATAGAAAATCAGTTAAAAGACATTATGTGTATAAACACATTTCTAGTCAATTTCTCGATAAAGTGTAGGGGAAAGTAGGGTAATGACGCTCAGAAGGGTAATCCCGCTCATCATATATCCCTAAACAGAATAGAATTTAAAGCGTGCGACAGGTACCGGCACCTAGCGAACTTCATCCTAAGTTCCCAGTAAGAATTTAGTGCCCATCAGGAGGAAAATATTTTTGTGTCCTCACGTTATTAGTTTGAAGTTGTTTTATTATAAAATTCTACAACATCTAACTTGGAGGTAAGTGTATACTCTTATTTTCAAATATTAATTTACTCGTTATGTCTACAAAATATATACATTTAACTGTGCTTTCATGCTTTTATTTATTTACGTAGTGCGTTGCTACGCCAATTATAATGCAATAAAACCCAACATGGCTATGACGGGTAATGGCGCTCACGTGGAATTCCACAAGAAGTGTTGCTAGTGTGCAAATTTTAAATTCAAATTTGTTGATTGACTCCACTTTTTTGAAATGGTAAAATTTCCCTGTTTTCGCCTTTATTAATATGTCATTAAACAAGGAGAATTTTACGATTTCAAAAAAATGGTGAAAATCAAAAAATTTAAATATAAAAAAAGTAGCCCAATGTATGTCTAACACAACATGTGTGCACAATATATGTAAAGTGGTTGCAAAAAGTCTGCAGTGGTGTGAACAGCCCTTACTACATAAGGTTAGTTGGGGTAACTCGGCCATGATTTTACAATGTGACTCTGGAGCTTCTGGCAATTCAGTCTCAAAAAGCTAATGTTCATTTGAATTAAAGTCTGAACTTCTGTAAATGTGTTGAGTTAGGTTCCCTCTATCAGACAGAAATGCTCAGAATTACATTTTAATATTTAAAAATATAAAAATATGCATATTTCATCTTTCTTTCTCATGGGTCCAGTTGCCCCCAAAAATGAGGTAACTGGACCACGGGGAGGGGGTGTCTATGTTCCACACGCGTTTATATTTTTTCATATCGGATATAGGGTCCTGTTTGAAAAGTGTAAACAACTTTAAAAAATTTAAACCAGGCAGATCATGTAAATTATATGTCAATAAAGGGCGTTGTAAAAAAAGGGAAACCTTTGCTGTCAATATGTCTAAAAAAAGCACTAAATTTTAGATTTATTTATACCAAAAACATAAAACTTAAGTAAGTACTTATGTACTTTAGTATAGATAATAAGTATAAAAGCCACAAGGGTATTTTAAGGAAAAAACAGCAAGGTAAATATATGAACAAACGGCTACGTAAGTACTTTATCTTTATCCTGGAGTCACATTATATAGGATCAATTTTATTGTTCCTACCAGAACCCTTAAAGAAATTTGCGATGAATATATTATTTTCAAAATAGTGGTAGGAACGATAAAAGTTTCCCTATAGAATGCGACCCCTGGTTATAGTACAATTTCAAGGTCTGGTAATCTCACTTTCAGAGCAAGGTACTTGTATTCGTAAAATACTGAAATAATTTACTGGCACCAATATTTTCAAGAGAATCTATCTGAAAACAAGTAAAAGTATATTTTCGTGTACTTAATAATGGTGAAATTTTCAATATAAAATTCAGGTGCCAATGTGGCAATTAGGAATTAAAATTAAGTGATGCCATCACTGCCTCTCAAGAAATTTTGTTTGATACCACTCAATATGCTTTTTTAAAATTTCATTACGTAATATTAATAAGGTATTCTATCATTTTCTTTATTGTGAGCAAAAAACAATGGAGAAATTTACTTCCCGTAGTAAGAGAGACACAAAAAAATTATTTATAACTATTGGGGTAACTGGATCCAGCATGGTCCAGTTCCCCCATTCTTGAAAAAATTATGGGGTAACTGGGACACCTGGCTTACATTTGAAACATGAAGTAAATATCTATAGATACCTAATAATATTAATGTAGTTATATGTCTAATTTAAAAAAAAAAGATTGTTTAATAAAAGTACTTTCAGTATTTTAATAAAACGCCGAGGAAGTTCAACCATATTGACGTTGTTTTTAAAAAAAGAAACGTAAATTTTTGACAACCTATCACAGCAAATTGAGAGTTATGATTGAATTGATACACGTTGTTTTAGGAAGTAGAGATTAAGGGGCATTGTTCACAAAAGCTAAAACTTAAAAAAACACCAACAGTTTTTTTATAAAATAGCCTATGGCCCAGTTACCTCGTGGGTCCAGTTACCCCAACTAACCTTATATGACTTATGTCTTACTTAAATGTTGTATTCAAACTTTGACCGCAATTACCCTACCATTTTGGGCATTACCGCTCAATCGATGGTCATTTAAATAAAACGACAAAAAAAATTCCTAAAACTTTTATGAAAATTAGTTGATTGCTAACTGTTCCTTATGCTTTGTAGTTAATCTTCGTTAATAAAATATTGATTTTTTTGTCTAAATTTGACTAGCTATTCATGTTTTCCCTTAAGTGTGCGCCATTCCTCTACTTTCCACTATATGGATTTGTGGGGTCCTAGCCCTGTTAACTCGGTAGGAGGGAGGAAATACTTTTTGTAAATAATTGACGATTATTCTAGAAAGACTGAGGTTTATATAATTAAGAATAAAGCGGAATTGTTTGAATGCTTTAAATAATTCTTATTTAAAGCTGAGAGACAACTGGTACAAAGTTAAAGTGTGTGCGAACTGATAATGGATTGGAATTTACTCATAAATCATTTGAGAAATTGTTAAACGATTTAGGTATAAGAATAGAAAGATCCTCCATTTATACTCCAGAATAGGTGGGTGTTGTTGAAAATTTTAATAAAGTAGCAATGAATGCAGTTCGAGCAATGCTACACGATAGCGGATTGAAATCGTAATTCTGGTAGTCCAAAAGCTGTTAAACATTTTAGGGAAGGTATTTGAGGCACCCTGAAAATTTGTGCAACACTTCTTTTGTAATGGCTGAATACAAAATCGAATGTCTGGCTGAAGGATCGTGGCCCAAAAACTGTGCCAGACACGTGTCAAGTGCCATTTTTTGACTACCCAAAAAAAAGGTATTTGAGGCACACTGAGATTGAGACAGAATATTATTTATACTTAGAAAAAAATATTTTGAAAACGACAGACACTTTAGTCAGCCCAAAAACTGTGCCAGACACGTGTCAAGTGCCATTTTTTGACTACCCAAAAAAGGTATTTGAGGCACGCTGAGATTGAGGCAGAATAATATTTATGCTTAGAAAAAATATTTTGAAAATGACAGACATTTTAGTCGGCACAAAAACTGTGCCAGACACGTGTCAAGTGCCAAATGGCACTTTACACGTGTCTGGCACAGTTTTTGGGCCACGATCCTTCAGCCAGATATTCGATTTTGTATTCAGGCATTACAAAAGAAGTGTTGCACAAATTTTCAGGGTGCCTCAAATACCTACTCAAAAATGTTCAACAGCTCTCCTACTATGGGGGGGAGTTCTTTTGGCGTTTGATCCTACAAAAAATAGAACCGAACACAGTTTAACCGAAGGTTTTACACCGCACGATTTATAGACGGGATTCAAACCTTCGGTAAGACATTTAAGAATTTTTGGTTCTTTAGCATTTGTTCATGTTCCTAAAGTAAAAAGAAATAAACTTCAACCTAAAGCTTTACTAGGTATATTAGTTGGCTATGCCATGAAAACAAAAGGATATAGGAATTATATTCCAAAAGAAAGGCGAATAGTAGAAACTATTCATGTGCGTATAGATGAATCCAAAAAGTGTGTAGAAACATTACTTGGGGGAAGAAACAAGTATAAGGATTTGACTTTGAATTTTAATGAATCTCAATTCGAAAAAAAACGGTTTAAGTAACGCGACTCTAGATATTAATCACGATCTACCAGGAGGGAGCTTAAACGAAGAGAAAAAGGGGAGTAAGGTAACTGTAAGTTCTATAAACATTTCAGAATGGAAAAGGATTGAAAAACCTAAATCAAAAGTAAGAGGATTGACGTGTATTATTATACACCAATAACAAATAAGAGACTGAAATCTTTATATGATGTTAAATAATATTGTAAGGAAAATAAAATCCCTTTTGAACTATATTTTTGACTTTAAACTTAAAACTACTCATCCAAATACTGAAACTTTAGGTGAACCCTCTACTAGTGATTCGGACAATCCATATTTAACTGAAGTATTTCAACATGAATTTTACGATACTGAAACCCTAAATCATTTGAGGATGCACAAGTAAACCCAGAAAGGGGGAAATGGAATGCCGCGATGAGGGAAGAACTTGATATAATGAGTAAGAGAGAGTTCTTTGTTGGTTTGGTGGTTGGTTGATCCACCGAAAAATTCCACAATAGTAGGAAGTAAATGGGTTTATAATATAAAAAACATGGAAAATTTGGTAAAAAGTGCAAGGCACGTCTTGTAGCTCAAGGTTTTAAACAGAAACCAGGTATTGATTTTAGTGATATATTTTGCACCTGTTGTAAATTTTTCAATTACAAAACTAATGTTTATTTTATTAGTTTCTATATTAAATAGGTAGCAGATTCAATTGTATGTAAAATAGGCCTATTTATATGGGTCTTTAATAGAAACGGTGTTTATGAAACAACCACTTGGATTTGAAATCAGGGGTGCTGAAAATAAAGATTGTTTGTTAAATAAATCAATTTATGGATTAAGGCAAAGTGGCCGCGAATGGAATTCTGAATTAGACAATATATTACATAATTTAGGATTTTGTAACTTGAACTCGTGTAACTGTGTGTATAAACTGAATAGTAATGCAATTTTAGTTGTCTATATAGATGATTTAGTTTTGTTTTCTAAAGATGAAAATATTTTGCAATGTATAACTAATATGTAACTGATATATAAGATAACTTGGAAATTACTGAAATAGGATTAACAAAGTATTTACTAGGTGTTAACTTTGAACAGATTAATAGTTCATTATTCATTCATCAAAGAACTTACATTGAAAGATTAGAATTAAAATATAAGGATTTGTCTAAAAGTTATGTTAAATTACCTTTTAAAATTGGCTCTGTTTTACCAGATAAAGTTAACGAAAATTAAATTATAGAAAATGAATTAATGAAAAAAATTCCACACCGATCTTTAATCGGATGTCTGTCATTTTTGTCAAATAGATCAAGACCTCATATTAGTTTATCTGTAAATGTAATGTCACAATTTTGTAATGGCTATACATATAAACATTGGTTATTAGTGGTAGATATTATGAATTATGTTTTAGCTATTAAAAGTTATAAAATAAATCTGTCTAAAGTAAAATCATCATGTTTATGTGCATATTCAGATGTTAACTGGGGATGTCATCTTACTAAACGACATTCAAGTAGTAGTTATATAATTTACTTTAGTAACGTTCCGTTTGGTTGTAAATCATCGAAGCAGAAATGTATTAGACTCAGTTCTATGGAGTCAGAGTTTATCTCATTAACATGTTGAGTGCCACCATACAGATTTGCCAGTTTGGCCTCAATTTTTATCCAGAAATTTAGTGTTCATACCAGATATAAAGAATAGTACTTTATGCTTTATTTAATAAAAGACATTTAGCGATAACATAAATTAAAATATCTTCCTTCGATATTTCCGGTATCAATTTAAAATTTCTGATCACTTACGCTGCCGATCCTGCGCCAGCACGTGATTGGCGCGCGATCGGCAGCGAAAGTGTTAATCGAGAGTTTTAAATGAACTTAATTTTTGGAATAGAAGAAAACCAATTCAGTACTATGATAATGAATCTGTCATTTATTTTTCTAAAAATGGCCAAGAGAATTTTAAAACGAAACAAATTGACATAAGATGTTAATTTATTCGTCAGTTAATAAATGAAAATGTTTTTGAGTTAAAACATGTAAGTTCTAAAGATAATAAGGCAGACTTTCTGACAAAACCTCTTCTGTATGTAAAATTTCAAAGAGCTATTTGTAATATTTTTGATTTTGATTATAAAAAGAAAGAGGAGGTATTTACGACCGATGTTGGAAATCTGGACGAAGTCTTGTCCCCAAAAATTTGTCGTGTGGTTTGTTCGGAAGTTCTATCGTTCCGAGCCGGGGATTTTTTATTCCATTTCGGTCGTAAAGGCATTCTCTCTTAACTGTAACTGTATGCATATTTTTGTTCCAGTTTGACGTATTGAGTAAATATATCTAGTGTAAAACAACTCCATCGGGTGTGGCGGAAGGACGATGGAACTAATGAGTTTAAACTTACTCCTTGTTGCAGTTATGTTAGTAATATGTAAATATAACCAATTTCTCAGCAAAAGCTGGAGGTACGTCTATATGTATTTATTATTTATGTTTTAAATTCAAGCTGAATTAATAAATGAACTGTTATTTTAAATTGAACTATTTCATCGATGTGCTTTATACTTGACGCCACACCAAAGACCTTAAACCCTACGTTTTCATATCTCTGCTCTATTTATATCAATCTTTTCTATTTTTAAATCTATCGCAACGTACATCCTTTACTCTTTTAATTTCTTGAAGTATTTTTTACGCCTTTTGAAGTTTGATCTTTCCTATTAAAGTTTCTTTTTACCTCCAACTGATTCTCCTTGATTCTCATCAAATATACAGGGTGTCTGGAAAGGAAATGAAAGACTTCAATGTTCCGTTAAAGAAAATGTAGTTTAAACAATTTCGTATGTTACTTGTTAGGTGATGAAACTATATTAAAGTTTTTAATCGTGGCGGTAATGGCTCTGAGCATCTCATACGATGAGAAATATCATTTTAAGGAAAGTAGCAGAAATGACTACGCTACAGGAAAGGGCAGCGCCACAGGAAAGAACAGTGCCACAGGAAAGAACAGCGCCACAGGAAAAGGCATAATTTTCAGTAAGACGGGTGTCTTCCGCATTGGGCTTCGGATGCACACGAACGTCTTTAGATTACCATTTTCCCGGATTGGACGTGGGGCAGTGTTGGGTACGCTAAAATATGAACTAATTCAAACTCAAGCTCAACTTCTCAAAAATGAGTCAAGTTCACGCTCAAATTCAAACTTTTTCAAACGAACTCACTCAACTCAAACCCATATATGAAAATTAGCGAAGTTCACTAAAAAGTTCACTTCGGTTTATTATTATTATTATTATTATTATTATTATTAGAACTTTATCATCCGAATTTACAAAAATTTATGAAGTAATCTTTTGGTTAAACGATGTAAGGGTGCTCATGGGCCCGGCCCAATTATCCTTCCCGACACTCGGTCCGAACTGGGTTTGGGGATTACTTTTTCAGAGCTTCAGATCGAGATGGGTCGGAATTTCCGACCCAAGTCAGAGCTGTACTATATTCATCCTGAGGTCTGAACAGGCAGAAATTTTCAGTCCCAGTTCTAACCCAGCTCATATGAAAATCACCGGACCGGCAGGGCTCTGGCCTGCCCAGTAAAAAAATATCAGTAAAATTTGGCCCGGCCCATTTTTTTTTCAAAAATGCACGCATTTTTAAATCGCTATTATTCCACAATTAAAATTGATAGATTTATTTTTATTATTTTTTAAGCAGGGTATATGCGTTTCAGGGCAATAAAATTAAAATACGGTAAAACCTGAGTAAAAAAAAAAAACATGCATGTGACGGAATCCCGTGTTTAACAAAATAAAACAAAATGTTGATCTATTTAAAATGAGAATAACAGTACTTGTGAAAATAATGTGATGCATTTACAACAGACAATGAACTTGCTCATAGGGGAACCAGCCCGTAACGGATTTTTCTTCTTTTCAATGCAATTCCGTCTTAGAACATTTTATTGTATAAACTTTTAAGAAATTTTAAATCTCCAAGCCATAGAATGTGGATTAACGATATTAATGGTAAATGTGATATTCACATAAAATCAGATGCATTTAAAAAATAAATACCACAGCTCAGAAAACTTTATTTAAAATGAAGAATATAAACAATAACTATTTTTAGTTGGGTCTTCTCGTACAAAACAATTTTAACCTTATAGTTGTAAAAATCTATGTTCAGCCCAATCTAGCTTGGTCGGGCCTAGCCGAGCCAATTAATTTTTTGTGCAGGTTGGTCCAAAGTTTTAGTTTTTATACCGTGCTTGGTAAATAATTTTTTGGAACGAGTCGAGTTGTGCTCGGAGCAGTTTTGGCCAAACTTTGAATTTTTTACCTGGCCAAAAGAACAATTTTCTACGGATCTATTCTATACGAGTTGAAACAATAACAAATTTAGTTATGCGCCAATAAAAGCCGAAATATGCCGAATGACTGTCAATTTGCAACAATGAAACAATTTAAAGGCTTAAAAGTAACATAAACATTATTATAAATAAAAAATGAAGTGTGTGATAAAATAATAATAATAATAATATCCTTTTATTAATAATCAGTTTACCATTATTTAATTTACGATTGTAGATTGAGAAATCAATTTAGAGATCCTAAAAAATAGTTTAAATAATGTTTATTTTGTTTATTTCTTATTTTCTATCTTAATTCATTCTTAAATTCCGTGTTCAACGGCACGAAACTTTTTGACACATTCTGTTACTAATTTTTAAAGTAAAAGCATAAAATTGGCAAATCTGACTACTGAAGCGATTTTGAATAGAATAGCTTTTTTTCATTTTTTCATAAATGGGTTATAAGTGATTCTTGTCATGTAACGACAAGTTCTTCCCCTTTTATTCGTTGCTGCTTCGGGAATTCGGTTCAAAACTCCCACTTTGACCGTATTTTCTGGAAGATATTATGACTTTACCAAAAAAAATGAAAAATCACATTCGCTTACATAATTTCTTAACAAGAACACTGTCAATTGCATGCATTTACGAACAAAAATTAATTAAGAAATGTCACAGAAAGCAGCTCCTTTGGATTTGAAAACAGCCTTAAAAATTACAAGAAAAATTTTATATTTTTCAATAAATTCAACTTCAAATTAAACGTGAATTTTTCATAATTGAGTTCGGTGCCCACGCCAAATTAATATATTATAAAGAAATTTTTTAGGAGAAACATGATTGCTGTCAAAAGATAACGCTTAACTTTCAAGATGAGCATTAAATGCTTATAAAAAAGTGTTTATAAAAAAATTATTTTGACTCTTATGCTGATTTTTTTAAGGGTATTTGTCAGTGAGATCTCGAATTCTCTTCATTAATGTTAAACCTATTGACTTGGAATGCAATTTTTTTAAATATTTCCCCAGAAAAAAGAATATCTTTAACTCTTTTTTTTCTGGGTAATTTTCTTAAAGAATTTCTTTTTTTCTTGTTTTTTTAGCTTACAATCTTAAGCAATCGAAATTTTATTACTGAAATATACATATACATATATATATCAGGAAAAACTTTAGCATGTTTTATTATTTTTTTTTTACAGCTTACATTAATTTAAAATAAATGAGATGTTCTAAGGTTTATAAATTTTAAACAATTGGTAATATGTTACAATCTATGGGTCAGATTTCGGGGCATTGATTTCTAAAATTAAATGGAATAAAAATAAATATCAACTGCATTCCTCATAAAACGCATTTGTTTCTATTTTATTTTATTTTTACGACTGAGACACATTTGAGGTAGTAATTCACTTATTTATCTTTCAATTTATACTTGAGATTTTGCTTTATACCTTTAATTTCTTAAATCGTTGTGTTAGAAATTGTGTAAAAGAAAAGAAAGAAAAGGAAAAGAAAAACGAAAAGAAAAAGAAAAGATTATTTGAAAAGACTCTATATTTCCTTTTTCGTTTCTTTCTTTTTAATTAGTTAATATTAATGCAGCTTTTTAAATTAAATTCCATATATCGATTTGTAATCCCTTGCTCATACAGGATTTATTTTAAAGATATTCTTGCTACTGTAAAATCCATTAGAGTATACGGCCAATACTCAATCTCTTTGCGTTTATTGTGTAAATAAGGGATAGGCAGAATTGAAGGGATAGTGCCTTCACAAAAGCTGTCTACGAACTCCTGCTGCTCGAAAATCGTCATGGTTCCAGAGAGTTAGAACCACTACGTTTTTAATACCCATGTATCGAAGAACACAGATAAAGTTACAAAAAATCAAAGGCCTCGAAGGTGATGTACCTCGCGGACATACCCGTCCTGAGTTTTGTTCTTGTGAAGAATTCAAAGAAAATAATCAGAATGAATGTAAACACTTGTCCTTCCCTGAATGGAATAGAAATTTGTAAGCCCATAAGATGAAGGACTTTTATAACGGAAAAGCTATCTCCTCCGTTTTGTTGTATCATTGCGAAATTTTGCGTTGAAGAAACGTATATATATAAATATACTAGCCGCCTTCGCCTGCTACGCTGGTCGGTTTTTCTAAAAAAAATCTTGAATGAAACAAAATATATCTGTGAATTTGATCATGCGTTTTAAAGCAATATGGACATTTACCTGGTGTATCCAACCGAATTGCTGAAAGCAATATGAATGTCATTACGCTATTATATCTTTTATTGAGACATACAAAATTTAGACTGTTAAGGATCAATTTCTTTTTTTGATTTGTTAGTGTAGGATTCGGTAAAGAACAATAGAACAATATGTAATATACTAAAAGCGTTCATGAAAAATTATCAGTGCAAGTCTCATCAGAATCTGTTAATTGGACTTATTGAAAAGGCTGATCGTTCATAATAATTGGGTTCGCCTGATTCTAGAACTTTCATCTATAATTCTACAATCAAGCAACCTAACAACCAAGCAACAGCAAATGATATGTGTTTTATACTAAAACATTCACTGAGAAATTAACTAACCGATAAAGTTGCATCGAAATCCACTTAGCAGAATCTTTTAAACTGGAAAATATGCCGAAACCTTCCCTAAAAAGATCTAATTAACAGTTTAAATCCCATAAAAATTCATTCAGTGGAACCTTTAAAAAAAGCAAATCTTTCAAAATTGGGTTCATCTGATTTAGAACTTTCAACATAATTATTTAACTAAGCAACGTAGAATGTTATGTTTTATACTAACATCTTTTCTGAAAAATTATCTAACAATGTAAGTCCCGTCAAAATCTATTCAGCAGAACTCAAGATATAAGCGGCCGGAATGAAATTTCTCTTTGCATTATATATATAGTGAGATAGTTAAATATAACTTTTATAAACGCGTTAACCTCATTATAGAACTCTCTGGGAGGTAGGAGTAGGCATATACTGCATCACTTCTGAATTTTTTAAGGAACTCAGCTCAACTTCCATAACTATAGCGTATATACTCTCTAGTATACCCTATCTCTCTATCTTCCAATTTTCTTTACTGTACCACTGAGAACTTTTTACGCATAGCTCCGTAACTGAACAACATTGAATGATATGATAAATATTGAAAAAATCCCTGAAATATTATCTAACTTACTGTGCATTTAATTAATTGACTTGAAATCCTTCATAATCGAGTTCACCTAATTTTAGAACTCCCGTAGTAACTTAGAATGATAGTTTTTACATTAAACTATTTATAAACCAAATTTATTATTTAATAGTGTAAGTTCTACAAAATTCTGTTCAGTAGAATCTGAGTTATAGACATATTTACAATATTTATTGCTCATTAAACCTTTTTTCTTTACATTTGAAATAAAATCATTAACTGTTTTGGTATTTCCCTGTTATGCCAACACCATTGTCACCAAGCGTAATAGTTGACACAAAAATGAAATGATACATTTGAAAAAAAAATAATTTTGTTGATAAAAAAAAGTGAGCGTTTAAAAAATATAATATTTGAAAATTACAGACTTTAATCTGCCATTTTTTTTAAATGAATAAAAATAATGGTACTACTTGGTTATCTCGTCGACCAAAAATCTATTGCCAAACTATAAGATTAAATGCCAATAATGGTTGATCGTAAATTTCATATTGACTTGACTTAAAGCAAGTTACGCGTATTTACGTCATCAGGAGATTTTTATTTCGACGTTTTAAATGTATTTTTATTGATGTTATAGTAATTTATTTATTCTTTCGTTATTTAAAATAAAAATTATGTCAATTTCTATAATTTGGCGAGTGGTTTGGCTGTTTATATAATTTGGCAAAATTGGTCGACGGGTACCAGAATAAATACTTAAAATATAAGAATAAATAAATATTTTGCAAGTAATAAAATATAGTCAATTTAAACTGCAGTCGTGAAATTGTAAATGTCTTTTACTACTGAAGCATGGCGTACGTAATACGTATATCTCACATTGCAGTAAATATTTCATTCTTTCAATGAAGACATTCATGGTTTTTTGAACAAAACATTTTTATATGTATAATTCCTAACTTCTGAAATAACTTTATTGTAGCTTCCTCATCAGGAGATAACTGCGAAATGGTAAAATCTATATCAGTATCAGTAATAAATATTTTCTATTCAAAAACTAACAAATTAAAAAGTTTTGCGAGATTATGATGGAATAAAATAAATTCCATCATTAAAAATTCCTGCATAAAAATATTCACGTTCAATAATTAGCAAATGTGAATGTGTGGCACGGTTTGCAATAAAAATCGTTTGCACGATTAGGGTTGAAATAAATGGCGCGATGCCATACATTTTGACATGGTATCGCGACGAAAATTAGAACGAAAAAGTACCACATTTTTTTTTTTTTTTTTTTTTAAGTTTTTGAGGCGTTTGAATTCTTTTTTTTCTAATTGACGAAGTTTTTTTTTATTTAATCAAAAGGATTGGTTAAAAAAATATTCAATTTGAATTTTTTCCCTTGCTATAGTAACAGAATGAAAAGAATGAGTTTATAGAAATTATCACTTGAAAAATTCAGGTTTTGGCACCAAAGATAGTGCCAAATTAGAAATATATGAAATATCTCTGAACTATTGGGCTTAAAAGAATTTAGTCTGTACCATTCGATTCAGCATACAAAAATACACCAAAATATGTTATCAGTTGAAAAATAACTATAAAATCAGATTTTTAAGGAATTTTTTTAAAGTTCGTTCTCTTTTTTACCCCCCTTAGGGGTGGAATTTTGGGAAATCCTTTCTTAGCGGCACTCTATATCATAAGAAGTATTTTTACCCCGATTTTCAAGATTTTAAGTTCAGTAGTTTTGGCTGCGCGTTGATTAATACAAAATCCAGACTTTCTTTTATATATATAGATAAAGAAATTATCTTTCAAAATTTAACCATGACAGAAATAAAGACACAAAATGCTCCTTAAAAGAAAACCCTTACAGTTAAATAAATTCAGATAACTAATTTTCCATCAATTTTAAGCTATCCTTTTGCAGAATAAAATCTATGAGATTTTATATCAATGGTATTTTAAACGAAATTAAAAGAAGTTTTTACCTGAAGACTTTACCTAATTTTAATTTGAACATTTTAATAATCTTCTTTGTAGAGTTTTTCAAAACATGAATATTGTGTAGATATTTGAAAAAATAACTTAACAAAAAAAATAATTTATTTATATTTAAATAAAAGAATCTAGTAAATATACATTTTCTGTTAACACGTTGAATGCCAAGTCTATTTTCTTTGTCTCTCCGTTTGGGCCACGAAATAAGATTCCCGTTACACTATCAATAAGTGTCAGTCACCGATGACTGACTCGGCCTAAACGAAAAGTTCAGTGTCAATCACCGATGACTGACTTGGCACGCAACATATTAAGATTAAAAATTCAAAGTGTAATAAAGTTAAAACATACACAGACTAGATTATTAAAAAACTTTTATAAATTTGTATTGATATTTTTCGATTACCATAGATGGATTAACATAGATGTGATTTTGATTTAGGAAGATTCGCTTCTGTCACATCAACTCCCCCACCTCCTCCTTCCTGGGAGTTAGTAGAGTTCGGCATCGCCTCGGGTTACCCGTTTTTATCCTTACCCAGCCGCGAATCGGGTGCGCACTATATATTTTCGTTGCGTGTTGGGTTGATTTCTACTTTTTTGCTGCGGGTATTGCAAATTTCATTATCTCGGGTTGGTTTAGACTACTGCAGGTCGGGTTCGATTTGACCCAATATTTCAGAAGAATGCCGGAAATATTTTTTTAATATTAAAAATCTATGAACTATAAGATTTCATGATGAATATACCCGAAAAGTACACATCTATTCAGTGAATACTTTGTCAATTCTTAATAATTATAGTTATACACATATCGCTGGATATGGGAACCTTCCAATCTACATGCATGTAACGTGTGTATGCAAAGAGTATCACAAACACATATGGGTCAATATCTGAAAACTGGACAATTTCATTCCAAAATCTTTATTATTTTTTTTATTAATGTACCAACTACCACATACAATTATATACTATGATGCATGTTTTGTCATTTAAATGCTGTAGTGCTTTGAGATCAAGGATGCATATTTTATGCGTAGAATAAACTTTTATAGAAGAAAGTGTCTTTTAACATTATCTCAGTCCCCATTCTTTTTATTTTATTTTTTATTAAAACTTTGTCAATATACAACTAACTTTGCTTCAAATGTAATAAGAAGAACTGGGTCTAACTAATAAAAGTAAAAATAAATAAATGTAGACATTATTAAGTGTTACTAAGTTCGTGGAAGTTCCATAGTCGCATAATACTGAAAAATTTTTATTCTATTTTTATAAGTTTTATCCAATGCCAATTTTTTATTATTTTAGATTTTGCTACTGCACAATAAATTAACCATTTTTAGATTATATTTTCAACAGAATATTTTTGTATTAGACATTTTTTGGAAGGGGGCTCAAATGATGTATCGGGGACTGAAATGATGCATCAGGGACTGAAATGTTGAGTCATAATTTACACGTAAACTTTAATGAATAAAATATTGCTTAAATATTTTTAACATAGGAATGTTAATTCATTTTGACATTAATAATGTCACTGCATCATTAACCCATTAACCGCCAAAACTATAAGGGGTTAAAAATTTTTTATACAAATGATATTGGTTATTCATTTGAACATATATAACATTAATTTATAGTGGAAATAACAAAATTTGTGTTAGCTTACGAAAAATGGAGTGTTGCGTTCACGCAACGTCAGCGGAATAAGAGTACTGATGTTTATTGAGCTCAATTGAACATCAGCAGGATTTTCTTGCATATATGGGCACTGTAAGATCTTTTTTTTTTTACCTTTGTTACAATTTAGACAGCAAGCAATCACTTTAATGTAATTAATTTATTATTAAAATTATTTTTTTTTTATTTTTTTTAATTACTGATCATATCCAGAAAACAGTTTCAAGTATCAAAATATTTGCTACACTTATGATGTAAATCAACATCACAAATGTACAGAAGCGATAAATATTCTGGCTATGGCATTGTTTACAATGCAGTCTTCCGCTGGCATCGGACTTGATAATTAACCCTTTCAGGGGCAGTAGTATGTTTATGAAGCCAATTAATTTTATTTCCCAAATGCCACAATGGCACCATAATTGTGGTAAAGTAATTGTCCTTTATTATGTAATTGTTCGTAAATATCGGTGTCATTCATTCATTTCAACATTTTAGAAATTTAATTGCATTGCCCCGGAAAGGGTTAAATTTCCGCGTTCTGTCTGTAATGGCTTTTGCATGGAGAACTTACTATGCCTTCTTTTGGCTGATTTGTTTATGGCTAACTCTTTACTTTCAAAGGGTGTTTGCAAAAGGTACAATGCAACTTCATGTCTGAAATCTAAGTGACAGTATTTATTTTCGAACATCTTTATATCTTCTCGCATTGGTCAAGGTTTAATTTTTTCTTCATTTTTTGGCTGAGTCATAATCAATTTTTCTACGTTTATCCTCTCCAAATCTTCAGTTTTTTTTTTTATTTGTATGTGTGATTTGCACTACTTTTAGAGAGTACAAACTTCTTTTTAACGCACATTTCAATTTCGCCAGCAGTATCGAAAGGTAAAATATCATTATCACTTTTTGATGCATTATTATTTCCTTCTTCATCAATATTTTTTGCTATTTCTGATGAAATAACGATAATATTTGCTTCGTTCCCGCCATACTTATATGAATCTTTATTAAAAATTATTTGAAGACCTTCGAAGAACGTAAGATTGTATTTGAAGCATTTCTGTGAGCACAGAATAAGAAAAAAATCCACAGAGTCGAACGATACGAGTGAGTACTGGAACTACCTCTTTTCCGCTGACGTTGCGTAAACGCAACACCTATTGTCTCTTCCTCCCCCATTAAAACGAAAGCAACTGATTCGTTGAATGTTCTGATGTACTTTGACCTTGTCTAAAAATAGATGTACTCTAAAGCTTACGTTTGTCTAACTACATTTCTTCTGCGAAAAAGACAACGTGAAAGTTTTCGTTTAAAAATGCTTTAAGTTTCGAACTCGTTATTAAATAGAAAAAAAAATGTTGAAAGAGAATATTTTTCTATTGAATAATTAACCATAATATACCCTACTCAAAAATTACTATTAATATAAATTTCATTTGATAGCTAATTTTTTATACGCATTTATTTTGACTGTTGCGTGAACACAGCACCAGCGGTTAACGGGTTAAATCGTCAATTTGTTTATATCGGGTACAGTGTAATACCTTGAAGTTATAGGATATGGCGCAACATTCAGTTTGCAGATGATGTCTGTCGCATTCACATTTTGCCTGTCAGCTCGATTTGGCCAGTAGAAATAACTCTTTGAAATAAATTTGACTGTGAATATGTGTCCTCTCACTTGTTCTACCAGACCTGGATACCAAAGATTATTGTATATGACAGTTATGCAGCCACCAACTACCAAAGTGACAGTTTCAACCAAATCCATTGGTTCTTCTTTCTTGTTGTTTTTGTCAGCAACAGCTAGTAATTCGCATTAAGGACATTTTAAAATTTAATGTGATGCATATTATACACAACTATTTAAAAAAATAAAATAAAATTACGAACATTTTTTTACAAACTTTTTTACAAAAAGGATATACGTTTCATTAGTAGGGTAAATTTGGCCTATAGCTTTCTGGACAGTATGGTGTGAGCATATTGAACTTGTGTCACAGATGAAGCAGCTCAATTCTCTTGATATTAATGATGATGGTGAATTTGCTGACCATGTGATTTGATGTGTCTTCATGATCTCAGGGATGGCAGGTATACTGTTTGGCACTTTACTTTTCACTTCCTCAATTCCGGAACTAGGAATGGCAATAAGTTTAACCCCAGGAACCACCTCTTCTAAATTATGCACAAATGCATCGATTGTTTCAAGATCCTTACTATGACGCACTAAATCATCAGCAGTTCTCTTCAAGGTACCTCCAACACCATCAATTGTCCCCTTCCCATGGCCTGACTCTGAGAAGTTCGAAGATGTACTTACAATTTTAGGAAAAAGCTTAGGAAGGAGATTTACAAAAAAGTAAAAGTTAGATCTGTTTTTATCCCACTGGGCAGTGGGTCCGTCCGATTGAAAGTGTAATGTATCAATATAAGGAAGTTCTTTCATTGTAAGGTGAAGGATAGGTGTCCGATGAGCCCAAGTAGCATAGTCACTGTGATTTATGTTGTCTGTTGCTGTTCAGAATGAAATACACTTGACTGTTTCTTTGACTCCAATAGTTAGATCCTCTTCAGGCTTTATTTTATAATACATCACACCAGTATGTAAAGATATCTGTTTTTGAGATGCCTCAAATTGTACTGGCTGAATTTCTTTGTGATACTTCAATACATAATTCTCAGAATAATCAATTTTTAGGGTTCCGTACTTAAAAAGTAAAAACGGAACAATTATAAGATCACTCCTGTGTCTGTCCGTCTGTCTGTCTGTCTGTCACAGCCATTTTACTCGTAAACTATGGAATGTGGAAAGTTCAAATTCGGGGAAGTAATAAAGACAATTAACCCACATATTTTCAGATTAATAAACATACATAAATATATTTAGTAAAAAAGTAGAGGGGCTAATTATGCTACTTGAAAAAAATAATCTTTTCTTTGTATATCATGTGGGGTATCCTGTGAAAGCTTTTGTAACGCTGAACTCAAAAATGTATTCCTTTTAATTTTAGGTATTATATTTTCAAAGATATTGTTGAAAATGTAGCGCAAAAATATGTCCCCCCCCATCTAATTCCGAAACTACTGAAACTAAAATTATGAAAAAATTAGAGGTAGTAGACGTTAATATAAACCTTGCCGGAAAATTATAGCGATTACCCTAAGTCACATACATTTTGAGTAATTAGCATTTTTCTGTTATACACAAATTTCAATTTACGGGCATTCAGAAAAATTGTTGAGCATCGCTGAATATACCTATCGTTGCAGAAGAATAAAAGCATTGTTGATAATGATTTTCGAAAAAAATCATCGGTAATTAGCCGAGATATTAACCCTTAAATGTACGGTCAGTTTAGACATACACAAGGACAGGGGCGGCGTACTCTATGCCTAGTTAACAACTTTTAATGATATATATGTGTAATGTAATGTCCAGTAACAGTAAAAAAGCAATAAACGTCAAATTGTTAAAAACATACTAATTTAAGGGATCTCCGGACTCTAAAAAGTGGAAAAAATGAACAAAGGACCATTTTCAACATTTAATGTCTTAAAATGTATATGATTTTAAAACGCAATTTTAATTGGTATGGAAAATATAAGTATGTTCTTTCGTTTCATGTATTTAAAAAATTGCAAGATACAGAATTAGTATTTATAGGGGGCTCGAAACTGTTAGACATTTGTCGAACAAAAAATTAGCATAACAGTTTACGCGCAGGATTACAAAATAAATATTGCAACTAGAATGAAAATTTTGATGCTTACTTATACTTCAGATTGTAATAATTTCTCTGAGCTTAAATAAATTTGTATTTAAAGCATTTTTATATTTTTATTGCAATGTTGCATTTAGCTAATACAAAAATTTGAAAATTTCAACAGTAAAATCACCTAAAAAAATATTTTTTTGAACAATAAAAAGGAAATTTAATTTTAGGTTCAGTTTATACAGACTAACATGAAATATATGTTTTGAAAATTTCATGAAAAATATTCAGAAGTTTTTGAGGTATCCTTGCCCAAAAAACGCCATTTGGAAAATAATTACTTTAAATTTTCGGAAACGCCGCTTCAGTTATTAAGCGGGTATAATTCTAAAAGCCAAAACTTCTGTTCTAATGGGAATTTCAAGGAAACAATTTTATCAAAATATTCAGAAAAGATAGGAGTTTAACATCTAAAAAAATAAAATTTCTTAAATTTTTAAGCTTTAAGAGTCCTGCGACCATCTAATCCTTCCCGGCACGGAGTAATTCTATTTATAAACTTATGAAATAATGAACTGACACCAAAATGTATAAAAGAATTTATTAGAAAATGCGAACTTGCTTTAAAAAAAAAATACAATTACAAGTTGATATATTTATTCTACGGAATCCTCTGTGCGCGAGTAATGCTCGCACTTGACCGTTTATTATTATTAAAGCATCATATGTCAAATTGTCTTGTAACTGCTTCATTTTTGAGTATTGGTGCTACATGTTAAATACATGTCTCAGGAAATATGGATGTCACTTCTTCAATAGCTCTAAGATATCTGAAATACTGGCCTCCATCCTCTGTTTCTCAGTGAATCTAACATTTTTAACTTTCTCTTTCACCATTCGTTCTTCAGTTCTACTTTTACACTGGAAGAATGAAACAACTTCTTTCTGCTCTTCTTAAAACATTGAATTCTTTGTTTTTGAAAACTGTACATTCGCGATGCATGCAGTCCTTAAATTTAGTGTTGCAGCACCTAGAGCTGCACAATTCACTGCATGTCCTAATATCCAGAACTTTCAGTTGATGAAGTTTATCCACTAGTAAGTCCACATTAGCATGTGTAATGCATGCACATGCATCAGGATCAGATAATCTGGGTTCAACAATCCAAAATGGAGAAAGTCTGCCGAAAAAAGAGTAGGACAGCTTGATTTCATGGGACTCTGCTTACTTTTGATGCAAGTTCTTTAGTGTGTCAAGAAAAAGTATTTTTTTATTTTCACTTAATTCTTAGTCTTGCGTTCCTTCTTGCCTGTCGCATTCTACTGTTAATATCCTCTTCAAGGAAACGCCGCACTGAACTTGCAACTTCGGTTGAAATGGCATTTGAATTCTTCTTTCGAATAACATGATGCCGAACATTGGAGGCTATGCTATTACGTTGTTCCTTATAGCTTAAAAAGGATTTAACCTTCTCGAACAATCTATATTTCTTTAAAATATGTCTCGAAATAAGCTTTGCAAACATCTGCCTCTCTTTCTGATCAGCAAGTTCCTTCCTATTTTCTTTTAGCTTAGGGGTGCACAACCTTTTTAAGAGAAGGGCCACATACAAAAATGCCTGTGTTGTCGAGGGCCACATCAATAACACAGAGATAATTCTATTTCGGAGAAATGGGGAGATCTGTGGACTATGAAAAACGTGGTTTCAGAGGAGTGGCAGTTTTGCCCGTTTAGGTTCCCCTACCCAGTCAACATACCATACCCAATTCAGTTGGCAAGGATATATAAACAGTTTATGTTCGTATACATAACAGAGATATATCAGAGAGTGAAAATATTTCCTGACTTTATTCGGGGGAATTAAATTTTGCTTTATTAAAGGTGCTAAAAAACAAGTATTTGCATGAAAGTGGCTAGTGCCGAAAAAATTTTGAACTTAACGAAGTTAAATTCACGAAACTCGCAAATTTTCTGCGGCCGATCAACAAAATTTTAGATTTTCCCGTGCCCAGTCAACGAAATTCGCGATTCTTAACTGACTGGCGAAATTTTCAATTTTTTCCCGTGGCGAATTGTCGAAATGCAAGACTTTTTCTCGCAATAAACTGCCGAAACTCGCAATTTCACCGTAGCCAAGCGATGAAATTTGCAATTTTTTCGCACTTAATCGACAAAATTCGCGATTTTTCCGCGCTCGATTGACAAATTTCGCGATTTTTCCTCGCCCGATAGAGAGAATTCTCTATGTTTTCGTGACCGGTCAACGAAATTTGCGATTTTTTCGCGCCCAGTCAACGAAATTCGCGATTCTTAACTGACTGAAACCCTTGGCAAATGAAAAATTCGCAATTTTTTCTCGCGATAAACACGAAACTCGCGATTTTCCCGTGACCGATCAAATAAATTGGCGATTTTTTTCGTGCCCGATCGACAGAACTCGCGATTTTTTCGTACCCGATCGACGAAATTCCCGATTTTTAATTGACTGACGAAAATTTTAATTTTCTCCTCTGCAAATGGGCGAAATTCGCGACTTCTCGCGATAAACTGACGAAACTCGCAATTTTTCCGCAGCCGATCAACGAAATTCGCAATTTTCCCCGTTCACGATCAATGAAATTTGCAATTTTTCCACGCCGGGTCGAAAAAACTGCCGATCTTCCCGTCGCAGATCGGCGAAACTCGCGATTTTTCCTCACCCGATCGACGAATCTTGCGATTTTTCTGAGCCCGATCGACGAAACTAGCGATTTTTCCGCGCCCGATCGTGGAAATTAGCTTATCTTAAATGACTGACGAAATTTGCAATTTTCCTGAGGCAAATTGGCGAAATTCGCGACTTTTTCTCGCGATAAACTGACGAAACTGGTGACGTTTACGCTCACAATCAACGAAACACTCGACTTTTCCGCGCGCGATCGACAGAACACGCGATTTTTCCGCACCTGATCAATAAAACTCGCGATTGTTTCGTACCTGATCGACGAAACTCTTGATTTTACCACACCCAATCGACGAAACTCGCTGTTTTTCCGCGCCCGATAGACGAAACTTGAATTTCTGCGCTCAGTCAATGAAATTCGCAATTCTTAATTGACTGACGAAATTTGCAATTTTTCCGCTGCAAATTGGCAAAATTCGCGACTTTTTCTCGGGATAAACTGACGAAACTCGCGATTTTCCCGTTCTCGATCAACAAAATTCGCGACTTTTCCGCGTATGATCGATGAAATTCGATATATTTTTCGACTACGAAAGACGAAATTATTAACTCGGCAATTTCCTATATTGATACAAATAATACAAATTATATTAATGAAATTCGAGAATTTTAACTGATTGACGAAATATAGAATTGTTTTCCGTTGCAATTTGACGAAATTCACGATTTTTTCCTGCAACCTATAGTCCAAAATTGCGATTTTTGCCAATTATAAATTGACGAATTTTTGACAATTATAAATTGGCCACTTGTTAACCCATCGCTGGCCGCAGGTTGTCCATCCCTATTTTAGCTGCAATACGAAAGCTTCGCAAAATAACAAGCGTTTTTTGCAGCTTTTGATATATTTCTCCTTTTTCCCACAGTAGCTTTAACCATAGATTTTGGCTAGGAGTTGGAGCATTTAACTGTTTTAAACGCTGTAAACGTTTCCTGTAACGTTCAAATTTGTATTCGCAATTTTCAATTTTTTTCTAGTTTTCTGCAATTTCCTATTAGTTGCCGATCTATTTGCACAAACTTTTTTCCTTCCACACAGTTTTCTAGATGATGATTTTCTTCCCAAGTCAACAATTACAAAACTTGCAGGTGTTAAAATTTCTCGGGAGGCTAGTGGAGTATTTTATCCTATAGAATTAGCACCCTTGGTAGCAATACCTTGTTTATCCCTATATCTTTATGAATTAATTTTCCAACGTTTACGTATCAGCCGCTGATCTCTTTTTGATTTTTGTTGAATACTTTTTACTGTTCCCTTTTTCCTTTCTTCGATAATAGCACTGTCGATCTTTCTCCCAAAGCTACAGAATCATTCTTAATTTTCTCACGCTGCTTCCACCTGTTTTTGAGTTCCTTACATCTCTTTTCCTGAATTTGTTTTAAGGAAACGGTGACTTTTTTTTTTTGGGGGGGGGGGGGGTTATGCAATAACTTCTTTACATTTTTCTGGCTCTTAGAATTGTTTATATCCATTTTTTCAATAAAATAGAAAAGACCTTTTTAAGTTAATTCAACATATAAATAAAAACTGTGGGTATTCACCAAATTAAGCTATTTAACCGTCGTTGTATTGTAACGACCAAAAGAACTCTGAATTCTAGACCGCCTCGTAAGTTGCGAAAACAGCTCTTGTCCGTGAATTGCAGTCTGGTTTCCGGAGATTCACCAAAGAATTACCCTTGCTATCGTATCGGAGAAGGGTTTTCGATGTGCTGGAAAAAAAGATGCTATGTAGGTAGTCTGGGGAACGAGCCATGGAGGTAAGAGATAGATGGAGATGCACTATGCCTTAACAACGGTTTGCAATACGAAAGCGGTGATCGCTCAAATTTAAATGCCCTCATTAAGCCCAAACAAGACAAGGACGTGGAACAGGGAACAGGTATTTCAGCTATTACTGCCCATATTCTCATTTTTAATCAAAATTTTGATCATAGCTACCTTCAACACGTGATTTATTAATACAAATTTGCAGTGGTAAAAACAAGAACAAAGAAATACGGGTTTGAATTGACAAGCGCGTCAAAGCACGAGGTTTTGTTTGTGCTGAATGTTTTTGGGTTACGTTTTCGGCGTCACCCCTAGACACCATACTATCTATTATTTATCCTTACTCTATGGGAACGAGTGGGCAAAGTCGGCACCAAAATTTCGGCTTCAAAAACCCAGGTCAATCAGAAGTAGTTCGGGTAGCGGTGGCCCAGTTGGCAGAGCATCGAATCCGCAGCTAAAGCCGCGGGATCGAGGCCTACTGCTGGCTATAATCCGCCATGTACGCTAATGGCGCCTGGTGCATGTAAAATCCGTCGTGGGTGCAAAGTCCTACAAGTTACTTGTGAATTCTACCTCTGGAGGTGCCTTGCCAGGTGAAGGTCTCGTTACCTCACCAAGGTTCCAAATTACGAGATCAACATATGTAGCAATGTGCAGATTCCAAACAACAGGATATAAATTTTAAGCAACGACATAACACGGTCCACATCTAAGCAAAAGGCATTGCCGATACGTTCTAGGCGCTCGTTAGGTTTATTGCCACTACGCGGCGATTACGCGGTCGCCCGCCCCGATACCAAGAATCAAACCCGTTCAGCTAAGGCTTCCCGGCAGGTAGGGGGCCTGGTCATCGGTTAGAAAGAAAGAAAAATGTTAAAACACCAGCTATTATTTCATAACGATGAAATGTTCTTGCAATTAGGTTTACATTGCCAAGATTTATGAGCATAGTCCAGGAAATAGGGAATTTTACCTAGCAAAATTAATGGTAGTTCTGGACATCGGCTTACTTTATGTTTTTTGGGTCGCTGAATCCGAATTTGTAACTTCCCACCAAAATTTCCCCCAGCAACCCCCCAAAGTTTGGTAAAATGACCCCTAAAAAAGGTTTTTATTAAAAAAATCAATTTTTTATTGTTTTAGGGGAAAAGTATCTAGAAATTCAGAAATTCAAAAGTTTTTTGGGTCGCTGAATCCGAATTTCTAACTTACCCCCAAAATCCCCTCCGAAAACCCCCCAAAATAGTTGTTATTACGTTACATTTCTTATTGTTTTAAGGGAAAATCATTATGAAATTCAGAAACTAGACAAAATTCGCAGCAAATAGGATATATGACATTATGACGTAGGATAAACGGGGAGATAGGGGGCTGCCTCGGAACATTCCCCGCGCGCTTTTCTCAAAAACCAAATTTTTTCAAAAAATCTATTTTTGGGGGGGTTGACGGGTGAAATTGTGGTAGGAAGTTACAAATTCCTATTCAGCGACCCAAAAAACATGAAGTGAGTCGAAATCCAGAACTAGTATTAATTTTTCCAGGTAAAATCTCCTATTGCCTGGACTTCATAACTTAGTGCACGTAGCGCCGCAGTGCATGTTCAGAGGCAGCCCTCCCCCTACCCGTTCGTCCTACGTTATAATGTCATATATCCTATTTGTTGCAAATTTTGTCTAGTTTCTGAATTTCGCAAATGCTTTTCCCCTAAAACAATAAGAAATTTAAGTTAAAAACAACTATTGGGTGGGGAAGGGGGGTTCGGGGTTGGAAGTTAAAAATTCGGATTCAGCGACCCAAAAAACTTAAAGTAAACCTTATAGAGAAAGTTTGGACGTGAGTAGGAAGGGCAAATGTAAACGTGTGAGTGGTTAAGTGGAATTGCGCAACTTAGTTCACGCAGCACCGCGCGCAAGTTCCGAGGCAGATCCCCCCTTCCTCTTCATCCTAAGTCATAATTTCATATATCTAATTTGTTGCAAATTTTGTCTAATTTCTGAATTTCTAGATACTTTTCCCCTAAAACATTAAAAAAATTTATTTTATTTTATTAAAATCCTTTTTGGGGGCATTTTACCAAAATTTGGGGGGGGGGGTTGTCGGGGGAAATTTTGGTGGGCAGTTAAAAATTCGGATTCAGCGACCCCAAAAACATATAGTAAGACTTTTCCAGAACTACCATGAATTTTGCTAGGTAGAGCCCCTATACGGACTCTATTGCCTGGACTAACAAAAAATTTAACAAGCCTTACCAATCCCATTTGAAGAAAACACATATCACCATTTTAAGCTCACCGTCTGCTAAATGCTCGCTGACTGTGTGGTTAAGATGCTCGAATCGAGACGTGCAGTCCCAGGTTCAAAGCCAAGGGGATCCACGGAAGAAGGAGAGACGTATTTTTTAACCCTCTGAGCGGTTTGAACTTATTTTTCCGTATCTCAAAAACAACTTTACTCTGTTGTAGATAAAAACATTTTAAACAGAATCGTATTTCAATGCGAATATCAAATACAGTGGCATGAAGTATTTTTTAGAAACAAACAAAGAAGGAAAATTTTAATTATTATTATTTTTATGAGCATTTTTATGAAAATGCAGGAAAGCTCTCAAGACGCTCGGAAGGTTTAAAAGACGCTTTTTTTCTGATTACGTAAATTTTCTGTCCTAGTACGGAAATTTCTCCAATTCTCGGATGAAAACCTGTAGCAGTGATGTCAGGTATATTTCCGTGAATTGATGAAAGCATTTCTCAGAGTGAATAAAATTTTCAAAAGTAATTACTGGGAAGGAAATTTTTAAATCAAATTGTATTAAATAGCTCTTTCATTTAATATACGTGAACCACAATAAATTATCAGTCTCTTCAATTTGAACTTATATTTAAGGCCTACTCAGTCACAATATAATCATGTTTAGATGGGGGGTTTATTTTTATTTGTAACTTAAAAGCATTCAAATCCTGAGTAATGATGCACTGACACTCCTGAGTAACACGCATGATTGATTTTTTTATTTATATATCTGACTAGCTTTCATTAAAATATTTATTTTTACATAAAGGTTCTTAATTCAATATTTTGCGATACTCAATTTCATAACAATTATTTCAAAAACGATTTACGCTGTCATTCATTGAAGTTTTCTCTAGCTTTAGATTATCCGCTTTTCGCTACAAAAACTCTTTATAATCTATAGTAGTTCAATAGACACCATTTTAAATAGAAACAAGTATCTTATATAGATTTGTATCTAAAATTTGTAACACCAACTGTATTAAATATCATCCATTTATTCTTAAATAAATCAGAATTTAAATCATCAGAATATCTATAAAAGAATACGTGTAATTGCGTTGTCAAATAAATCAAAAGAAGTATTTCAAGTCATTCTCTCCAAAGAATAAAATTTCAAAAGTAGTTACTTGAATGTTAAAGTTAGAATCAAAGTATATTAAATAGCTCTTTCCTTTTATGAACGACAACCACAATGGTTTGTATTTAGAGCGCATTCAATAATAATAAAAAATAATAACAGGATGAAAGAGATCTCTTTAATTTTAACTTTAATAAAAAGTTCAAATCTGGAAGAAAAAGATACGCGCGAATGATGACTATTTTTTTTTTTTCAAATTAAACATTTGAATAGCATTGAAGAAAATGTTTATTTTCAATTGGAAGTTCTTAAATCAATATTTTATTATCAATACTATTATGAACATTTGTAAAAAAATTTAAGGAGTATTTTTTTAGCATCAAAGAGTTTATGTGCGTTTTCCTTTTATAACAAACCAGAAAAACCCGCGGTTTTGCACGCGTAGTTATTGAAATATACCAAGTTGTATTTGTGCGCCTTTGAAATCGGCATGGAAATTATTAAATGACAAATATTATGTAAAATTCCATAGAAATCGTAATTTAGAATGTTTTCCACTCATCTCACCGTTTTAAATTTTGAATATTATTAGAAACCACTATTAGCCCGCATTTGTATATCTTACAAGTAACCACCTGCCAAATTTCAAATTTCAAGTTTCTAGTCCCTTCAATAACACAAAAATAATAAGCTTAGAGCTTTTTCCCACCTAAACTTTTTTTTATTTCGAATTTGTTTTTAAACTGTTCAGCGTGTGTATTTGCGATTTAAAAATAACAGCTATGTCATATTTCAATAACAATTCCAACATTTACGTCTTAAAAGTAGCCATGTCCAATTTCACATTTCTATCCCTAATAATTCCATAGAAATTGTAATTTAGAACTTTTCCACCCACTTCGCACTTTTAAATGTCCATTTTTTTTAACCATTCATTTGCATATTAAAAGTAACCACCATACAAATTTTCAAGCTTCTAGTTCTTTCAGTATCTCAACTACCCTTTTAAAATTCGATTTTTTTAAAACCGTCCTGTGCGTATATTTTTATCTTAAAGATAGCTGCCATGTCGAATTTCAAGTTTCTATCCTTAACAGATCCATAGGAATCGTAATTTAGAACGCTTTTCGCGCATCCTTTGAAATTTCGAATTTTTTTTTAATTTACAGCATTTACATCCTTTAAGTACCTATCATGCGCAATTTCAAGTTTCTAGCTCTTTCAGTCGCACAAAAATCGCAATTGTAGAAAGATTTTCGCTCCCGTATCCTTTTTAATAATTTCGAAATATTTAATATACTGCATGTATTTTAAACTTAACGATAGCAGCCATGTCAAATTTCAAGTTTCTATCGTTAACAATTCTATAAAAATCGTAATTTAGAACATTTACAGAACGCTTTTTTCGAATTTCACGCTTTTAAAATTTCTAATTTTTTAGAAACCGTTCTTACAGAGGGACTGCTATCGTTAAGTTTAAAATACATTTACGTCTTATAAATAACTACCATGCCATATTTAATGTTTATAGATCATTCAGTACCACTACAATAGCAAATTTTAGAATGTTTTCAGTTACTCCCTCGCTTATAGGTAGTGGCATCGACATAAAATATAGCCTATGTTAGAATAGGGACTGACACCATCAATTTGGCAACAATACATTTGAAATCGGTTCGGTAGTTCCAGTGATCACCCGCTACAAACAAACAAACCTTACTTCTTTATAAAATTATCCTAGATTCATGTTAGTGTAAAGTAGTTCAACAAAAACCATTTTAAATGAAAAAAAAAAGCATTTTATATAAATTTATATGGAGCTTTCCTTAACAAACTTAGAACACTAACTGCATTAAATATACTTAAATAAATCAGTTTAACATCAGAATATCTATAAATGAATGCCTGTAATTGCTTTGTCAAATAAATCAAAAGAAATATTTCAAACCATTCTCTCCCACGAATAAATATTTCTATAGAATTAATTAGAAAGGCAAATTTAGAATTAGTATTTATAGCTATTTCCTTCCATATACGTCAACCACAAGGGTTTATATTTAGAACGCATTATATAATCATCAAAACATTTTTAATTGGATGAAAGTTTTATTTTTAATTTTAACTTAAAAAAATTCAAATCTTGGTGAAAATATGATTCGCGTTAATGATGATATTTATTTTCGATTTACACATTTGAATAACATTTATAAAAAATATTTATTTTAAAATGGAATTAATTCGATGTTTTATTATCAATAATATTATAAGAATTTTTTATAAAAAATCAATTAAGCTGCGATTCACTCAAGACTTTCTTTTACCATAAAAAATTATTATGTTTTCCCGTTTGTAAAAATACAGTTTAGTCTAATTAGTTCAGGCGAAATGTACATTTTACCTTGCAAAAGGTCGGGTAGAATTTTTTTTTTCTGACTTGTTTATAATGATGCCAACATGGAAAAAACAAGTTTTCTAACAAACATTTTTAAGGCTAAATTTTCTGTGGCCAAATAACAACAAAATTTTGGGACCTTTTTGAATTTTTTAATATCTCGAGACCCGTTGCCGTAGCATATTATTTGTTAATTACAGTATTAAAGAGGACAAAATTCTCTACAACTTTCATACTTACAACTTTTTTATACACTCAATAGCAAGCGCAGTATGCCATTTCAAAAATAAGAAAAAAATTTCAATTTTCTTAAAAATCGCGAAAAACGTGGTTTTACCACGATTTTTCAAATGTACCCCGCGAATTTGATCATGTATGTCGACTTCTAAAAATTGGTAGCAGTAAATCATCTATTATTTGCACACTCACGTCTTTATTTTCATCTCAACAGACATTTTATATTGAATAAATTTATATAATTTTAAATGTAGGGCAGAATGTAGAATGAGACAATTTTCATATTTAGACAGTATCTTTAAGTGTATAAAATGTTAACTTCAAAGCATTGCTTTAGAATACTTCAATATTTAGTAACTTATTGGCACAATAGTTTCAATTAAGAAAGTATTCTTGTTTAATTATAATAATTTTTATAATTTTTATACTGCATACATGTTTTTCCAGGTATCAATGGGATAGGTATGAAAATTTGCGGAAAAATATTTTATTCCACACTACAATGGTATATTTTATTTACCAATTATTGATAACATATGTTTTAATATTTTACTGTTTTGAAGATGGCCAACATTGGATTGTAGTTCCATATAAAAGAGGGAACTCAAAAAATAAATATCTTTTATCTAATAAATACTTTTACCTTATAAAATAGCTACAATAAAAATGACAACAGATAATGTTCACAAACTAATGTTATGCATTTATCTCTTGTAAAATTTAAAAATAATGTCAATAAAATATTTGAGATCACTAATTTCTTAAAAATATTTAAAAGATTAGTTTTAAAAATATTGTCAAAAATTATTTTTCCACTTATATCAATAAATATAACAAGAGATTATATCATTTTAGCATACAAAAATATATAAAACTTTAATATTATCTATTAATTGCTCAAACAGAAAAATTTACTTTGGTTGTTGAAAAATATACTTTGTGAAATTCTCTAATCTTCTGTAATATGTACTGTTTTGAAACTATATCTGTTTAATGATCTCGGTGATACCATTTATCAAATGAAATACCAATTTATTTATGATTGTAGACCATATAAACATTTTTCAGAATTCTTGCTCGAATTTCAATACTTTTTTTTTTTCACATAATACCTGAGGTCGATATCTAATGTTGTGCGTTTTTAATTTTTCGAATTTCGTTGCATTTTTTTAATGAGGATAATTTAAATTTCAGATCGTGTTCCAAACCGTTTTTTTTTTTTTTTTTTTTTTTTTTTTTTTTAAATAAAGTGTCAGAATATTTTTTTTTAAATACAACTAAACCCGAAAAAGTACAAAAGCAAAGCGTTAGATATTGATCTCAGGTATCACATAAATATATATATATATTTATTTAAAAGTAATAAAATGCAAGCGATATATTTGTCAAGATTTTCCCATAGGTTTAATATTACCTTGCAAATGTCTTCCTGTGCCTAATTTAGTCTCATAATTCATTTAACTGTGACTTTAAACACCTCAATACTACAAATACCGTAAAACCTTTGAAAATGAAATCTGTACAAACGAAATCCTGTCTTTAAAGAAATAATTATGTATTTTCAAGAGAAAGAATATAAAGAATTATACCTGCTAAGATGGAAACCTGTTTAAAGTGAAATATATTTCGGTTCCTTTCGGTTCGGTTTTAATGGATCAATACTTGACAAAGCTGATTACGTAGTTCAGCATTACGCATTTAATGATTACACACTTAAATTTTTCAAAATCCGAATATTAGTGATTTATTAAAATTCTCGTGGTAATTTTTTTTAAGGGGGAGGGAGGGGGGGCGCCAACATCCATGTTTTCCACGGGTGCAAAAAAGGCTAGTTTCGGCCCTGAAACATATAATTTACTGCTATCAAAATACAGAAGTTGACATACACGATTAAATCCATGGAAAACATTTAAATAATCGGGGCAGAACTACGTTTTTCACGGTTTTTAAGGAAATTGAAAAATTGTCCTATATTTGAAATGGCGTACAGCGCTTGCTATTGAGTGTATAAAAAAGTTGTAAATATGAAAGTTGTAGAGAATTTAATCTTCTTTAAGTTACTGACAAATATTAGGATACGGCAACGGGTCTCGAGATATTTCCATAAAATCAAAAATAGTCCCAAATTTTTGTTGTTTTTCGGGAAAAGAAAATTTAGCCGACATTTTGTTAGAAAACTTGGTTTTTCCATGTTGGCATCATTATAAACAAGTCAGAAAAAAAATCTTCTACCCGACCTTTTGCAAGGTAACCTTCTTTTTTTGGTACATTTCCCCTGTGCTAAATGTAGTTCAACAAACAACATTTAATGGTAAAAAGGATTTTATATAAATTTTTATGGTGCTTTTCTTAGAACATTGAAAGAAAAATATACCGCATTCATCTAGAACAAATATGTAGTCATTTTCTAAATCCCTAAACTGAAAATATGGATTTCCGAGCTATGCGAATAAGGTAAACAAACTCAATAGACGAAATGATCGAGACTTTCTAGTCTAGGTGATAAAACAATACATTATATTATGAATTGTTTGAATTGCGAGAAATTATCACTTGGTTTTTAGAATTAATTCATAAACTAGAATTATAGTTACTAAAACTCTCTTCTTGTGTTCGCGTTTATTTGCAGAGATATTTTATACCACAGTAATATAAAAAAACGCCCTTGAATTTTAAGAGAAATAACTAGAACTCTCGAGCAAAGTGAACTAGAAGTTTTAATGATGTCATGGAACAATTTTTTTCTAGAGCCACAATTTATTTTCTTGATGCGAGTGGCAGAATTTGGTTTCAGTGAACTAACTGAAGTAATTATTATTCATTTATACTTAAATAAATAAAATCTAACATCGAAAAAGCTATAAATGAATAGTTGTAATTGTTTTGTCAAATAAATCAAAAGAATTATTTCAAAACATTCTCTCCCATGAATATACAAGGTGATTCAAAATAACGTGGCCAAAATGAAAGTGTAAAGGAGGCAAAAATAATAATAAATCATGAAGGAACATGGGGTCGCAAACGACATCCGGAGGCACTACATGGGGTTGTAATTTATATGTAATACAAGAAGAATAAGCAAAAATTATTCTACATCATTTTATTTATACTGTATTTCTACACATTTCCGAATAATACTGCTACAGGAGATGCTCAAAGTTTTTGCCAGACGCCTGGAGACATGCATTACATCGACGCTGCATGGACTACCGCACCTTCTTAACCCTTAAATGCCTGAGTTTTCAAAAAAACATTTAAGAAATGTTTTCAGGCTTTCTTTTTTTAAATAAGTCATGGGAAAAATACTTTAAAAAATCTTATTTTGTTTTAAGTATGATTTACGGCTAAAAAACTGTTTGTTACTAATTGGCAATACTGGTGTTTAATTGAAAGAATAATTTTCCTTGATAAAATTTTATAATATTAAACACACAAGAATTTTGAGAAATATGATAAAAAAATAAATTTACTTGCTCACTGCAGAACAAAATAAGGTATTTCGCAAGCTTTCAAACAAAATAAAAAGAACATGTTTCAACAATTAAAAAAATAAATCTATCTTTATTCATAAACAGCACAAGTGTTGCCATCTAAATGTTGAAAATCGATTTAATAATATTTTCAGAATGTATTTTATTGGCAACATTAGGCATTATAGATTCAATATTATTCTAATAATATTTATAAGCCTAAATTGGGTATGTTGCCAAAAGGCAACACCCAGCATTTATGGGTTAAACATATCAGATGTATCTCGAACATACCCTGTTGCCGCAAAAAATTCTTTCTACTAAGTCTTCTTCCGATGAAACAGTTATTTAGTAAATAACTTCTTTTTAAAAATCCCATAAGTAAAAATCTCCTTGAGATAAATCTGGTAATCGCGGTGGAAATGCGATTGGTCCACCTCAACCAATCCAACGTCTGGGAAAGGTGGCCTGCAGGTGTGTTCTAACATGTCGGCGAAAATGCGGGGGAGCTCCGTCATGCTGAAATTATACACCTCAAGTCGCTCAATAGGTTCAGATTGTGTTTTCATGGAAACGATATCTAGCGGCCCAGGATGTCGTTTGCGACCACAAATTCCTATGTGATTTGATTCCTATGTATGCTTGCTTTGCCCTTTCATTTTAGCCACGTTATTTTGAATCACCCTGTATATTTCAAAACCAGTTACTGGAACAGAGCATATTAAATATATAACTTCTTTACTTCATGTCAACCACAATGGTTTATATTTAAAGCGCATTCAGTCATCATAAAAATATTTTTAAAAAGAAAGAAGTTGAAATCCTGAGAAGAACAATATGCCGGCAACTATTTTTTATTTCGACTTACACACTTGAAGAGCATTCGTTAGAATATTTATTTTAAAATGAAAGTTCTTAATTCGGTGTTTTGTTATCGATAATATTATGAAAATTCTTTAAAAAATCAACTATGCTGTCATTCATTGAAGATTTTTTTTTTTTTTTTAGCGTCAAAAATTTTTATATGTTTTCCTTTAATAAAAATACATTTTAATCTAAAGTAGTTCAATAGACACCCTTCTTAATGAAATTACGTTACATAAATTTGTATGTTGTATGAGTTTTCTTAACTCACTTAAACACTAACTGCATTAAATATCATTGAATTATACCTAAATAAATCAGATTTAGCATCAGAATATCTACAAATGAATACTTGTAATTGCTTTGTCAAATAAATCAAATGAGCTATTTCAAACCATTCTCCCCCAGAAATAAATATTTCAAAAGCAGTTACTGGTACGGAAAATTTAGGACAAAGCATATTAAATAGTCTTTCCTTTTATATACGTCAATCACAATGGTTTATATTTAGAACGCATTCAGTCATCATAAAAATATTTTTAATAGGATGGAAGTTTTCTTTTTAATTTTACTATTAAACATTCAAATACTGGGAAAAACAAGGTTAGTACGTCTGGTGATTTTTTTTTCTATTTAACACACTTGAATAACATTCTTTAAAATATTTATTTTTATATTTAAATATTTATTTAAATATTTATTTTAAATATTTATTATTTCCACGAATAAATATTTCTAAAGCAGTTATTGTAAAGGAAAATTTAGTATCAAAGTATTTATACCCATTTCCTTTCATATACGTCAACCACAATTGTTAATATTTAGAACGGATTCTATAATCATCAGAACATTTTTAATAGGATGGAAGTTTTCCCTTTAATTTTAACTTAAAACATTCAAGTCTTGGAAAAAATAAGATTCGCTTTAATGTTGGTATTTATTTTCAACTTACACACTTGAAGAGCATTTACTAGAATATTTATTTTAAAATGGAAGTTCTTAATTTGGTGTTTTGTTTTCGATAATGTTATGAGAATTCTTTAAAAAATCAACAATGCTGTCCTGCATTGAAGATTTATTTTAGCGTCATAATATTATTATTTGTTTTCCTTTAATAAAAATACATTTTAATCTAAAGTAGTTCAATAGACACCATTTTTAATGAAATTATCATACATAAATTTGTATGGAGTTTTCATAACTACCTTAAACGCTAACTGCATAAAATATCATTCAATTATACTTAAATAAATCAGATTTAGCATCAGGATATATATAACTGAATACCTATAATTGCTTTATGAAATAAATCAAAAGAGCTATTTCAAACTATTCTCCCCAATGAATAAATATTTCAAAAGCAGTTACTGGGATGGAAAATTTAGAACAAAGCATATTAAATAGCTCTTTCCTTTTATATACGTCAACCACAATGGTTTATATTTAGAACGCATCCAGTCATAATAAAAACATTTTTAATAGGATGGAACTTTTGTTTTTAATTTTAAGTTTTAGCATTCAAATACCGGGGAAAACAAGATTCGTGCGACTGATGATTTTTTTTTTCTGTTTACACACTTTAATATCATTCATTAGGATATTTATTTTTAAATCGAAGTTCTTAATTAAATGTGTTGTTATAGGCAATATTATTAAAAGTCTTTAAGAAATCAATTAAGCTGTCAGTCATTGATTTTTTTTTTCTTTTTAAGCATCAAAATATTATTATACGTTTTCCTTTTATAAAATATTCAGTTTAGTCTTTTGTAGTCTACAAACAACATTTTCAATGGAAAGTATCTTGTATAAATTTATATGGAGCTTTTCTTAACAAAATTAGAATACTAACTGCATTAAACTCTTCAGGAACATATTTTTATGGTGAGAAAAAAACTTTATTTATTCATTTTATATTAATAGGAATACAAAAAGCAAAAACAAAAGGGGGGAGACGGAGAAACAATAAAAATTCACAAAAAAAATAACGTCCACATTTGTGGCCGACGAGCGTTAATGGTTATTTATGAGTGAAATGTTTTCTTATAAAAAAGTAACAGTAAATTTCTTTCTTATATTTCTACAAATTATTAAAACATGTATTTAATATATCTTATTTTTTTTTCAAATATTAACAATTTGTTCAAATTATCAGACACTGACTGCCGGAATATTATTTCACGCCTTTTTTATATCTCTAATTGTACATCGGTGCAGCCAAACCATAAACTTTTACTTCTCTTGTTAAGAGATTCTATAGTGAATAACTTATTATCGATTTTTTTTCTTTTTATTATTGACAGTTATTGTACTCCTAAAATACTAAACGTCCACATGTGTGGCCAATTGCGTGAAGGGGTTAAATATCATTCATTTTATTTAGCTCATATTTAATTTCAGAGGTTGTACACCACTGGGGACTTTTTTCGATTTTTTCCTTTGAATATACTTCATTAAAACACGGGTGTCGCAGAAGTCCTTGACACATTTTAAAATTCAATATAAAATCGAGTAGTTGTCGTACAGGAGTGAATTTTTAAGGAAAGGAAAGATAATGACAAATTCAAGTCTGAGTGTTTAAATTCAATTCATATTATCGCTATTTAATAAACCTGATATTACGAGTTCAGTATAAAATAAATCTCACCACTACTTAAAATTTTAAGCAAGTTTTTTGAAAATATTTTAATGGGATCTTGCCATTGTTACGCTTATGTTTTTTCATTTGATATTTTTTACAGGATTACACAATAGTATTCGTACACGTTAGCGTCTATGAGTGAAAATTGTTTAAAATGCCTTCTAATGACCTTATAATATTTCTAAATGCACAGTTCGCATATTCCCAGCAAACACAGAGCTATCGGTAAGTAATCGGCCGACAGCCGCTTGCCACTATCGGCGGTATTGGCACAATACCGGTTGCCGCTACCGGTTCCGTATATTTTTTGATACGCCGCGCGAGTGCGGCCCGATTCATGAGGCACGCATCCGGTCCGGTATCGGCAGAGCAAAGTCCGACACCAGCATAAATTGGAAAAAAATCTGTTTTCATGGCGCCATCGTGGAATGTATATTTCAAAGGAAGGTGTTCTGTGATGGAAGAGGCGGTGTTTAATCCGACGAACCCAAGGACTGGAAGTAGACGCCTTAACCACTTAGCCACAGAGACTTGATCAGGGGAGGACATATCGATAAGTAATTGTATGTCGTTGAAGGTATAAATGGTAGATGGGAAAATTAGAATTTTTAAGTGTTTTTATTTTATTTTTTTATTTATTTGTAATTGTCTTACGCGCGTGCATTTAAAAGTTAATTTAATATTTAAATGAATGCAATAAATCTTTTAGCGAATTCGTTAAAGCAAATGGATTGTTTTTTATTATAAATTTAAGAATAATTAAGTATAAAAAAATATTTTTGGACGTTTTGTTCGTTAATCTAATTTTCTTATTAGGAATTATAATGTAATTACTCGCGTTGCGTTAATTTATAAAATATATATTTTTAACATGGAAAAATTTGTATTAATAAATAAAAAGTTGGTAATTAATAACTTTAAATTAGAATAAGAATCCATTTTATGTCGTTTTGATGATTTAAAGTAGAATATATATTTAGTGATTATGTTGCACTATTAATTTGTTACTTATTAATATTTTTAATTTAAAAATAAATTAAAAATATTAATTTGCATTTTTTTTTCTTTTGGAAGATAATTTTTAAATGGGGGTATTTCTGAATTTTTCTTATAAATTTAAGAATGCTTATTAAACAAAATAAGTGAATTTCAGAGGTTTTTCTGTTAATACAATTTTCTTTTTATATTGTATTATAATGTAATTAAATCTCTTAATTCAAGAAATGTGTATTTGTAACATAGAAAAACTAATTTTAATAAAAATAATAAATTGGTAATTAATACTTTTTAATTAGAATAAGAGTTTAATTTTTTGTCAGTAGATGATTTAATGTAGAATATATTTTTTGTGATTATGTAGCAATAATGATTCTTTTACTTGTCAACATTTTTTAATCATCAAATAAAGTAGAAATATTAATTTATCTTTTCTTTTTTTATATATATAATTTTTTAGAAGTTGGAGATTTCTGAATCTTTCTTTTAAATTTTAATGCTATAAAGTTGGGTAGTTTTTTTATAGCTTGTAAAATAATTTAAAACACTTTTTAATAATTTGATTTTTAAATAAAATAAGAAACATGGCAACTTTTTTTCTACGATTATGTTTATACTGAATAATAATTTTAAGGAGCGATTTATAAAACTCTTTTGATGATTCAAATAATTGTAAGTCCTTTTTAAAATGAATTCAATAACATTTTTTTTATAATAAATAAATGTAGGCTATTTTTGACATTTTTTTTGTTTATCACTGTTAGCATTTTATATGAAATACATGAAATATGCATATCTTATCAAAATTTATGCTCAAACGAAATTAAGAAAAAGAAAAAAAATGTCGGCTACGACTAAAAATTCCGAATTCTGACCGATGTTGGCAAATCTAATCGGGCCACTATCTGAAATCACATATCGTTCCTGCGTGACTTGCTGGTGTAAGTCGCTTGCCGATATATAACCATAAGGAGACCGATTACGGTAACCGGCAGTCGAAAAAGCAGATTCTTGAGTTTCAGTTGACGACATGCTGCCGACACTTCTGTGCCCATGCCGACACTTAACCGACACAGCCGGATGCGGTCCGATCGTGTGCCGAAAGGTATGTGTTTGCTGGATTGTATTGAGCTACATGATTGAGCAATGTATTGAGCTATGAATTTCCTATTGAAAATATTGTTAGTGGCATTTCCAGCGCTTTTTTGCACAACATTGAAAAAATTATTATCATTTATGGACAGTTATTATTAGAAGTTCGATAGAATGTTTCTTAAATGACTTACAATTACAAGGAAATTTTAGCTCTTTACTTGGAAAATACAGAGACTTCAATTTGACTGAATGTTTAACTTCCATTAGTTCTGTTCGTGAAAAATGTGAAGTAAAGACAAAATTCAGCAATTAATTGCCTATGTTGGTAACAATTAATAAGATATCGTGAAATTTCGCGCAGAAAGTACGTCATTAAATACATTGTCAATTTGGCGATTACAAGTTATTTTTTTAATACTATTTAAACAATAGCGGATTAACATTTTGTTCACATATTAAAATTCTGATAGGAAATTTTTCAATTTGTGACTAATAAACGTAAAAACAATGCAGCAAGAACAATAATATAAAAAAAATATTATTTAAGTTCATAGCATGTGCCGATACTAGTTTTTCTCAGACAGTTGACGGTGTTTAGTTTTAATTTAAACTCGTTTCGAATGCAAAGAAAATTTTTAATTTTGAATATGTAAATAACTACAAATTAAAAGTTTATTATTTATTTTTAAAAAATCAATAAGCGACTAGATAAAACAACGAGACGCGTGATATATGAAATTAATCTGTCTGAAGCCCTGTCTATACTCAATTTTAATTTCTAAAACTTCTCTTACATTTAAAAATTCAAAATTTGTTATCTGGGTAGATAGCGGCATGTTTGCAAAGCGTGAGTCCTTTGAAAGTCGGTGTTTTCTGACTGGCAGGAGGGTGAGCTCCTAGTATTTTTATATAATCATCCTCTATCACCAAATATTTTTAACAGTGAGAGACACAACACTAGCCACGCGACAACATTCGCAAATAATGTTAATCCTATAGAAGTGTTCTTTGCAAATAATTTCGATTATTTTTTTGCATGCGATATCTGAGATCTAACGTTATAACTTTGTACTTTTTCCATTTTAAGTTCTTGTTTCGATTGGAGGGCACTTTTAATTTCGGAAAAAAAATGGTTGTTTGCTTCCAGCAGTGAAAGCCTCCTAAGAAATGAACTGCAATGAATATTGAAAAAATAAAATATATCATATTAGGCACAGACCCCTAATATCACATGAAAAAAAATCAACCATTTAAAAATATTGAAATACCAACGAAAAATTTGTAAAGACCTCAACTGAAGTTTGGTTCAACATTAGTTTACAAATGCCGTCACGTGACTAGTGTAGACTATTAAACTAGTGAACTACGTATGAAACATTTCCTTGGCATTTACTTATTTGAATGTATTAGCATTTAATAACTAAGTTTTCATAACCGTACGCATATTAATTTGTTGTTTATAAATGTTATTCCTCACAAATGTTATTCCTCAGTATTAGTAAGTACATATTTTTTTCCATTTACAATGCTTACTTATGTTTAACCTCCATCAAATTTAAAACTGTACGTGTCACCTCTACAACATTTTCAAATAATCATTTAGGTAAAACTTTTCGTTTAGAAAGTACTGAAAAGAAATTGAAATATTTCCTTTAGAAGATCAAAAATTTCAAATACAATGAAATAGCCTTAATAAAAATATCTCAGTTGGATTTTTATTGACATCATAATTAAATAAGTTAGGCTCATAAATTTTTAAAAGTTTTGAAGTATATTTAATGTCAAAAAAATATAAATACTTGTTATTTTCATAAAGACATCTTGTTTTTTTGTATGTTTTTTTAAAAATATTTAGTTTATCTTGTGACGTTTTCTATTGAAAATTGTGTCTGTTAACTAGGCTGAAATGTATTTTTTTTAAAGAAAAACTTGATCTTAGGATGCTAAAAAAAAATCTTTCCTCATTGACAACTTAACCCTCTCATGCATAAATTATTTTGCATTATTTTTCATTATTCACAAAAAATCTTTTTTGTGATAAATGAGAACCCATTATAAAATAATTTTATTATTTTGCTGTATGCTATTTATTATCTGCCCACAAATCAGATCTCTATAAATGAATGCTGAAAAGTTTTTTGCTTTATAGGATAATACTTATCTGTCCTCATATGAGACCCCTATGAATGAGAGGGTTAATTAGTTTTTGTAAGAATTGACGGAACATTGTAGATGGCAAAACATCAAATTGAGAACATTTATATAAAAATAAGTACAGGGTGTATCAATAGTCCTTGACACATTTTAAAATTCAATATAAAATAAATAAATTGTCGTACAGGAGTCTGGTTTAGACTAAAATGCTCGTCACGGTGAAACGTTTTCCTCAAGCGAATGAAAATAATTAGTGCACAACTTTGATTATTGATGGTATCGCACATACGTACGTTTGCTTTCAAGCATGTGTTTTTTTCTGATTTTTAGAATAGTTTTGACGCTGTGACACAAAAATGACTACTAACAAAGGAAATTAAAATGGGAGTCGTCATTTCTGTGTCGCAGTGTCAAAACGAATCTGAAAATCCGAAGAAATGCTTGTTTGAAACCAAACATACAGCATATGGCACCATCTATGATCAAACAATTTAATTAATTATTTTCATTTGCTTGAAGAAAATTCTTCATCCCGAGAAACAATTAAGTCCAAACCGCACTCGGGGACTTTTGGTACATCCTGTATCTATTTTTACATAAATGTTCTCAATTTGATGTTTTGCCATCAACAATGTTCTGACAATTCTTACAAAAACTAATTAATCTGTTAATGAGTGAAGCTTTTTTTCAGAATCGTACAAACAGGTTTTTCTTTAAAATATGTATATATATTTCAGCTTAGTTAACACACAATTTTCAATAGAAAAGTCAAAAGATAAACTAAACATTTTTAAGAATCATGTAAAAAAATAAGATGTCTTTATGAAAATAACAAGTATTAATATTTTCTTGACATTAAATATACTTCAAAAATTTTACAAATTCATGAACCTAACATGTTTAATTATGATGTTGATAAAAATCCAACTCAGATATTTTTATTAAGGAAATTTCATTGTATTTGATATGCTTTGATCTTCTAAAGGAAATGTTTTAATTTCTTTTCCGTACTTTCTAAACGAAATGTTTTACCTAAATGATTATATGAAAATGTTGTAAAGGTGACACGTACAGTTTTGAATTTGATAGAGGTTAAACATAAGGTTAAACGTTAAGAGGTTAAACATTAAATATAATTTCACTAATAAATTATGTAATCAAGCCATATTATAATTATTCATTGGCCATGAGAAAACCATAATAATAAATTAGCCTTACTTAAAACTTTCAGAATTTATAGAAGCACCTATAAAATTACAATCTACTTTATAAAAATATAAACACGCAGCAGAATTCATTACATCAATCTAAAAGCACATCTATACAAGTCCCCAATAGCGAGGTCGGAAAAGCAACGGTCTCCCACGCCAAAGACCGCGGGTTCGAATCACCCCCAGGAAAACGAGAAGGAAATTTTTCTTCCCCCTGTCAATATACAGGAGCTTCCAAACTGTTCGATAGATGGCACCACCAGCCCTCTTTTGACGAAATTTATATTGTCAAGCAAGTGACGGAAGTAATTTCATCAATTTAACGAAATATTCACTCGGAACATTTTCCAGGAAACCGTTTCGTCAAAAACAAAGAAAATTTCTTGAGATCTGAGTATTCATTTCTGAGTGTGCACTGGTATCCAAAATTAAGGACCAATCACAAAATGCTAATTTTCAAGCACGCGAATACTCAAAAGGAAATAATATAATTCGAATAATTACTATCTCTAGAGCACAGCTAGTCCATATAACATCTCATTCATGTCACACATGGTCACAAGTTTCACAGTCACTACGGTGAAGCAAAAAAATAGGAAATTCCATAAATCTCATTATGAGTCTCAAATAATCACTATATGTGACTCCACTGAGACTTCACTGTGACTGTTGCTTTGTGACGAGTCACCATTGTGACTTTACAATGTAGTCACATTGTGACTCTCATGTGACTGTCATCTGCAGACTCAATTTCAAAGTCATCGTCAACGTCGCATTATGATAAGTCACCAAATAATATCACATTATAGTCACATGGTAACTTTTCACAAAAGAGCACAATGGTGACTTCACAGTAGTCTCTCTGCCACCTGAAAATCATCATGTGATTTTAATGTGACATTATTTGGTAACTTATCACAATGCAGCTTTCGCGATGACTTTAAATTGAGCCTAGAGATTACAGTCACATGAGAGTCACAGTGTAACTACATTGTAACGTCAGCTGGTGACTCGTCACAAAGCAGCAGTCCCATATAGTGATCATTTGAGACTCATAATGAGACGTGTAGAATTTCCTATTTTTTGTTTCACCGTAGTGACTGTGACACTTGTGACCATGTGTGACATGAATGAGATGCTATATGAACTAGCTGTGCTGTAGGGATAGTAATTATTTGAATTATATTATTTCCTTTTGAGTATTCGCTTACTTAAAAATTAGCATTTTGTGACTGGCCCTTAATTTTGGACACCAGTGTCCCAAGAAAACTCGGGTGTTACTACGATTTGTTTTATCACATTATTTCTTGGCCAAAAGAAAGAAAATATTCTTATATAATATAACTAGTAATATAATAAATTATATATAATATTTGATTGACAGTCTTTCATGTTTTGTGATGTGAATGCAAATGATGAAATGCAATGATGTGCTTACAAAAAAATGTGATAATTTTTTGCAGTTTTTTAAGCGGATAACGGCCCTTTTTCAAAAATTATAAATTTGATCATAAGAGAAGCTTATTCTGGAAATTTCATTTAAAAAAAACATACAAAATCAATTTTATAATGAGACGTGTAGAATTTCCTATTTTTTGTTTCACCGTAGTGACTGTGACACTTGTGACCATGTGTGACATGAATGAGATGTTATATGAACTAGCTGTGCTGTAGGGATAGTAATTATTTGAATTATATTATTTCCTTTTGAGCATTCGCTTACTTAAAAATTAGCATTTTGTGACTGGCCCTTAAGTTTGGACACCAGTGTCTCAAGAAAACTCGGGTGTTACTACGATTTGTTTTATCACATTATTTCTTGGCCTAAAGAAAGAAAATATTCTTATATAATATAACTAGTAATATAATAAATTATATATAATATTTGATTAACAATCTTTCATGTTTTTTGATGTGAAATGCAAATGGTGAAATGCAATGATGTGCTTGCAAAAAAATGTGATAATTTTTTTTTTTTTTTTTTTTTCAAAAAAATGGTAAAGGAAGTGGATAACGGCCCTTTTTCAAAAATTATAAATTTGATCATAAGAGAAACTTATTCTGGAAATTTCATTTAAAAAAAACATACAAAATCAATTTCATATTTATTTTGTTACCATGTGTCTTGCAATGCCGTGCTTTACACAAGAATTCATTATGTTGAATCTGTTCAACATACATTCACATCAGTACGGTTTCATACACCGAAATTACAAAAATCAATTTTATTTAAAATTTTCTAATTATTAATAAATCTAATTCTCTCTGGTCATGTTATTGGCGTAAACGAAAACTGAGTTCAACCTTCTTTATTGAGTTGAATCTGTACTTTTAATTTGGAGAAAAACGCCATATAAAAAAGTAATATAACTATATTTTAATTATGAAATTTATAAAAAGATGCGCTACCGGCGTAGTATTCTCATCATCTGAAAATTTTTATCAAAATATAAATTTGACTGTGGTTGAAGCTTATTCTGAGAATTTATTAAAAAAACATAAAAAACAGTTTTATTTTAATTTAATTAACGCGATTCCTGACTGGCGATGTTATAAATAAAAATAAAACCGTGTTCGGTCTGTCAAATATACTTACCATTTGAGCACGGTACATATAATAAAACAAAATAAAACCAATTTAGTTTAAATTTAGGTACCTTATTGCCTAGTTAGATGTGCGATAAACGCAAATCAAAATTCTGCTGAATGTCCCCTACCTTTTAAACTTCAGTATAGACCGTCATACACAGTCCAGTAAAAATTTCTCGCACTGGTTATATTACCGGCCAATAGAAGGCGCTGCATGTCCTCAGCTGATGTCGAAAGCAGGACTGCTTTTCGTCTTTTAAAACGGTACAATTTCACGTATGTTATGTGATGCTAAGTGCATCCAGTCTGTTGTAACAGTGTAACGTGATCATGTCAGAGCTCGCAAATGTCGAACGATGAACAAACGTGTCAAACTTGGGTAAACAGCTGGCGAAACACTGCAAATGCTGCAAAAAATTTACAGAAATTAAGCCCTAAGTCGGTCGACCATTTTTGAATGTTACAAGAGATTTAAAAATGGAAGGGAGTCTGGAAGATGATGAGCACAGCGGCCGTCCGAGATGCAGTCGATCACCCGAACAAATCATGAATGTGAGTGACATCCTAAAAGAGACCGTTGTGTTTCGGTGAGATTGATCGAGGATATGGCAGGTATCAGAAAAAGCACAATTCATCTGATCCCGGCGGAAAATTAAAAAAAAAAAAAGGAAGTTCTGTGCAAAGTTTGTCCTCCACTCTCTGAATAATGACAAAAAAAAAAAATTGAACGAGTTTCTGGCTTCTAAAGGGGTCGTCGTGCTCAACCATCCTCCTTACCTCCAGATTTATTCCCCTGTAACTATGTCCTGTTCCCCAAGTTGAAATTGCACCTAAAGGGAACCACCTTTAACGGCATTCTGAACATTTAAGGAACTGCGACCGGCTATTTGACGCATATTGCAAAGGCTGACTTACAGAAGTGTTTTGATGACTATTCCATTCGTTGTAAAATGTGGGTTGAGTCCAGCGGGGATTATTTCGAATAAACACAGTTCGAAATTTTCATTTCAGTTCTTAATTCTTTGTTTATTTGATAAGTCTGGGGAATTTTGTGGACAGTAAAATATAACCAATTTCATTTAAATTTTTTCATTCAGTTTCTCTTAACACAGTCCAGTTGAATCTGTCCTATCAAATTTTGACTTGATGTATTGGTTGCTACATGAGAAAACCTAAAAAAATCCAATTTAAAATTTTATTTATGCTATTTCCTATCCGGGGCGCGTCCAGCTTGGAAAACTTGTGACGTGGAATTTTTCATCAAAACATAAATTTGAACATGGAGAAAGATTATTCTGTAGATTTTATTTAAAAATCATACAAAATCAATTTTCTATAAGTTTAGTTATATTATTTCCTGCGGTAATGCTATATTTAAAAAAGCAAATTGTGTTCGATCTACCCCATCTATTTTTAATTTGAGTACAGTTTCTTACAATATTAAATCAATTTTATTTAAATTTGTCCAATCAATTTTTCGTTTAGGAATGTTATTTTCGGAAAAGGTCTTTTAATTGAATCTGTCATCTAATTTTAACTTGGAGTATGGTTTCCATATGTGAAAACATTAAAAAAATCTATTTCAAAATTTTAGTTGCGCAATTTCCCACCAAGGACACTATTCAAGTAAAAAAGGCTTCATCAGAAAATTTTAATCGAAAGGTCAATTTGAATATGGCAGAAGCTTATTCTGAAGATTTAATAATAAACCGAAAAAAATCTATTTGTTGAAATTTAATTACTCTATGTCCCGGCAGAAGGCGGTATAAACAAATATAAAATAGTATTAAATCTATCAAATCTATTTTTAACTTCATACATTAGGCTTCATACAGTAACGTAAAAACAAATCAATTTGCTTAAATTTATTTGTTTACATCCTATTTATTGTAAAGAGATGCTAAAAAAGCAAAATAAAATCAGACCAATTTTAACTTGAGTACGGCGGTCATACAGTGAAATATAAATTAAAAAAAAAAAAAAAAAAAAAAAAAAAAAAAAAAAAAAAAGATATTTCAATTTCGTTAATCTTTTCTCATGACATTATCATCGTAAAAAAAGTTGTTTTCAATATATCGTATCTTATTTTAACTTGAAGTATTGTTGCCATATAAGAAAAAATAAAAAATAAAATTATTTTTTTGACCCTCTGACTGACAAGCCAATGTTAAAACGTTCGCTAAACTGTAGTCGTCAGTGCAATGGATCAATTATTTATATTAATATCATTTTATAAATTTTGCTTTCTTTTCAATCGTTGATTCATAGTAAATACTCACAAATATTATCTTCAAGTACCCAATTACGCTTTTATCTTGATTTAGCATTTAAAAATATACAGTGAAAACAACATTACAATTTTGCTGCTTTATCTGGGCAATTAGATGTTAAAATTTTAGTTACGAAATTTGCCACTATGAGAGCTACAGGGGTAAAAGAAAAAACTATCATGTTAATTTTTCACGAAACCATAAATTGGGCAATGACGAAAGCTTTGAAGACTCGATTCGTTCCTGAAAAGTGAGTTTAAATTGCGTACGAAAAATCAGATGAAATTGTAGTTATATAGTGAATATGTAGTTATTTAGTGAATGAAGCATCATAAGATAAATAAAAGTGATATATTAAAGGGTAATGCATCTGAATTCCTTTGTATCGCTTCTTAAAAGAACTATAAATACTACAAATTATATTTTTTATTTAGAAAATGACGTCATAAGCTACGATAACATATACAAATTTCGTAGATTTTCAAATAAGACAATGCCATAATAATGTAAAGTATTTTATGAAATTACTGCCCATAGATAGCACTGTAATCTAATTATTTTGTCGCCCTTGTAAAATAATTATTGGTGCTATACACACCATTTAAAATAATACATTGCTTTTGGTGATTAAAACAAACTAACAAAATTTTATTACCGTAAGCGTTCTTCAAGTCCTATATTTGAGCGTTTCAAAAAAATATTTCATAAATTCGTTTAAAAAAACCGTTTCATAAAATCTTTCGATAAATTCGTCCCACAAAATCGTTACATTAGAATTTTATATAGGTAAAGATGCATGTATATGTGCATGTGTGTATGATAAAAGTAGGTGTAGTAAAATAACTCGAATGCTATTGGAAGTTGTAAAATTTTATTACGTGAATGTTTTTTGTGCAATTTCTTCGTAGCTTATGTTACATTCCATAATCTAAGAAGTTATAGTTTTTAAACCATGTATTTTGTTTTTCGTATTTGTAATAATGTATGTCAGAACTAATGAAATTCAAAATACGGATTGTAACTAAAGATCGATATCGATTGGTTATTAAGATCAACTACACCCTCAGTTTGATATTCGTATGTTATTCAAACAATTATCTCCATATTTTCGAATCATTTCCTAAAGCCTGTTTACAATTCATTCTAGTGTTCCGGTTTCTTTCATTGAACTGGGGAAGACATCTTCTATTTGTTAATTGCTACTAAGGTAGGAAACTTAAGACAACCTATAATACAAAGTCGATTATTACGAGCCAATACACGTGTTTACATAATAAACTGCGGCTAGTATGGGAAAAAAAGATTTCTTTGTGCACGGAAATTGAAACTCACAAAATGTGCATTCAACTGAATTAGTGTTATGATAAACATGTACGGCTGGAATTAAACATAATTGTTTTCACAATATTGGATTAAATACCAGAAAGTGGTCACATTTAATTTTGACGAAATCGGATGAGTGATAAATGTCTCTTTCTTGCAGCAGGCTTTTATTGCGTATTAGAGGACTGCGCCTACAGAAAAGATAGTGGTAGCATCTTTGGCTGATATAATTAGTTTATTCAGATTATTGAGTTTTCTGAGAAATTTATTGTGCACATATTTTTGTTCCTTTGTGAAAGCATTTATGTTAGTCTTTGACTTCATAAGTGACTGTTTGTAGTTTGAGAATAATTCGGGCTGTTATAAAAATAAAGAAAAAAAAAACTAAGGAAAGTCAGATAAATCTGTAAAATACAAAGTATTTTCTGATTTTTGAAAAAAAATATGATGCATTATATTTGTTGAATAATTTTTGCACGGGGGAAGGATGAAGAGCTCACACATGTGAATGATTAGTGGTTGCGGCGTTAACGGATTTCATTCATTAGTGATCGCGGCTTTCACGAATTTAACGCGTTTTTAAGGCTGCTGCTCGACGAGGTTGCTGCATCCAGTGATTTGTGATGAGCACTATGCCCTCGTACATTCATATGTGGCTGCGCCGTTAAGGAATTTCGTTTTTGGTGATTGCGGATTTCGAAAATTTAGTGCTTTTTTGGGACTACTGAAAGATGAGGCTGCAGCATCCAATGATTTTTTTTTTTTTTATTAAGCACTATGCGTTAGTTATTGCGGCGTTAACAAATTTCGTTCGTTAGTGATTCCGGCTTTCGCAAATTTAATGCGCTTTTGTGACTACTGCGACACGAGGTACTGGAATACATTGATTTTTTTTTTCATGAGCGCTATGCGCTCATACCTAATTTAAGTATTGCGGCATTAACGAATTTAGTTTGTTAATGATCGCGGCTTTGACGAATTTAATGGGTTTTTGAGACTGCCGTACGGCGAGGTTCCTGCATTGGGTTTTGTTTTCATAGTCATTGGGTCTTTGTTTTCATGAGCGCTATATGGCCATACGTTCGTAAGTGATTGCGACGTTAATGAATTTCATCCGTTAATGATTGCGGCTTTCACGAATTTACTGCTTTTTTGAGACTGCTGCAAGATGAGGTTGCTGCATCCCCTGATGTTTTTGTTTGTTTTCGTGAGCACTATGCACTTATACGTTTGTTAATTATTGCGGCGTTAACGAATTACGTTCGTTAGGGATTCTGGCGTTCGCGAATTTAATGCGTTTTTCAGACTGAAGCAAGACGAGGTTGCTACATTCAGTGATTTCTTTTTTCATGAGCGTTAGTGATCGCGGCTTTCGGCAATTTAATGAGTTTATGGGACTGCTGCAAGAAGAGGTTGTTGCATCCGGTGATTTCTTTTTATTTTCATAAGCGCTATGCATTCATAAATTCCTTAGTTATATCGGCGTTAACGAATATCGTTCGTTAGCGATCGCGGCTTTCTTGTATTTTGTGCTTTTTTGAGTCTACTGCACGACGATATTACTGCATCCAGCGATTTTTTTTATTTTAAACTTCGCTTTCATGAGCGTTATGTTCCCATACGTGCGTTAGGGATAGAGGCTTTCGCGAATTTAGAGCATTTTTTAGACTACTGCAAGAAGAGGTTGCTGCATTCAGTAATTTTTTCTGTTTTCTTTTTATGTGAACAGAGCGCTTATGTGGTATAATGATCTCGACATTAACGAATTTCACGTATTTTAGTTTTGTTTTTTTACTTCGCAATGTTCGTTATCATTTTTTCTGATACTGATGGTTGGTTGTGTTTTTGACGGCCAATTATCAACACGAGGGGTATAGGCCCTAAAGGGGGGGGGGGGGCAGGAGTGCCCTCCGTGGGGTTTTTTTCTAAAGGAACCTAATCCTTATTTAGACGTGGAAATCCACGGTTCGAAGAAAACCACGAAAACTCCGAAGGATTAAGACGAAGGGTGCGATTAGGTTCGAAATCAGCACCTCCCGTCGACCAGCTTCGGGAGCAGAACATCTCGGCCACTGGTGAGGCCTCTAGTACTGATGAAATGTACATTATATATCGTTTTTTCTTATTGCTTATATTAACTTTTTTATATGTATCTTAATAAATTTGTGACATAAAAAATATTTTTTTTTTCCATAAATGTATTATGTCGATCGGGAAGTCATGTCCGTTTGGGAAAATCAATTCGTGCCGGAAAATTCTATCATTTAATTATTAGATACTGATAAATATGACTTGGTTTACTTAAAAGAGTATGATTTTAGACGCGAATTACACTTGCTAAGTTTGTTATGTTTTTCGGCGTCATCCAGTTATATCACCTAAAATGGACGGCATGATGCCAAGTAAAATGATCCATTATGTGGATCATTTTACTACCATTTCATAGGCTGAAGAAAATCTACCAGGTCCTATCTATCATGGGAGCCACTACCCCAAATGTGACAACCCAAAATCTTTCTCTTTGATTCCACGTGTTATCCTATTATTTTTGGATAATAATTTTCAAATCAGGATTGCCACGCTTCAGGGAATTTTCCCGGTGAAATGTCAGTATTTGTTCTATAGGAAAATAAATCTGGATTAAACGCACGAAATTGCGCACTATTTAAGAAGAGATTTTCTATAATAAAATACTGGTACCGAAGAATTTCCTGGTCTGGAAATTCCCTGAAGCGTGGCAACCGTGCAAATATTCCATTTTATTGTTTTTTCAAAAATATTTGTGACACTTTTTATTTTAAAATTTACATTAAATTAATTATGTATTCTATTTGATTGTAAAACTTATTTTATTTAATTATGTATTGGCATAATTTCTTTTATATTCTTTATTTTGCCGATAAAAACAATTTACAATTATTTTTAAATGAAGGATCATTTTGCCCTTTGGTGAGGGTAAAATGATCCTTAGGACACTTTTTAAAAAATCTGTTTTTTTTCATTACTCAATTTGGTTTGATTATTAAAATATGTTTATAATGAAAAATATAGTGTAAAACATATTAGAATAGGGCCAAAGTTTTATTTAAACAGTTACATTATTTTACACAAGGTTTCCTCTTAAGGGTATCATGTTAGGCCACCTTCCCTTATTTTCAAAAAGAAAATTAATTTCTACACGGATGTTTGCTTTATTTGTACTTTTGCACTTTGATTTACCAGCAAGTGTCAATGGAAAAATCCATGATGGCATATATTGATGCATTGGAAAATTCTGTAGCTGAGTTACTGGCATTCGCAAATTGTTGCGAATAAATTTATAGCACATTTTTCAAAAAAGTAGCAAGTTACTATCATTAGACTAAAAAAAATGGCGCATTTATTTCCCTGAGGTAGATCTAAAAGTACCTCCACTGTTCGCTGCAAACTACTGATTTCTTTTATCGCGCTACTCGCTAGATTATGTTTTTCAAAATGTAGCGTCTTACACTACAAACTACAGGAAAAAGTGGCGACTACTTTAGATTTTCTACTTACTTGTAGTTTCAATATTTTCGACATCTGAACATGCGCATTACATCTACCATACAGAAAGAATGGTAGATGTAATTCCATCATAACATATATCATTTATCTACCATTTTACTATTACACATTTTTCCTGTATCATATAGTTAGGCCTACTTAAATACTATATTCGTAATTCATATAGTATTATAAGCATATAAACTACTATTTTCGTATTTTTAGCAATTTGATTCTGTATTATGTAACGCATCAATTATTAAATATAATTAGTTTTGTAAGTTTTTTACGAACCAGCTTTAAAAAACGTGTATCAGAAAAAAAACAAATAAACGAACTCTAATTAACACATTTCATCATCAAGTGAGACCAATTATAATAATAAAGGTCTAAAAATATATTTTGATGATGTTATTTTTTTATTATTTTTAAGATTAAAATGACTTTAAATTAATTAAAATACGTGAGTTTCTCTGAAAATATTTTCGTGATCCTATAGAATTTATTAATAAGATTAAGATCAATTTAAACAAATTCGAAATAATAAAATAAAAAATGCGATTGATGCTTTAATTCTGCTAATAAGGGTAAACTTTCCATCTTCACCTTAAAAACAAAACTTAATTAAAATTAAAATAATTAAGAGATATTTCTACAGCTTCTTTTATCTTGCATAAAATAATAAAAATTAATTTATAAATAAATGTGTGAAAAATTAGATATAGAATATGAATTAGAACGAAATTTATTACTGCAGAATGAAATTTGAAAATAGAAAAGGAAATATAACTGAAAATAAGAACTTGTTCTGTGGTATAAACAGAACTATGAAAATGTACAGCAATTAATTAGGTACTATTTTCATAAAAAACGCTTCGAGCCAAAACCTAACCGAAAACAGGAAAAATTTGTTACAGCAGAACGAAAACAGGAACTGATCCTAATTTTTTTTTAGCTTTGGAACTAAATAGAAAATATTTTTCTGCTGCGAAAATGAATTGCAAAAGATTTTTATCTTTTAAAAAATCAAGTTATTAAATTTGATTTATTTAAAGGACAACAGGAAAGCCATTGGTATTTTTTCCTTATGTTTCACTTTTTTTTATTTTAAGCATGACATACAATAAGGGAAGATTAATTTTAAAACAATTATTCTAATTGTCAAATGAATCTTATGCGTTTTAATTTTCCAATTGGGGAAAAATGCCCGGGTCAGGATTCGAACCAAGGTTGTGTTGGCTGAGGCTGCCAATGCTCTGCTAACTGAGCAATCCCGTACAAATCTGGAGGACCTAATTCAACAACCTAACCTTATTGACCAGATGATATGATCAAAAATGTTAGCTGGGTGAATTAGGTACTCCAGATTTGTCCGGGATAGCCCATTTGGCAGAGTATTTTCAGCTTCAGCCAAGAAGTCCCTGGTTCGAATTCTGTTCAGAACATTTTTCGCCTAGTTGGAAAATTACAACTCATTAAGGAGAGATTCTAATGTAAACCATTTTTTTTTTTTTTTTTTTTTTTTTGTAATCTAAAAAAGAACCTAACGTACCGAATGCTGACCTAAAAAATGCTACTCTATTTCCAACATCACATAGCCTAGCGCTTTAAAATAAAACGCAGTTCTAGAGGCTTTTTCGCGTTGTCTGTCAAAGTGTCAATGCCTCTTCAAATAAATACATTTTCTCAAAATGATGTTTTTTGCATTGATGGGCATTGTGAAAAGTTAATAATTAAACTATCGATTTCAAACGTGGATTGAAGCTACGTGAAACATATATCTATCTACTTAGACATTAAATGTGTCTTATTAATTTCAATTTATTAGACAAACGTGATTTTTAAGGAAATTGCATTTTTGGCTAAAATTAACTTAAAATTAAAAAAAAATTACAATAATATATTCATTTTTGTTAGAGCATATGTTTTTGTCAGATTTCTATATTCAGTTAAAAAATTTTAAACCTTGTTTGTTTCTTTCAATATCATCGTTACCAAGCAGTAGTATCAACCAGTCAGAAGAATCTTCTAATTTACACCACGAAGCATTTTCTTTTAAGTAGCTTTCATTACAAAAAACTAGCTATTGCAGCCGTTCGGAGGAAAGCGATTTCAAAAAAATTTGGTATATTTTCATAGATCATGACCCCCAGACCCCGAAACCACCCTCCGTTCAAAATTGATATATATATATATATATATATATACAGGGTGTCCAGCGAATAAGACCCTGATTTCAAAATTAAATATCTCACAAACAAAGATCATTAGAATTATGCGGTAAACAGTTTCTTTATTAGCTAAGTTGTAAAAATGTTATACAGAAGTTTCGAAAATTTAGTTGCAAAAACCGTTAACAGATGGCGCTGTACTCGATATGCCTGTAAATTGTTCTTCGAAATCCAGAGCGGTCAGTTCGAGGCACTTCACCCATTTTTGAGGAGTCGATGCTGAGTCGACTCACTTGATTGATGAGTCGACATAGTGAATTGACTCTCGACTCACTTGTGCAAAATGAAAAGCAACTGATCTGGTAAAACTTGCTGGATCTGTTAGTATGAATATTGAAATGTGCGATGTAAGCATCTCAGTTAATGTTTTATTATTTAAATCACTATTAAATAAAGTTTATTTATTAGTTCAATAATAAGTTATCTTTCAATTTTATGTATTTCAACTCTTTATTAACACTTAACTGTTAGCGGTCTCACAGACAACTACATTTTTCAATTTTCACAGTTAAACTCGTAATTTCTAGTGAATACCATTGAAATTTTGTTTCATTTGTAGCCCTAGAATTATTGCTAGAGATTCTGAATATGATAAGTTTAATTATAATAGTCCTGTACTTAAAGTTTAGTACAGAAACAGTACCCTGTGATTTAGTAGAGACTTTCATTGATCTTTTAACCTTCTCACCGCCGTGAACTGATATATCTGTTCACTAAACTGTAGGTTTCATTGCTATAGAAGTATAATTTAGATTAATATAATTCTACAGATATGATCCAGTTTGAAAAGATTGAGTTATGATTAATAATTTCAATGATTATATTCTTATACGTAATTCTATTTTATATCATGTAGGAAAAATGATCTTTCTTTAGCAATTTAAAAAAAATTACTGAAAAAACAACAACGCAATTTAGCCCTTTTGCTTGGCGCTCAGAGGGTTAATCAAGCTGTCTCGGAGACGGGTTAAGTAATTCGAAAAATAATTGCAATTACCCTTAAATTATGTTAGCGCTGCTTTTTTTTTAAATGTTTGCAGTTTAACTTGTAATTTCTTGTTTAACTATCAATACAGTGAAATTTTGCTCCATATGGAGTCCTGGTACTATTGTTTGAAATGTTTGAAAAAGCGAAATTCCTCATCCCTCCTCCTCGGGGCAGGCGGGGGACTCATTATTGAATTCATTTGTATTCGGAAACGCGTAAAATTGACAGGTGTTCTTATTCGGGAACTATGTAATCGAATGGCGTTTTCCATTTTTTGCCAAAATATCTTTCAAAAAATGCTGTCAAAGTTGGAGTTTTGAATCGAATTTCCTTACACGTTAGCAGGAAAAGAGAAAAACTTGCCGTTACGTGACAAAAATCGCATTTTACTTGATAAGCAATTTATTTATGTTAAAAAAATGGAAAAAGCTATTTGATTCCAAATCGCCTCAATGGTCAGGCCTGTCAAATGTATAACTTGATAGTTAAAAATACTGCCTCTGAGCCCCGCAAAGTAAAGTTTGTGTGTAACGGAAAAATACGATCTTCTCCAAAACTATGTAACCGAGGATAATCGCTATAATTTTCTAGCTAAGTTTGAATACACTACTATGGCCCCTAATTTTTTTTCATCATTTTAGTTTCAGTACATTCGGAAATAGGTTGGAAGGAAGGAGGGGCGCTCCCGCGCGCACACGCACACACACACACACACACACAAAAACAGTTTCCCGTTTTGTTTTCAGCACAGAAAATTTAAACTTTTAAATTTTGACATATATAAAAAATAACTCCTCAAAACCTTCCACTCCCGGTTAAAAAGAAGGTAATTTTTTAGACATGGGGGGTACGGATTAAACAAGAATATTTCTATATTTTACAGTTTGGCTTAGAGGTGTTCACCGGCCCAGCCCGTTGGCAGGGCAAGGACCAATTTTTCGCAGCACTGTGGTCGGACAGGGCTTTACTTCTTTTCTGAAGGCTTGGGAAGGGCTCTGAAGGTATTGCTCTTTCCGGACAAGGCTAGGACCTTTCTTTTTTCTGAAGGATCGCGCCGAGCCGAACTTAATTTTTCAGTACTGATCCGGGACTGGCTTCATTCTTCCAAGATTTGCAAGGGCATTTTAAGTGCCGGCCCAGCCCGTACGAAAATTATTGTCTTGGCCTGATCTGGTCCGTCCAAAAAGAAGTAAAATTTGGCCCGACTCAAAACTTTTTGCAAAAAATGCATATATTTTTAAATTGCCATTATACTTATTGCCATATTACTGTACAATTAAACTTTAAAATTTATTCTTTTTAAAGAATAGCCATTTCTAGGCAATAGAATTAAAGTACAATAAAACATGTGAAAAAGAACCTGTGTATGACGGAATGCTGTCTTAAAATAAAAAAATGTGTTGATACATGAAAAATGAATATAATAATATGTGAGGAAAAGTATATAATACATTTAAACCTGCACAAAAGGAAACTTGTCTATAGCGTATATTTTTTCATTCCTAAGCAATTTCGTCTTGGACGATTTTACTATATAGAATTTTTCACATTGTTAAATCTCCAATGCATAGAATATGGATTAACGATATTAAATTTAACTTAAACATTTACACACAAATAGAGATTTATTAAAAACATAAATATCGCAGCACAGGACTCTTCTTTAAAAATGAAGATTATAAAAATGAAAATAAAAGCTAAAATAAGTATTTTTGGTCAGAACTCCTCGTAACGAACAATTTTTAACCATATTGACGTAAAAATTCATGTTTTCTAGAAATTTAGTGAACCGGACGGCCTCAGTCCGATATTTTAAAATTTTTCCTGGCCGGAACAGTTTTATACTGAGACGGGCCATTACTTTTTTTGTACGGGTTGAACTTTTAAATTTTATATACAGGTGGGCCGAATTGTTTTCTAAGGGCGGGCCGGGCCAGGGCTTATAAATTTGGTTTCTTTGCAGACCTTTAGTTTGACTGTTCCCAGCTCCCATCCAACAAAGTCTAATATAAAAATCTTCTTTTATGTAAAATTAAAACCAAAATAACAAGCATACACTCAAAAATTTTCTTATCTGTGGAGAATCGAGTCAGTATGTCGGCTCATTAATCAAGTGAATCGACTCAGCATCGGCTCCTCAAAATGAGTTGAAGTGATTCGAACTGATCGCTTTGGACTTCAAAGCACAATTTATAGGCATATCGAGAACAGCGCCATCTGTTAACGGTTTTTGAAACTAAATTTTAGACTTCTGTATAACATTTTTACGACTCAGCTAATAAAGAAACCGTTTACCGTATAATTCTATTAATATTTGTTTGCGAGATATTTAATTTTGAAGTCAGGGTCTTATTCGCTGGACACCCTGTATATCCATATATATATATATATATATATATATAAATATCTGACATTTGTCACACTGTAACTCTCGAATTTATGAACCGATTTGGATGTAATTCGGTGAGTACATAGTACATACAAATGTCTCGACCGAGTTCGCTGGCCAGCTCCATCCGCCATTTTGTTTCAAAATGGCGGCCATTTAAAATTTTAAAAAAAAAATTAAATTTGAAATGTGGTACCAAAAAATTGAAAATGGAAAAATATTTTTTTTATGTAATTGACCTTTATACAAAGAATCCGGAGCAGTTTTTGTTTGGTCTATATCTTAAAAAATGGCTGAGTTATATCATTTTGAATTTCTAGCGTGGCTGACATTTTGAAACGTCCTGCTATTTGTTACGTGATAACAAGCGTATTTATGAACCGATTTGGATGTACCTTGGTTTGTACATAGTACATACAAATATCTCGACCGAGTTCGTTGGCCAGCTTCATCCGCCATTTTGTTTCAAAATGGCGGCCATTTCAAAAAATTTTAAAAATTTAAAATTTAAAATGAAATACCAAACAATTGGAAAATGAAAAAGATTTTTTTTTTGTATGTGTTTGACCTTAATACAAAGATTCCGGAACAGTTTTTGTTTTGTCTATATCTAAAAAAATGGCTGAGTTATAGCATTTTGAATTTCTATTGTGGCTGACATTTTAAAACGACCTGATTTTTGTCACGCGATAACAAGCGTATTTATGAACCGATTTGGATGTTACTTGGTCTGTACATAGTACATACCAATGTCTCGACCGAGTTCGTTGGCCAGCTTCATTCGCCATCTTGTTTCAAAAGGGTTGCCATTTAAAACAAAATTAAATTTAAAATTTAATTTGAGGTATTAAAAAATTGGAAAATGAAAATGATTTTTTTATGTGTTTGGCTTTGATACAAAGATTCCGGAGCAGATTTTGTTTCTGAAAATTTGTTCTTTTGTTTATATCTTAAAAAATGGTTGAATTATAGCACTTTGAATTTCTAGTATGGCTAACATTTTGAAACGATCTTGTATTTGTCACGCGATAACACACGCATTCGCCTATTTCCATGTAGGCGAATGCGTGTAGGCATGTAGATAGTATACATCAATATCTCGACCAATTACGCTGGCCAGTTTCATCCCCCATCTTGTTTCAAAATGGCGGCCATTAAATTAAAAAAAAAATTATATTTAAAGTGAGGTGCAAAAAAATTAGAAATTGAAAAAGGATTCTTTCTTAAGTATTTGACCTTTATATAAGGATTCAGGAGCATTTTTTGTTTGTCTTTATCTTAAAAAATGGCTCAGATATAGCTGTTTCAATTTCTAATGTGGGTGACATTTTGAAAAATCTAATTTTTTGCCTGCGACAGCACTCGTATATATCAACCGATTCCGATGTGAGTGAGCATGTGCACTGCAATTACTAAGGTCTCGACCAAGTTCACTGGTTGGCCTCATCCACCATGTTGTCTTAAAATGGCAGGCACTTTAAGAAATCGCCGAATTTGGCAGCCAAATATAAGTTACTTTAAATAAAAGCAGCTTGGATAAAGATGACTAATTTCGCGAAATTCTCATTTACAATGATTTAGTATTGATAAAAATTAGTATTGAATCTCCTATATTCGGTTTCCACTAAATTGAGCTTCGTGTGTTTGAATAATATAAGTTGGCTTTTTTAAAATAAGGAATTTGAAAGCTACCTCTTCCTCCCGGCACTGGCCGGAAGGACTTTTTTCATCTGAGTATCCTGGTGTGATTCATTTTATTTTTATGGAATTTGTTGTTTAAAGTGTGTCTAGTTTAATGATGATTTCCATTAAAGTAAATTGTCTTTTTCCCGAAAACCTATAAAAACCTTCCATTTAGAAGACAGTACCGAACAGGGAAATGATTCATAGTCTCAACCATTGGTCTCATATGACTGGCGAGCATTGCTACATTGAAACAATGGTTTTCAACAAACAAGCAAGGATTTAAAAATTTTAAACCTAATGTTGTTATCTTTAACAGTATTCGTTGTGAAAGAAAAATAATATTATGATTAAATTTATTATTTGAAAGTAAAATTTTGTACAGAAATGCAAACGATTTTGTTGGATGTTGCGTTTGTCAAAACAAGAAAGAAATCAAAGAAAAATTAAATGATTTAATCAGATAAGTTTTGAAAGATGTATTTATTTGACCTTTAGATAGCGCAAACACTCGCCAAAAGAAACTGTGTAGGAGAATACGGAGGAGTTCCCTCTTCAATGATGTTCCCTTGAACTCCCACTTATCTTGAGCATCATTTTGAAGACATTCTTTCTAAGCAGTAACACACATCTTTCTAAAGTGGTAACACCGCTTCAGCTGGTTCAAAAATTCGAAATAAATTCTTTTAAAGTACTCTTCATACACACTAAAATTATATTTTATTGGTTAGAAATCTATATATAAAGTGAAAGGATAATTATAGAGCTACAGAAGTAGAACACTCCACAGGAACGAAACAAGGGCGAAGACAAAAAGATCTTTTTTTCCCAGAATAGCATTTTGAAAATACTCTAGCTTCACCAATTTTCAATCAATCAACTTGAACCATATTGAAAATTAATCGTCACATATTTTCTGGTGAAATAAGTAGGATTTCTCTTAAATTATATCGCCCTTTTCTGTGTATCTTTAAGTAACGAAACTTTTGGTTGAAAATACACCTTTTACATTCAATCCATGCCATTTCCCTAAAATTATATAAATAACGGCTACAGAGTTCGCTATTTTTTGCTATAAAAAACAACTTTGTTCCATTAATCTAGGTCTATTCTACGATGAGTTATCGAGCCCACCGCTTGACACTCTTTCTTCGAATAGCTCCCATCCATCAGCTGTCAAGCCGGCATCTTTTAATATATCAGCTCAACATATATATATATATTCTACTTTAAGATCTGTATAATAAAGTGTCGTAAATGGAATTTTAACACTTTCCATTTCTTTTATAAAAGAAGTCCCGAAAGGACTTAAACATTTCAGGGCTTGAAAGTGATATTAATATTTTTAACTGTGTATTTTTTGACGATTTATTTAAATCAAGACTTTCAACGGCAACCGGAGTGAGAATCAGAAACTGAAAGAAACTATTATTACTGCTGGAACAAAAACTAGAAGGGAATCGAAATATTTTATTTTAATTGAACAGAAAATTAACCGGAGCGAAAAATATTACGGCTAGAAACCCTGTCCCAAAACGTACACTTAAAATTTCATTAATAAGAAAACCATAACTGGTACCTCACTAAATATGCTATAACCGTGTTATTAAATTAAAACTAATATTAATATTCTTTCTCTATTTATAAATCTTTCTCCTTTTTATAACATTTATTTTTTAATAGATAATTTTTAGTATACTACACTTAATTTATCTTTACTACAGTTAATTTATCTTGAAATCTAACCTTAATCTCTTTTGTCTGTTTTAGTAGAAGACTTATTGTACTAGATTTAAATATTTATAAAGCAGATAGAAATTAAATGAAATATAAATTATTTGTTCTGGTTTTACTACTTATAAAAAAATAACATTAGTTTTTATTTACTTTTTAATAATATCTCACATATTTTGCTTCAAGCTTGAATTGAAAAAATGCTTAATTAAGTATCGTTTTAGTCCCTTAAGTAATATTAACTCAAACTCAATGAAATTAACAAGTTATTTTTTGGAGACTAAAGAAAACAAAACATAGTTTTTCCTCTTTTCTTTTTATGTATTTTCTTTCATAATTTAATAAAATAACGTTTTTACTATTTTAGAAAAAAAAAACGTTCAAGATGTAGTTCTTTTATTATCCAATAAATTTATTTATTATAATTTCTCAAAACATTAAACGTTTTTGAAATAAAAATAAAAAATATGGCTGCTTTAAGATCTGAAGGTAAACGGTAGCTTAAGTATGTTATTCAGTGGCGCATTTGTTGATTTAGAAAGATGTTTTTGTCAGGTTCACTACTTATGCGAAAAATAAAAATCCCTTCGAGCAATGTATAACTTTTTAATAGCAATGAAATATCAACAGAAATGAAATATCTTTTAATGATTTTCCAAATCTGAATTTTACAGAAATATAAGTATAAAAATATAACGTGTTCTTATTTGTCATTAGTATAAAAAAATAAAGTATTTTATACGATTTTATTCAGCATAACATTCACATATTATATATCCATATCTACAAGTATACCATTTTTTAAAAAATCCCTGCCGGCCCGGCCTACAGGCAGAGGTAGATTTCGAAGTTAAGTATACTAATTTCACCAACAAAAACTAAATCATTATTAGATATAAATCCACTTTAACAGTTTTATCTGTCTGCTTTTGACGAGTTTTTATTTCCTTTTTATAAAATAGCTGGTTTTATCAGAATCATGTTAAGGCGATATTAAAAAAATATTTTTCCATACTCAACAACTCGAAATTTTCTGGCACATTTTCAGATTAATTTTTAATTGAAAAAAAATATGAAACATTCCTGACGTGATTTTTGAAAAGATTTATCAGCGACCTGTGTTTTTATTTTTCTTTCAATTAATTAAAACTTGATTAATAAACAATTATTTTCTCAGTAGGGCAAGATTTTTCGTTTCTAACACAATCGCTTCGGGAAATTCTGTTCAAAATGCCCACTTTGACATCATTTCTTAAAATATATTCTGCCTCTATCAAAAAATCGATCATTACTGTACATTATATAGTTTCTGAATAAGAGAATCTAGCAATTTGATACGTTTGAGAGCAAAAATGAACATAAAAATGAGTAAGAAAATAGACAGCTTGGATTTGAATGCACCCATAATAAGATGATTTTTTTCTTCAACCGCTATGTATTTTTAATTTGTTTTTGCTGTAAGAATTGGTCCTATCCAAAACTTGTCTATATAGATGTTGTAGACAATATTAAGAAGATATATGATAAATTCATGGGGATTTTATATCTTTTGAATTGACGGAGTTATGGATTTTTTACTTCTTCAAACACCCTTTTTGTTTTCGTTTTTAATTTTTTTTTTTTGCGGTACGAATTGGTCCTATCGAAAACTCGTGAATATAAAAGTTTTAGATAATATTAAGGAGATTTATAATAAAATTAATTGGAATTGATATCTTGAGAATTGACGAAGTTATGAATTTTTTTCTCCCAAAAACTCTATTTTTTGCGCCCCTTGAGCCCATTTTTAACTTTATCAAAAATCTATGATACATAAAATTTTTGCCCTATTTTTAGAAATAATAAAAACTTTAAACTGATTTGATATGTACAAAAATTAAGATGTTATGGGGGGTTTTCGGTTTTCACAAAACCCCTCCCTATTTCCATCCCCTCGGTCCGATTTTGCCCATTAACGAACTTCACCGAGATTTTATGTCCCTTGATTTTATGTATCAGTTTGGAAGAGATTTGTGCAGAATTGCAGATGTTATCGTGTCCAGAAGAAAGTGATAACACAATTGCTTCGGGAAATTCCGTTCAAAATGCCAACTTTGACATAAGTTTTTGAAATATATACTGCCTCTATCAAAAAATCGATCATTGCGGTACATTATATAGTTTCTGAATAAGCCAATCTACCAATTAAATGCGTTTGAGAGCAAAAATGAATTTAAAAATGAGTCAGAAAATAAGCAGTTTGGATTTGAGTGCATCCTTAATGCAATGATTTTTCCAACTCAGTCCGCTTCGGGAAATTCGGTTCCAAATGCCCACTTTAACAGTATTTTTTTAAATATATTCTGCCTCTATCAAAAAATCGACCATTACGGTACATTATATAGTTTCTGAGTAAGAAAACGTACCAATTGGAAGCCTTTGAGAGCAAAAATGATTTGTAAAATGAGTCAGAAAATACGCAGTTTGGATTTGAATGCACCTTTACTTAGATGATTTTTTTCTTCAACCGCTATGTATTTTTAATTTGTTTTTGCTGTAAGAATTGGTCCTATCCAAAACTTGTCTATATAAATGTTGTAGACAATATTAAGAAGGTATATGATAAATTCATGGGGATTTTATATCTTTTGAATTGACGGAGTTATGGATTTTTTACTTCTTCAAACCCCCTTTTTGTTTTCGTTTTTAATTTTTTTTTGCGGTACGAATTGGTCCTATCAAAAACTTGTGAATATAAAAGTTGTAGATAATATTAAGGAGATTTATAATAAAATTAATTGGAATTGATATCTTGAGAATTGACGAAGTTATGAATTTTTTTCTCCCCAAAACCTTATTTTTTGCGTCCCTTGAGCCCATTTTTAACTTTATCAAAAATCTGTGATACATAAAATTTTGGCCCTATTTTTAGAAGTAATAAAAACTTTAAACTGATTTGATATGTACAAAAATTAAGAAGTTATGGGGGGTTTTCGATTTTCACAAAACCCCTCCCCATTTCCATCCCCTTGGTCCGATTTTGCCCATTAACGAACTTGACCGAGATTTTATGCCCTTTGATTTTATGTATCAGTTTTGAAGAGATTGGTGCAGAATTACGGAAGTTATCGTGTCCAGAAGAAAGTGATATATATAGATAGATAGATAGATAGATAGATAGATAGATAGATAGATATATAAAGTTTTTTACTAAGGGTGGTTTTGGGTTCTAGGAGTCATGATCGGTGTAGATCTGCAAAAATTTTTCAGAAATTCCAACATAGGAACGATCCCAATAGGTAGTATTTCATACGAAATCTACCTAATATTCGTTCATGCCTGGCTGTTTCATTTTTGGTAGCTATACTTATCATTTACAAAACAGGTAAATCATAGCGGAAGTGTCAGATTAAAATCAATTCTGAATTCTGAATCAAATCCCGAACCAGAAATGAGCCCTTGCCTATGAATACATGCCTACAGATATAAAAAGATACATTTTTGATAGACCAACCGTTTAATGAAGTTTTTCTAATATTAAATAGCAAATAACAGGTTAAGTAAATATGGTTACCCAATTTGATAGTACATACTTTAAAATAAGCATCCTCTGGATGTATATATATATTGGTAGGATTCAAAATGTTATGAACTGCAAAAAAGAACTATTATATCTTGTAGCATTATATGCATATGGTAATTTGGTTCAATTTACATGAATTCAAGCAAATCTTCATCTATTATATGTGCATTAATTACTTTTCATATTACGAAGGGTTTCGCATATTCAGTTGAATCCTTAAGTATATATCCCGTCTTCGAATAGGTTAAATACGAAAGGCGTCATGTGAATATTTGTCAATCATTTCCTTACGTAGTTTGGAAATCTATTGGTTGCGCTACCATCATATTTCACCCAATAAGTTTAATCATATCCGGAACAATAATTTAAAATTCATCTCTAACCAACTTCGGCACATAAGAGTAGATCAGACCTCGATCTCAGAAGCAGTAGACTAATCGACGAGTAGTAAGTCAGCGATTAATTTTCTTTGCAATAACGGATTGAAATTTATTGTGGATTTTTTTTTTTTTTTTTTTTTTTTTTTTTTTTTTTTTGTAATTTTACTTTATGAGAATTTCTATATGAACATAAATTCATTCCAGTTATCTCTTATATGATCAATTAATTTGCTTGTATTTTACAAACTTTAGTGAGTTTCAATCTTTATAAAAAATGATTCATAACTTAATCAGGCTCAAATCTGTAAACGCCACCACATACATGTTGAAGCTTTGCACGTCCATGATAGCTCAGTTACGAGATTTTTATCACGTTAAGACCAAAGTCAGACGGGCGTCTTTTTTCCTGCTTTTTTGCTTAAGTATTAGCCATTCACAATGCTATAGCATTGTGAATGGATAATACTTAATTAAAAAAGCAACAAGAAAGACGCCCGTCTGACATTGGTCTTAGCCAGAGGTCATGGTTTTGATATGGACTTTTCTTTATCATCTTGAAAATTTCAACCCCGGTGATTTCTTCTTCAATAAATATGACAGAGATAAAATAATATAGTATACGCATCAAGTAATCAGTGTATTTGATTTCAAATGCAATTTATGTAATTAAGAAAATAATAAATAGTTTTACTAAATTTTTAATTAATATTTAAACAAGTAAAAACTCGCTCCATAACTCTTTCTGGCAGCAATAAGCAAACATTGAGAGATTTTCTTTCACGACAAAAAATACGTTAGTTTGCTTACTAGCTGACTTTTGTAAAGAACATTTCTATTATATAGACTAAATAATTAGTGGATTACTAGGTAGAATGTAGGATGTTCCTCTGCAAAAAACGCATAAATACAGTAATTTACCTGATACAGGTTGATTTTCATAAGAGAGTTCGAAATTTGTTTTAAGAAGATCTCCGTTATAATCACCTAAAGAACATTTTCCTTATGTATTATATCTTGAAAAGTAAATCAGTCACGGGACATAGAAATTTCTTTTTCAAGAGGTACTTTACTTATTTACTTACGGATACTTTAGACATATGTTTAAAAATAAAAGTAAAAGACTGTGATAAAGTTTTATTAATTAAATTTAACCGGATGTCCCAAAAATGACCGATGATTTTAAAATTCAATAACTTGCAATCGGTGACAGATATTAAAAAAATCTTTGCAGGAGGTTATGTAAGATGTCAGGAGCTTTTATGCTGCGATTCCAAGTTTTAGTTAAAAATAGCTGCAATCAATAGGCGCTCAGTCTAGTCTCGATTTTTCGGCCTTTCTCCTCTCCCATGCAAAAATAAATGAGATTAAAATGTTTTAAATGGATCCCGAAGTACCAAAAATCGGGTCTAGAATTAGCACCTATTTCTCGCAGTGACTTTTTTTTTTTTTTTTTTTTTCGAACTAAATTAAGAATCACAGTAAAAAATACTCCTGATATGATACATAACCCTCCTGCAAGAATTTTTTTAATATCTGTCACCGATTGCAAGTTATTAAATTTTAAAATCATCGGTCATTTTTGGGACACCCGGTACCATTTACACTGTGGCACATATGCAGGCATGCACTAAGTAACTTCACCTGAAATCCCAATTTTAGACCCTGTAAAAGGTTTGGCCGTATTTTTCCGTTTCCCCAAAACAACTTAACCCTTAAATGCCTGATTTTTCAAAAATCATTGTAATAATGTTTTTCGGCATGCATTTTTTAAATAAATCATGGGGAAAATACTTTAAAAAATCATATTTTGTATTAAGTATGGTTTACGGCTAAAAAACAGTTGGTTAATAATCGGCAATACTGGTCTTTAATTGAAAAAATAATTTTCCTTGATAAAATTCTATATTATTAAACACACAAGAATTTTAGGAACTATAATAAGAAATAAATTTTACTTGCTCACTGCAGAACAAAATAGGGTATTTCGCAAGCTTCCAAACAAAACAAAAATAACAAGTAGCAGCAATAGAAAGAATAAATTTATCTTTATTCTTAAACAGAAAAAGTGTTGCCATCTACACGTGAAATCGATTTAATAATATTTTCAGAATGTATTTTATTGGCAACATTAGGCATTATAGCTTCAATATTATTCTAATAGTATTTTAGAGCCTAAATTGGGTATGTTGCCGAAAAGCAACACCCAGCATTTAAGGGTTAAATTGGCTGAAGTCAAAAACAGTTTTAACAGAATTTTATTTTAACATATACGTAAAATAAAATTATATGAATTGTATTTTAGAAACAAACAGGGGAAGAAAATTTAACTTAGTATTAATTTTACAAACATGTTTATGAAAAATTCTGAAAGCCCTTAGACGCTCAGAGGGTTTTAAACTAGATACTTCATTATTTGAACGTGGAATAAGTTTTCTGTGTGTAATTTTAAATGTGTTTATGTAAAATGAAAATGAAAATAAATTATGTAAAATCAAAATAAATTTTCACGGTATTGAAATAAAAAATATCATAGATGTTGTAATTTTGTGCAAAATAATTTCAGTTGTAATTAGAGTTTCTTATTTAAAAATAAATAAGAATAAGTAAAAATGCTTTGCTATAAAAAACATTTTAGATTACTAATGCAAAACAAACATTACATTCCTTTAAATATCTACGTAAAACAATAATATTGCTGAAATTTTTCCTTCGAAATGATATCATCATTAAAACAATTAATGAAGCGTCAGGAAACATATATGCAAACAATAGAATATCCTGTACTTTTACGTAATTTATTCTTTCCCTAATTACAAAAACGGAAAAGCAAATACGAAATTTTATACAAAAACGCTCTGATATTTGCATTTTCAATCATCATAAAAATTCCACGTTTTTTCCCTGAATAATTTCTTACCAATTCTATACACAACAGAAATATATCTCTATGTATTTTTATAAATATCATTAAAAAATCATTTACGTTTTTAAAAATAAAACGGTACTGCAATATTTTATAACTTAGACAAATTTAATGAGCCGTACAACAATTTGTACTTTTTTTTTTATTTAAAATATTTACTTTAATCTTTCTCTAAACTTGCGAAAAAAAGCGCAGATACTTTTAAACTAGAAAACATTTAAAAAAATGATTAATTAAGGATAATCTTGGAGGTTTGAAAAGAGAACTGCATTAAAATTAAAATAAGGGTCTTAGATATTACTAGCTTAAGGCTGTTTCTCCGTGAAAGTAACGAACTTTTCTGAAAAAATACTCAATTTTTCATCTGGTATTATTCTTGTAATTTATGATAAGCTTATCTGTTTTAATCTATACTAGTATAACTACCTCGGAGGATTTTAATGTCAGGTTGTCATATCTTCACGCATCTTTAGCATTCTAAACACAAAAAAATATTAAGCAAAATTCGTTGGAAATTTTTTTTTGTTTATAATATCATATTAAATTTGTTTTGAATGTAAAGTTTTAATTAAAAGCATTTTTCTTTTGAAGTAGTTCTTATGTGCTTTTTTATAACATTAATTAGACTTTCGTTTAAATAAAGATTAAGGTAATGTTGAATATTTTTGAGAAAGTGTACATTATGGTATATATGTTTCTTTCAAGAATATTTTTCAGCACGTAACGGAATTTATCAATGCTTATATATTTTAAGTTTTTGCATAGTATTTAAGACAGTTTTATTAAGAATTTTTAAGGCTTATTATTTTTTTGTTCGTAAAAACATCCTAATTTCGTCCATAATACGAATAGTTAAACTGTATACTTAGTATTGTGATTTATCTACTTAAAAATTTTCAATCTGCAGATTTTTTCTTCATTTATTAGAATTTGAATTCTTCACAAAGAACTTGCCTCCTATTAACTGCTATAGTTTTCACACAGCGTAAGAAAACTAATACCTGACTAATACTGTAGCAGTTTTTAATGAAATATTTGGAAAATGTTTTATCACATGTTTCTAACTATTTATTCAAAATTCATTCAGCTATTTGCTTTAAAATACAAAAGAGACTGAGAAATGATTATCCGGATGAACCATTTAGAGCAAAGATTTGTAGAGATTAATTTCAGTTTTCAATTAATCATCTGTTATTCTCTTTGTAATTTATGATAAGCTGATCAGTTTTGACGTATAAAAATACCTTAGGGGATTTTAATGTCAGGCTGTCATGAATCTACGCATATTTAAACATTTTAAACACACACAAAAAAAAAATGATTAGCCAAATTCGATGGGGTGTATTTTGCTTGTTTGTTTAAAATATCAGGTTTAATTTGTTTTCAATATAAAAATTTAATTAAAAGCATTCTTTGCTGTTATTTTTATGTGTTTTTTATTTTATTAATTATCCTTTTGTTTTGATGAAAATGAAGGTAATGTTTTTATATTTTTTAGAAAATTATATTATTGCATATTTTAATGAAAGAACATTTTGTAAAACATAATGCATTTTATTAACGCTTATATATTTTAGATTTTTACGAATATATATAAAATAGTAATATTAAGAATTTTTACTGTTTGTTTCTAATTCCATGCATAATGTAAATAAGAAAATAATATTTGTACAGTCGCTCGATCTTAAAAAAAGAGAACACACCGTGCATTTTAATCACCAAATTTCCATAAGAAAAAAAGAGAAATGGCCGTTTGACTTCAAATTATCCCTTCTTTCAATTTATGTTTTAATAAAATAAGCTTTTAGGGTTTTAATCATATTACAATTATATAAAACTTTTAAATTTTCAATATAAAAACCTAATTTTGACATCATGTTTAGCTTTTTCTGTAAATTTTACCATTGGATACAAAATACTTGATAATTCTGTCAAGTAGTTTAATAATTATGACCTTTTAAAATTCCGAACACCTAATGTTAAATTCAAATAGTTTCATTGGTTGCAATTAATAGGTTTTTCGATAATTAATATCCGAGTATGTATATTTTAAAAATTAATTTTCGAAAAAATATGTATTGTAAGCTATCCATTTCTTAAACAGAAATCGATTGATAGAATCTTCAAATATGCGAATCAAATATCATGGTTCATTCTGCCAAGTAGTTTTTAAGATGTGCTTAAAAAACTACTCGCATTGCAATTTGTACGAAACGATGAATAATCGATCAAGTACGAGTATTATTCGCACACAGAGGGCTACGTACAATAAATATATTACTTCGTAACTGTGTTATTACAAAAAATTGTTGATAAAAGAATAAGACTTTGTAAAATCTATACAATTTAAGGTTGAGTATCCCTATATATACTAGAACAGTATAAATCGATATACACTGAAAGTTCAAAGAGATATGAAGCCTAAATAGTATCAAATATTGCTATTCAGTATAACTCTCTTTTTAATCTTATCCCAATCTGTTTATGACGAACTTAATTCGGTTCTGATAATAAAAGTAGTGCATATATAAACTTCGTTTGGTATTTTATAAACTCAAATTCAACATTGAAATAATCTTTTCTTTTTACAGTGTACCTAAAACAAAACACTAGTCCAAAGCTTAAAATTGGCCTCGTGCTAAGGGCGCTTCAAAAGGAGGTCTCAAAGTTGCAACGCGCCTTGGTCCTTACTGTGTTTTTCCAAAGATATGTTTAATTAACCTTTAAAGTCAGGGTTGGCGTATTGAGAGAGCCATACAAGGCAAACTAGTCGCGAATCCCATTGTATTTATGTGATTAATTCTAATTAAATTGGTCTGTTATTAACAACTTGACGTTTATTGATTTATACTACTACTGGACACTGCATTACACAAATATATCATTAAAAGTTGTTCTCTATGTTTTAAAAGCCGGTAGTGCATAGATTACGCCACCCCTGTCTTAATGTATGTCCAAACCGTCCCTGTCTTTAAGGGTTAATATCTCAGCTAATTACCGAAAAATTTTTCAGAAAATCATTATCACCAATCCACTTATACATCTGCGACGATAAGTACCTTCAGCGCTCCTCGGCTCCTTTGCTAAATGCCCGCAAACCCAAATTTGCGTGTAAGGGAAAAAAGGCGATTTTCACAAAATCTATATGACCTAGGGTAATCGCCTATAGTTTACCTGCAAGGTTTAAATTAATTTCTACTACTCCTAATTTTTTCATATTTTTGATTTGAGTAGATTTAGATTTAGATGGGAAGGGGACATATTTTTGAACTACATCTTTGAACTACAGATTTTTTTCAAGTAACTTAATTATCCCTCTACATTTTTCTAAATATATTTGTGAATGGTTAATAATCTATAAATATGTGGGTCCATAGCCTCTATTATTTCAGCCAATTTGAACTTTGTACGTTCCATACTTTACGAGTAAAATTTTTGTGACAGACGGACAGACAGACACAGGAGTAATCTTCTAGTGATTCCGTTTTTCCTTTTTAAGTACGGAACCCTAAAAATGAATTTAACATTCTGTGCTGCAGACTTTAAAGCTTCATAATTCTTAAACTGCTCGATTGAATGACACCTCATTCGGAATATAAACATAATCTTTGTCGAAATTGTCAACCATCAGAATTAGGTGTTCCTACGGAATATATAGGACTTTGGTACAATTTCAATATGAAGATAATAAGCTTATTTTAAATTTACGTATCATCCGTACCAGGAACATAAATATCATTCCCAATCACGTTCAAAACAGTAATTTAACATGCATTTAATAAATGATAACATTATTAAATATGGTAAATAATAAAATAGCATATTAAAATAATGCAAAACAGTAATTCAACACACATTTATTAAATGTATAGCCTCAGGTTGGCAGTTTTTTGCAGTAAAAGATGCCAATGTAATACTAATAATAATACGAAATATTAATTTAGCGTTATATTTTAACATATAAACATTTATTGGGTAATAAAATGATTTAAAGGGACATTTTTTATGTCGAGAACAGTTTTGCAATAGTTTTTCATATAGGAATCAAAATTATTGTTCCCTTCTGTTCCTTTTCTCTGATGAACTCACCCATTATATAAAATGATGACAGCTGTACAATGTCGCTGTTTGTTTTATAATTTGGCAGATCCCCTTATGCGTTCTGTTGTTTGTGTTTCGACACGTAATTCGTTATTCACGAAATGATATTCTAACAGTAAAACGTTGTCAAATAGTCAAAATTTTATTTATCTAATCTTTCCAAAAAATCGAACAGACCATTGAACTTCTCTTGACATTTTCTATTATGCCCTGAAATATTGCACTAGCAGACCGATTTGGTATACAGTCAAAGAAAAGCTTCTTTAGTCTCTCTACGAATTCCTCTAGATATCCAAAGTGTGGGTAGATTCTCCCTTTATTATTTTTTCTTTTAATAAATAGACAATTATCTACTTTTACGATGCACTGTAAAAAAATTATCTAACATTACTCCATAAAATTGGTCACCTTACTGCCTACATTTTATTGAGTACTTTAACAAATATACCTGGTGTTACATTATACTAATATGTTATATTACACCTGTTATATCAGTTAAATAAAACCTTTATATAAGTTACCCCATATTTTTTTTTTACAGTGTACGGTCTGCTTCACATATCTTTATATTTTCCCTTGCGCCTAGACATTTAATACAAATTTTGCGAACGTCGTTTTTCCACCATAACAGTTTTATCGAACATATCAAGTTCTTCGTAGCAAAATTTAATTGAAGTCAGTTTTTTGCTCCAGAAATATATAAACCATAATGAGTGTATGAGCGAGATTCCACTTCCCTGAAACTAATTCCCTTTTCTAATTTGAATGCGTTGTTTACAATTACCCACACTGCTAAGGTACAAGGTTGCCAGTTTGGTCTCCATTTTTAATTATAAAATACGAATCCACACCAGAAATTAAAAATAATATTTTTGTTTTATATAATGACAGACATTTCGTGATTACTTAACGCTTTATGCACTGAATTATTAATTCATGAAATTTTCATTTTCTAATGCATTTTTCGGGAATTATTTAAACTACATTAGAATATATACATAATCATTTATTTAATTTTAGAAGGATTTCAGGATTGAAGGATTTAAAAGGATTAATTAAATTTGTATTTATAGGGATTTTGTGCAGTATTTATAACCCCACTCAAATCTTTTTTTTTAAATATATTTCTTGATATTTTGTAGAATTAAAAAATGTACAAATATAATGTTTTTACAATAGAAATATTTCCGAATTGAAAAATCAACCCCCCCCCCCCCATTTCCCTCCAAAGCCAAGAAAGCTGAGGCAAAAGCAATCATCATTTTAAAAATATTTTTGTTTTGTGTAACCAAAAATGCTTTTGAACAAGATAATGTAATGTACTTATAACTCATTTAAAACTGTATTACAAATAATCGATGCATTAAATGAATTTTATAACAAATTATTTTAATGGTATTTATAAGTACCGTCAGTAGATAAAGGGTTAAAATAAAAATTCATCTTGCAAAATTTCCGTTACAAATTTGAAATTTCGAATTAAAATTGGAGGCCAAACTGGCAACCCTGCAAATTTGTAGTTTCGTTTCATGAAATTTGGAACACTGGCGAATTTTTGGTATAAAACCACATTTCTGTAAATAAAAAATAGCTTCTACTTCCGTTCAGGTAAATGCTTTAAACGCATGATTATAAATGTAGGATGAAAAATAATGTAATAAAATATGTTAAAAATGCATCAGATGTCAAAATAAATAATATAAAATGATGTGAAAAGAAAAAATTATAATATACCTCACGAGTCAGCAGTAGGTTGTAGTTACCATATAGTTACCAAGATAAAATCAGTGATGGAACAGTTGCGCAGTAGTTAGACGATTGTCACCACTAAATTTCAATAGTATTCCTCAACTTAAATAATCTTAGCCAGCCTGTTCTTATTTAAGACGAAGAATACTATTAAAATTTAGCGGTGTCAATCGATTCTCTGGTGTGCCACGGTTCCATCACTGTAAAAGAGAAAAATGCTACTGTTATTGCTACCATCGGCGCAATCCTATGTAACTTGATACATGGATAATACGAACGAAGCGCTCTCTTTTAAAAATAAATTGAAAAAAGACATAATTTCCAGCCGAATGGCTATTTCCGTTTTTTCTTTTTCTGCGACAATTTGGAGATTAAAGTATAGATGGAGTGTTTTGCGACTCCTTTTTTTTTCTTTTGCTGATTTTACATGATGTTATACATACCTTGACATGTTTGTCATTTATAATATTCCATTTTCTCACAAATAGCTTGGTTAGGTTATACCGTTTTTTTTTAATTATGCGCTACAGTATCCATGCACCGGGAGAATGTCTGATAACAGTACCAGTTTTCAAAAATTATTTGGGGAAAATCCTTCACCACATATTCGTAAATAGTTTACCCAAAATTGAATCGAATATTTTCTTTTTTATATAAAAATGCGCTTTCTAGTGAAAATTCTAGATGAGGCTTCAAAATTAAATTTTTCAGGCACTGATTTTATTTTTATAATTTTCATCTTGTTTTTTATTTAGTTTATACTATTATAACTACATATAAGGATATTTATGTCTAATTGTCACATTTTCATCCATCTTTAACCTTTTTAAAAACAAGAAAATATTTATAATAATTTTCTGGTTTATCAATACTGAACATTCTTACAAAACATTTACTTTTATTAGACGGTACAGTTTTTCTAAATCCGAAGAAAATTTGATAGCAGTAGCAGCTTTTATAGTTTAATTACGGAGACACTCAAAAGTATTCCATTTCATTAATGTCTATGGCGAAATGTCGTAATTATACAAATACGTAGCACAAATAGTCGTCTTGTGGTCCTCCCGTCTGTTCGCATATAACAGCGAAAAAAACACCCAAATGTATGGTTTGAAATTTCATAGATATAATCGTTGCAGAATTTTGTAGAGTGATTTCAAATTTTATGAAAATCGAATTAAAACTTAAAAAGATATTAATAAAATGTTTCTTCATTCTATTAAATCCTATCATACGTAATTAATTCAATGATATCCCATGATAGGTACTGATTCTAAATTGCCATGGTGATTAAATCATATTTAAGATGGAGTCATATTATTTCCGTATTACTCAATTTAATATATGAGGACGCCAGAAGCCAAGGGGTATAAGTGACAAAATTAAAAAATTGAGTTAAGTGCACAGGCTATCTGGAAATAAGTCTATTTGTTTGTAGGTAAAGAGATATAAGTGATTTTTTAATTATGCGCTGATTTCTAGGGGTCAATTACTTAACCTCTTTCCCGAAACCGTGAAACACGTGGAGACCAAGGGGTATAAGTGCACTTGTATCCGGTGACATCCACATAGCTGAATCGAGACTAATGACATACAAGGTCAGTTCATGGCTGTTAAAACGCTACACGAATTTAATCATCTTTAAACGGCAATTGGCACAAAAAGGCGAAGATATTTCTAACAAACGGTTGCAGAACATAGTAAACAATAGAAAAGAAAAGTGCCCAGCTAAACTGATGGCATTGAGCTCACAGACTATTCACACTAATTGTATATTATACTCTTATTTTAAAGAACAATGCCACTCAAAAAAATAAGTGAAGGGGAATTAGCCCCCGTTTCCTACTTTATACTTAACCAGTGAACCTCCAAATCTAATCAGGGAAGATCCTTATCATAATAAACCGGTATACCAAATTTGGAGCAAATCGAATAATCTTGCAAAAAAAAAAAAACATTTATCTAAATTAAGGGGGTGGACTAACCCCCTTTATCCTTAACCAATGAATCGCCAAAACGAATCATGGAAGCTCCTTAACATAATAAACCGGTATACAAACTTCGGAGCAAATCGAATCATTCTGCATGAAAAACCCATTTATCTAAATTAAGAGGGGCGGGCTAACCTCCCTTTTCCCCCTTTACCCTTAACCAATGAACCCCAAAACTAATCAGGGAAGTTCCTTAACATAATAAACCGGTATACCAAATTCCGAGCAAATCGAGTCATTCTGCATGAAAAACACATTTATCTGAATTAAGGGGAGTGGACTAACCCCGTTTTTCCCCTTTATCCTTAACCAATGAACCCCCAAAACTAATCAGGGAAGTTCCTTAACATAATAAACCGGTATACCGAATTCGGAGCAAATCGAATCATTCTGCATAAAAAAAACATTTATCTGAATTAAGGGGTGTGGACTAACCCCGTTTTTCCCCTTTATCCTTAACCAATGGACCCCCAAAACTAATCAGGGAAGTTCCTTAACATAATAAACCGTTGTACCGAATTCGGAGCAAATCGAATCATTCTGCATGAAAAACACATTTATCTGAATTAAGGGGGGTAGACTAACCCCGTTTTTCCCCTTTATCCTTAACCAATGAACTCCCAAAACTAATCAGGGAAGTTCCTTAACATAATAAACCGGTATACCAAATTCGGAGCAAATCGAATCATTCTGCAGGAAAAACCCATTTATCTGAATTAATGGGGGGTGGACTAACCCCGTTTTTCCCCCTTTATCCTTAACCAATGAACTCCCAAAACTAATCAGGGAAGTTCCTTAACATAATAAACCGGTATACCAAATTCGGAGCAAATCGAATGATTCTGCATGAAAAACCCATTTATCTGAATTAAGGGGTGGACTAAGCCCCCTTTTCCCCCTTTATCCTTAACCAATGAACCCCCAAAACTAATCAGGGAAGTTCCTTAACATAATAAACCGGTATACCAAATTCAAAGCAAATGAATGATTCTGCATGAAAAACCCATTTATCTGAATTAAGGGGGGTGGACTAACCACGTTTTCCCCCCTTTACCCTTAACCAATGAACCCCCAAAACTAATCAGGGAAGTTCCTTAACATAATAAACCGCTATACCAAATTCGGAGCAAATCGAATCATTCTCCATGAAAAACCCATTTATCTGAATTAAGGGGGGGTGACTAACCCCGTTTTTCCCCCTTTATCCTTAACCAATGAACTCCCAAAACTAATCAGGGAAGTTCCTTAACATAATAAACCGGTATACCAAATTCGGAGCAAATCGAATCATTCTGCATGAAAAACCCATTTATCTGAATTAAGGGGGGGGGGTGGACTAACCCCGTTTTCCCCCCTTTATCCTTAACCAATGAACCCCCAAAACTAATCAGGGAAGTTCCTTAACATAATAAACCGCTATACCAAATTCGGAGCAAATCGAATCATTCTCCATGAAAAACCCATTTATCTGAATTAAGGGGGGTGGACTAACCCCGTTTTCCCCCCTTTATCCTTAACCAATGAACTCCCAAAACTAATCAGGGAAGTCCCTTAACATAATAAACCGGTATATCAAATTCGGAGCAAATCGAATCATTCTGCATGAAAAACCCATTTATCTGAATTAAGGGGTGGACTAAGCCCCCTTTTCCCCCTTTATCCTTAACCAATGAACCCCCAAAACTAATCAGGGAAGTTCCTTAACATAATAAACCGGTATACCAAATTCAAAGCAAATGAATGATTCTGCATGAAAAACCCATTTATCTGAATTAAGGGGGGTGGACTAACCACGTTTTCCCCCCTTTACCCTTAACCAATGAACCCCCAAAACTAATCAGGGAAGTTCCTTAACATAATAAACCGCTATACCAAATTCGGAGCAAATCGAATCATTCTCCATGAAAAACCCATTTATCTGAATTAAGGGGGGGTGACTAACCCCGTTTTTCCCCCTTTATCCTTAACCAATGAACTCCCAAAACTAATCAGGGAAGTTCCTTAACATAATAAACCGGTATACCAAATTCGGAGCAAATCGAATCATTCTGCATGAAAAACCCATTTATCTGAATTAAGGGGGGGGGTGGACTAACCCCGTTTTCCCCCCTTTATCCTTAACCAATGAACCCCCAAAACTAATCAGGGAAGTTCCTTAACATAATAAACCGCTATACCAAATTCGGAGCAAATCGAATCATTCTCCATGAAAAACCCATTTATCTGAATTAAGGGGGGTGGACTAACCCCGTTTTTCCCCTTTATCCTTAACCAATGAACTCCCAAAACTAATCAGGGAAGCGCCTTATCACAGTGAACCTGGGAAAAATTTTTGAAGCAAATCGGATGTTTCTATCAAGAGTTATCGCGTTACGTACATACGTACGTACGTACATACATACATACATACATACATACATACATACATACAGAACGGGCGGGCACATTAGCTCTCAGGCTTTGATAGCCTGTGAGCTAAAAAGGAAGAAGCAGCTTCTGCTGCACCTTCTCGCGATGAAAGAGGAAGGAAAGGACCATCGAATAAAATTCCACAAGACCGTATTGATGTCACCAAAGAACACATATACAAGTTTCCCCGATACACAAGCCATTACACTAGAGCACAGACCCCCAACCGTAAATACTTGACTCTAAAACCCAATTTAAAGGAGATTTACAAACTCTGTGTTCACATTTACCTAGAAGAAAAGCGCGTAGAGCCGGTCAAGGAAAGTTTCTATAGACACATTTTTAACACCCATTTTAATCTCAGTTTTCACCGACCGGAGACTGATACATGTGTTATGTGTGACAAGCTACAATTTAAAATAGACCATGGAAATGCAGATGAGAAACAATAAGCAGAAACTCAAAAGGAACTACATCTCCGCAAAGCAGAAGCTGCCAGATTAGTTAAAGACACATTCCAAAATTTAAAGGATGATTCAAAGGTCGCGATATGCTTTGACTTGAAAAAGATCATGCCAACTCAACATGTAACCAATTCTAAGGTTATTACCTACGTCAACTTTGGACATACAACTTGAACATTCATAACTTTAAAAGCGGAACTGCCCACACGTACATGTGGAATGAAGGCCAGGCTTTTTGCGGATGTCAAGAGATCGCATTCTGTCTTTAGAAATTTATAAAGACTCTTCCTCTCAAGTCTGGTATATTACAACTTTTAGTGACAATCAAGGAGGACAGAATAAAAGCCACTTGATTGTGCAGTTCTGGCTGTACATCATAAAAAATACACACATAGAAACAGTCGATCACCACTTTTTGATTTCAAGACACTCCAACAATGAATGTGACCCTGACTTTGAGCTTTTAGAAATCAGAAAGAAGAGGAATAAAAGGGATCTGTATGTTCCAGAGCACCGGGCTGAACTTGTAAATGATTCTTGCCAAAACTTCACTAAAGAAGTGCTAAAAGATGAAAATTTTATTAATCGAGTCACGTGCACCATTCTTTATAAAGTCAGTGAAGCGTATCTCGAAATATACAGTGGCTGCATTTTGAGGAAAAAAAAAAAACCCTTCACATTTTTCTACAAAGAAACTGCTGGTGGTGAATTAGAACCTTTCCACGAGCTAAAGGTGAAGTCCCGCCGTGCCCGAAGATGCCCTACAGTTCTGCCTGAGCTTCCCATAGCACAAGAAAAGCCGAAAATCAAGTAACTTTATTTTAAAAATCTCATTAAATTATTGCAGTCTGTACCTCGAGTGTACCACTTTTTCTACCGAGATCTTCCTCACCAAGTGGCTCCAGGACAGACTGAAACTCCGCACGCTTCTGAAGATTAAGCTGATGAGCCTCTCGTGCTTATAAAACAGATGAGGATGAGAAAATGTAGATGTGTTGTTCCCATGTTGTCACTAGAAGAGTATTGTTCCATATTTTTAAACTCTTGCACGTCTTTTTTTTATTTTTAGAATTTCTTTCTTATACGTTAAATAAATGCACTTTAACGGTTAAAAAATTAAAAAATGTCAAAGTTTCAAAGCTTATAATAAAACTTTAAAACTTGTATTAGAACAAAATTTTGTACTTTAATTCATTTGTATTAACTTTGTCCTTAAATTTTTCATCAATTCTTTTTTTTTTTAATTTCATATTTTTTTTTTTTTTAAATTATATTAAAACAAGATTTTGTTCTTTAATTCATTTGTATCAACATTGTTCTTAAAACTTTTATAAATTCTATTAATAAATTGACTTAATAAAATAGTCCAATCTTGAATCTTTTTTATATTTTATAAATTCATTTTTTTTATTTCATAATTTTTCATTCCTTTGGTACCGCTTGGAAGCCAAAGGGTACAAGTGCCGAATGATTATAAAAATTGCTTCGTTATAAAAAAAAAAAAAAAAAAAAAAAAAAAAAAAAATGTACTCCACTTTTCTTTTCACAGTTATTGAAATAAGAGTTCATAGACCACTAAGAAATCAACAACAGTTTCATATTCCAATTCAGTTAATTACTATTGATGTTCAACTTTGAATTCAATTTACTCGAAATCTAAATTTTGTCACTTGTATCCCTTGGCTTCTAGGGTCCTCATATATAATCGTAATAAATTTTGGATTTATGCATTTTTGCGTAAGAGTGCAACAGCTATTGCACCGGGATCTGAATATTTATAAAACTAGTTATAGGAGCATAAAACGCACCCCATCTGCCACGTTTGACGTACAATTTCCGACTTGTTCAACATTTTAGCAGTAGATGTGTTTTGCCCCTGAAAAGATTGAGATATATTAAGACCATATTTTTAAGAATTTCTATGGTTTTATTCTTAATTTCGTGTATAATGCAAATAAGAAAGTTAACTGTAAACAATGTTATGTATTACAAACGTTAAAATTATCTTCCTGCAATTCTTAACTCTAGTATAGCGAACAGTTGTGATTTTGATGTCAGGTTTTCATATGTCATCACATATTTAACATTCTAAATACAAAAAAAGTAGCTAGCATAATTCATTGGATTTAAGTATATCTATATCATAAAGGATTAACATGTCTGTGCGTAACACTGACGTCATTTTGACGGTGGCAAAACAGCGACGATAAATTTAACTTTGGTTAACTTTTACTGCAATTTTTGTTTGTATTTCTACACTGCAAAAAAAATTCTTTAAATTTAACAGTTATAAACTGGCGCCCTAACTGCCAGTATTATATTGTAAAATCAACAACTTTTTTTTGCAGCGTAAATACCGTAAGTTTTTTATTTATTTATTTATTTTTTTTTTTTACATCGTCGAATAGAGAAAAAAATGTACTTTCAAATGCAATTTGTTTGAAAACTGTATCGCAATTTTCTCAATTTTTATTGCTTTTAAAATTATTGTCAAACATGATTTTTTAAAACTATCTCTGTCACTTGTAGACAGACGATTACAAAAAATTAATCTGTTGACACTTTTAAATAAAATAGTTCAGCATTTGTTTCCGGCTAATATACCATAACGAAATTACAACTTTATTAATCTAAAAATAAAATAATAAGACACAAATAAAACAAATTTAAGACATTTAATTGAACCACTCTTAATCTTTTATTCCCCGACGGTACTTTAAAGTACCATTAAAATAACTTGTTATAATATTAATTTAATACATAGATTAGTAGTAATACAGTTTAGAATGAGTTATTCACCCTTTACTGTATCTTGTTCTAAAAGCATTATTGTTTGCATAAAATAAAAATATTTTTAAAAAGATTATTTATTTTGCCTTTACTTCTTTTCAGCTTTCTTGATGTTGAAAGATTGGGGAGAGTTTCAGTTTGGAAATAATTCTATAATTCTGTTGCAAGAAAATTATATTTGTACATTTCCTAATTCTACAAAATACTAAAACAAATATTTTAAATAAAAGTTTTGAGTGGAGTTCTAAATATTGCACAAAATCCCTATAAATGGAAATTTAATTAATTACTTTTAATAGGCAAGATACTTCTAAAATTTATTAAATGATTATACTGTATAAATCTTCTAATGTAGCTTCGAAAATGCATGAAAAATGTTTTAGAAGATCATATTTTCATGAATTCATAATTTGGGATATAAAGGGTTAAACCACTGAAATTATCAGACAGAAAAAGAGTAGCAATCTTTGACGATTTCTTAGACTATTAACTCTTGGCACGATGCCAATACGAAAGTATCGCGTTTAATAAATTTAAAAATTTTGTTTGAATACATAATTGCTATTTTTCATGGAAAATTGATTGTTAGTATTGTTAGTGAAAAATCTAAAATATATATATTAAGTGTAAAAAATCTATTACTGTTTTCAATAAAAAAATAGATAGTTTTCACCTATATTCTGTTACGCGGGAAGTCCGGTTTGGAACTCCCTGTATACATAATATCAAATTTAGATTGATTGAATGTAAAATTTTTATTAAAGGAATATTTTTTTTTTTTGCAGTAGTTCTTAAGTGCTTTTTAGGTAGATTTCGTAAGAAATACTAACTATTGCAATCTCCCCTATGTTGGAAATTCTAACCAACTCTTACCGCAAAAAAATTAAAAACGAAAAAAAAAATGGGGGTTTGGAGGGTTAAAGAAGAAAAAATTCGTCAATTCGCAAGATATCCATTCCATTTAAATTTATTATACATCTTATCAATATTATCTACAACTTCCATATTGACAAGTTTCTGATAGGACACAAACACTTACAGCAAAAACCAATTAAACAAAAATTGGGGTTGATGAAAAAATTATCTTGTTAAAGGTGTACTCAAATCCAAACGGATTATTTTCTGACTCATTTTTTAAATCATTTTTGCACTCAAAGGTATACAATTGGCAGGTTCTCTTATTCAGAAACTATATAATGTGCCGTATTGGTCGATTTTTGATAAAGGCAGGTTTTAAAAAATGCTGTCAGAATGGGCATTTTGAACCGAATTTCCCGAAGCGATAGTACTTGGACACGAAAAAAATGTCGTACTGAGAAAATAATTGTTTGTAAATCATTTTCTAATTAATTGAACGAAAAATGAAAACACAGGTTGCTTATAAATCTTTTCAAAAAATCACGTCAGCAAGTTTCATGTTTTACTTTTAAAAATAAGTCTGAATTTGTGTCAGAAAATTTCTAGTTGTTGAGCGTGGAAAAATATTTTTTTGAATACCGCCTAGTATGATTCTGATAAAACTAGCTCTTACAGAAAAATGAAATTAAAAATTCGCCAAAAGCGGCCAGATACAATTGTTAGACTGGGTTTTTTCTCTAATCTTGATTTAGATTTTGTTGGTGAAATTAGTACTTAACTTCGAAATCTACCTCCGCCTGTAGGACGAGCGGGCGGGGATTTTTTTTTTTTTTATTACATCAATTAGACATACATTTACATAAAGTTTAAGGTAATATTTTAATACTTTTGTGAAAGGATACATTATGGCACGATATATTTCATGAAAAAATTTTGAGCATTTTAGCAATAGTTTTATATCTTAGCTTTAGCGAATAATAGTTACGACAGTATTATTAAGATTTTTTAAAGTTTCCTTCTAAGTTCATGTATAATACAAATACGAAAGTAAACGGTATACATAATATCGCTCACCCGCAAGATAATTGACACAAAATGCAAAAATTCATTTTGCGTTTTATTCCACTAATAAGTCTGCCATAGGTGCGTCTTGCTACAGGAAAGGTTTCAGAAGTGTAGTTATCCGGAAAATCACTTTAATACGCTATATGTCCATACGTCACCACAGAAGATTGGAGGTCAAATTGTGTCGGCAGATAAGATTACTAAACCCTCCAAACCTCTTCTACGTCTTCATTCTTAAGGGTTTTGTGCATTTATGCACGTTTTTACTGCTGCATGCAGAGCTAAGTGGAATAATTTGATGTTACAGTAAAAACATCCGAATCTTCTTTTCCCTCTCGTGTGAAATTTACTTTTGTCGAGATGTGTCAGTTTTCTAGCTAGTGTGCGATATTATGTATTTCCTTCTTAAAACTTGTATATATTCAAAATATTTTTTCCTTTATTAATATTCATATTTCTCACATAGAACTGGCTTCTTAATAGGCACTGTAGTTTTCAAGTATCAGGGGAAAATCAGATAATAATAGCAGTTTATATATATATATATATATATATATATATATTCCTAACTGGTTTACACAAAATTCTTTCCGAAATATATTTTCTAATACAAAAGAACCTTCCAAGGAAAATTCTCAATTGAGATTCAAAATAATTTTTTAAGGAAACATTTCGTTAGTTTTTTAGGAATTAATTCCTTTGAATTTTTTAGGATTAATACTAGTATATAAAGAACTATTGAGACTTTGATGAAGACTTTGATGTCAGGTTGTCATATTTCAACAAATCTTTAACATTCTAAAAGAAAAAAAAATGTTAGCGAAATTCGTTGGATTTCTGTATCTATATATTAGGTTGTGTAAAAAGTTCTGGGAAATTTTTAATCTAATAGTTACCAGAATTTATATCGTATAGAGAGTGGTATATCTATAAGATTTCAGCAATTTGGGCTCCAAAATGCCTATTCAAAAATATGATTTACGTGTGTTGATCCGGTGTTAATGGAGGAAAGGTCTAACGGTTCTGAAAACCGACGACGAGTTTGCACAGTTGGACGGCGTCGAAATTCTTCCCGCCTACTGTCAGGACGTGGCTCCATCCGATTACGAACTTTTTCAATCAATGCAACACTTTATCAAGGGCCGTCGATTTGAATCCTTTAATGAAGTTGAAGAAGCATGTCAAGAGTTTTTCAATTCCACGGAACCGCCATGGTACTTTCAGCAAATCCAGAATCTGGCAGAACAGTGGCAAAAAAGTCGGGGACTACACTGTTAAAAATACACGTTCAGTTCTTCACCACTATTGCGGTTAATCAATGGACCTTCAAGAGAAATAACCACTAACTTGGATTTCTTAAAATGACTGTGATCTGCTGATTTCACGTACTTTCTGGTTCAATCTTTGTTATCGTCGTGTGGCAACGGGGAAAGACGGCTACCTAAAGTTTTAATGGCGGCGTCCATGCGTCGTACCTGGCTTCCTTCTGATTTCGTGGAATTTCGTAGCAAGAACCAATTTCTCTCAATATTCAAGGCAAGTTCATAATAATTATTGTTTATTTTACTTTTATACATATTTTAATGATATAATGTTTCTTTCGTACACGAAATTTACCTAGAAATATTTATCTATATTTTCCCTAAGCCTAGACTTTTTAGTACCGATTCAGAAATTATTATGCATTGTGTCAGAAATATGTAACTATTATAAAGTTATTAATGTCAGTAATATATTTAATAACTTAAGTATAGCTAGTTAATTCGTTTATAGCATTTATGCAAACGAAATTAGTTTCCAATTTTAATTTTTTCGTCTTGCTTGTGTTTACTTAATAATATGCTGTTAGCATAAGTTTTATACGCAAAAAAGTCCTTTTACTACTACGAAATCATGATATATTACTGCATAACTATATTTTTTACATTACATATAAGGATTTTTCAGGCATTTTATATAGCTAAATTAAATTAAAAAGGTTTAATGATTTTTAAACCGATCAGTTAAAAAAAATAATAAATGATGTTGATAAAAAGAGGTTGGTTGACATTTTCCTTTTTTCTATGATATTTAAATTTACATTCATGAATACTTTTATTTTGTAAGTAACGCATATATGCAACAATAATTGAATTGCAAAGAACATTTTAACGTTTTTAAAACGGTATCTAATAATGGAACGGTAATCTTTGTTTTTCTAAAAATGATATTTTTTATTACAAACTCTTGATATATGTTTGTATGACTGTCTTTTAAAAAATATTTAAGTATGTTTATGGCATTTTTTTTTATATAACCAGGGCCAAAACTAGCCTTTTTTTGCACCAGGTACAAGCATAGATTTTGAACTCCCTCAGCAAAGTAAATTTACAAAAAGAATTTTACCAAGTTTCTAATAGCCGACTGTTTTTAAAATAAGTAATACTGAATTGCGTAATCAGCTTTGTCAAATATTGATTTCATTAAAACATTGAAAACGGAATCGAGAGGAACTGAAAAAAAAATCTGTTTTATACAAGATCCTTATCTCATATCATCCTTAGATCCTTCTATGTCTTGACATGCCCCAGAAAGTACTGTTTTAATAACACAGTGCTGAACATAGAGGTGAGAAAAAACAACAAACAAAATCTTCATTTGGTGCCATCTTCGTCTTCCGTTCTGGGGTCTGGGACACTTGTCCCCCCCCCCCTTTAGTTTCAGCCCTGTATATGACTAAATTAAATTTTAAAAAGATTTATTTGATTTTTAAACCTCTCATTTAAAAAAAAAAAGTAAAAAATGAAATAGACAAAACTGCTTATAGCCTCTTTTTTATAACATTTTATTCATGAAAAGTTTTATTTTATAAATAATGTAATGGATACATGAAGCAACCTTGGTTGGGAATCTCCAGCTGTATTGAAAGTAAGGTTCATTGATATAGTCAAACATCATTGGATATGGATATATATCTGATGTTTATTTTAAAAATATCAAGATGTTTGATATTTTCATGTACAGTAAAAATCTTTATAACGCATTAAAACCTAATGCAACCTAAAAATGTGAGGTTTTGAGTTGTATAGAATACATTTCACTGTACACAAATACATAATAACATAACATTTTAAAACGATGTGTAGTAGTACTAATCATGGAACGATAATCCTGTTTTTTAAATGCTACTATTTATCACAAACTCTTGATGTATGTTTGTATGATTGTCTTTTTCAAATTATTTGAGCTTGTTTATAGCATCTTATGTAACCAGGGGTACGTAAGATGTTATGTAACCCCCCCCCCCCTTCCCCCGGTGTAATTCAAGTTGAGTTAGGAGATCCGTTTTTAAAAACTAAATATCTTGATTTCAATTTTTCGAAGTGATTTTCTAAGATTACCTAAAATAAATATTGGATGATAACATTCTATTTTACGTGTTTTAATATGTAAGATTTTTCCTTTCTTGTATGTTCCTAAAACAAGACACTGTATTGAGAATCTTAAATTTTAGTGCTACCCCTCTTCCAAATAAAGTATAATGCCACACCATATCCAAAGGTTCATTTATTTGCTATTTTTTTTAAATTTTCTGATGCATTTTCAGTCACAAGATATTTCCTAATCTAGGATTATCTCCGATTGTATGTAAAAGTTAAGATTTTCTTTCTATGGACATAATTGTTTGACAATCTGTTTGTTTTGTATATATATTAGTTTTATAGATATATAAAAAGTTAAACCTTTTTGTAGAACCCAAATGTTGTTGTTTAATCATGTTTTACACTTTCATAGAAAAGTTTTCTCACCCTTAACATATAAAAATTGAAAGGATATTGTTAACAGGGTTGCAAAAAGAAATGAGAAAATATGGTGTAACATAAAATTGTAACCTTGAAATGCAGTTTGGCCCCTGAAAAAAAAATGCATGTGACATTTTACACCCTACACCTTATCAAGTATATGAAAATATCAAGATGTTTGGTATTTTCATATATTTGATATTTATTTTCAAATTATCACTATGCAAGATATTTTTGATATTTTCAATGCAAAACAAATACAAATGAAATTTTCAACTGTTGTTGACTGTGTCATTCTGTAGTCTCTGGGGTGACTTTTTTGCCAAAGAAAATAGTATATTTTTCAAGCTTTAAATTTGAAGTTTTATTTTTAAACTACACTGCTGGCCATTAAAATTGCAACACCAGGAAGGAATGATCTGACGAACGTCAAAATCACATGAAAGGAAGAAGAGGTTGGAATATGCAAATGATTAGTATTTCAGCACATTTAGACGAGGCAGGCGGGAGAAACGACATCTGAAGCATTGCATAAAAGAAAAGTTGCGTAGTGGATTTCTCATTCGGAACGCGCTTTGTGATGTCGGTCTTTGCTCAAAATATCATGTTATGCCTCGAGTAATAAGAAGAAATGCTTACCACCAAGTGTCGGTATTCGATAGAGGCAGCATCGTTGCCAATCGAGAGTGTGGATTATCTTTCCGTGATATCGCCCGTTGCATTCGTCGAAATCCAACCACTGTCATGCAGATATGGAATCAGTGGTTTGATAAGGGCCATACTCAACGGCATGCAGGATCTCGACGTCCTCCCATGACTAGCGCTGGAGAGGACAGACATATTGTGAGGTCGGCCCTGCAAAACCGTACAACCACATGACGAACCATTATTCAGGAAATGGGCATGTTTGAAGCGCGCCTAATACCCGCTCGTACGGTGCGACGACGTTTGCAGCAGTGTGGACTGTCAGAACGGCGACCAGTACTGCGGCTTCCCTTAACAATGCAGCATAGAGAGAGTCGGCGACTCTGGTACGCCGAACGACATAGCTGGATGCATGACTGGCACAATGTGGTCTTTTTAGAAGAGTCCCCGTTGTACGTGCTGTATTCTCATGGCCGTATACTTGTCTGGAGGGTCCGAGGAAAACGCCTGTCGCCTGCTTGCATTCGATATCGGCATAGGGGCCCTACACTTGATTTGATGGTTTGGGCAACCATTGGGTACACGACATGGATATCTCTAGTTCGGATCGACAGTAATTTGAACGCAGATCGATACATTTTTGACATCTTACGTCCAGTGGTTGTGTCCTGTCTTCGAGGCCTGCCAAACGCCATCTTCCAGCAAGATAACGCAAGACCACATGTTGCACGTTGTGTTCTGACCTTCCTCGATACACAGGGTATTCGATTGCTGCCCTGGCCTGCACGGTCTCCAGGTCTGTCACCCATTGAAAACACCTGGTCATGAATTGCTTAGAGACTAGCCCTCCACACTTCTCCAGCTAATACGGGTGATGAAGTGTGACATAGACTTGAAGCAGCATGGAATGAGTAGCCCGTTTCTGTCCTCCAAGCCCAGTTCGAATCCATGCCTAACCGGATAAGGACCGTTTTAGCTGCCAAGGAGAGCAGCTGTTTCTACTAATTTCGCACCCTTCTAAACCCCAAAACTGTTTACAAATTTAATCATTTTGTTTTCATGCCATACTGTTTACGTACAGTAAATATCTTTTCTGCATTTTCAATCTTTCATGGTGTAGCAATTTTAATGGCCAGCAGTGTAGCTGGCCCGCCCAGCGTATCAAAATTGATAGATATCAAAAACAAAACCCCCTTCCTCCTAAGCTGATAATATACGTAAAAATAATACATATCTATATAAACATATTGTTTGACATGTATAATGTTTATTAAATAGGTATCTATGTTTATAAATATTTAAAAACAATGTGTTCTGCCACCTTGAAAAATTTTGGTAAGATGCTAAAACTATCTTTTGACACCATTTTTGTATTCCTTTGCCAATTTTCTGTGCACGTGTGTGTCTATATTATAGAACTCTGATGTGAAGTAATAGGAACCTTTAACTGAATTGCAAAGAATATTTTAATGTTTTTGAAACAGGAAATATGATAAAAAGTGGAAATTGTGAAAACACAAATCTAGGCACTTGTAAAAATTGTGCTCATTAATTCAAATTCCTGCAATGTGTCTGTAAAATTGTATTTTATAAATAGTTTAAGAAAACATAGATATTTTGTTGCATTAAATTTTTGAAAATTTTATTTTACAAGTGGAAGTTTAAAACTGTTTTTGAAATTATATATTTAAATATAAATTTAACAGAATTTATAATTTCTTCTTTTAAATTTCCATAGGATTTACCCAACTGTGGGACACCAGCCACCTTATTTACGAATCTGCAGATTTATCAGGACAGTCGGATTCCTGGATTGTGTAATTAATGTAAGTACATTTTATTACTTTTTAATTAGCAGTAGGGTCAGGTGGGGTAAAATAGTTATAAAAACAGCACTTTTTACATTTGTAAGGTCTCTTTTAGATTTGTATGAATGTATTTAACTTTCATAAGACGTTTTTTATATTTGTCACTTTTCAGTCGTGTGTGAACCTTTTTGATTTTTAAGGGTATTCTTTTGATGTTTAAAGGCAATTTTAATATTTAAAAGTCAGTGCATTCTTTTAGAGGCAAGGATGGGCAACTTTTTAAATACAAAGGGCAGTAAGTTCTAAATATAAAGGCAGTAAGTTTTAAATATAAAAGCAGAGTTTATTCTAGTCGCTTTTCGTGGGGTGTGCCGCCCTGACTGCCCTTCTGTACAAAATTTGACGCCCTGATGCCCCCACTATCCGAAATCTCCGCCCCGTGAGCCCTATCACTCGGAAAATCGACTGAGGGAAAAATAGCGCCCTTTAAGTTAATTTCATCGCTTATTTCAAGCAAACTCTAAACTGTTTGTAAACATTATATAATGTCCTAGCCCCATTTTGCTCCTAATCTGTTCCTTTTCACTCCCCCCCCCTCCTAAAAATGCTCTTTTCCCACAAACAGCACCCTGCCCTTTTTTAAACCTGGGGAAAACTCTGCTGCAATGTGTCTGTAAAATTGTATATTATATTAGGGGTCTCTGCCCCCTGCAAGCTACGCTCGCCAATTCTCGTTCAGACATTGCAGAATCTAAAAACGCGCTAATCTGATGGGTTTTAAAAATATTAGAGAAGATTGAATTATACTGAAAAAAGCTGTGCAGATCTCCCTGTAAACGGGTTTCCATTCAGTTCCCTTTGATTGCAAAAATTTAAGGGTGAATCAGTTGCTGTTAAGACATCCAATGATTGTTTTCGTTTTTGATTAAAGAGGGTCAGTTAAACATTTTGAAAAGAATCTAAAATAAAATGAATTAAGTATTCAGAGTCTTTTTCTCCCGATATTTTAAAACAATCTCTATAACAATAGCCTAAATCATGTGACTATCATCAACAGTTCCGGGCGGAACACTTCGCTTTTTATACTCTAGGTGCCATTTTGATACTTTAATGTTATCCAGGCACAGGTAATAAGTCGCCAAATATTATTCTATCCCCATCATTTCATCTATATTATAATAGTTCAAGTCATCAAATGCCATAAACAAATACGGTCTGATCCCTTCGCCTTTCATATGAAGGTTTGGCACAAGTGTCATATACGCCCCATATTGGCGCGATTTTTTTACGCCGCCAATTTGGGGAATGCATCAACAGCATAAACAACATCCGGCTTACCATATCAAGCAAAATAATGGTACTTTGGCGCCAGTTAAGTACCCATTGCGTATATGACATTGGAGTAAAAAAAAAAAAAATCGCGCCAATATGGGGCCATATATGACATCTGTGCTGAAAGTTTTCCATTTTGATTAAAAAATCAAATATTTTTTTTTACGAATAAAACTACATAAAAGTTGCCATGGTCGCAAATAATTCTTGGTACTGTTACGCTAGCCGGGCGCAAATCTCGCCAATATCTTTTTTTCAACTCGCCACTTAGCATTTTTTTATTTTTCGAGTGGTAAATTAAAACATTGATTTGACGTTGAAATTAAATGTCATGGTTATTACATAATTTAATGAAATTAAATGTCATGGTTTGTTACATAATTTAATATTTCGCCAGATGTCATATACCAGGGCTTGAAATTCAATTTTTCATAGGAGGGGAGTCTCCCTACCAACATTTATAAATTCAGGGGAGTTGAGCTATTTGGGAGGGAGAAAAAAAATATGAAACCCTCTGTTATTTTACGTGCTTTTTAAAGATTTGCATTAATTATTTTGTCATGTCTGTATTAATACAGGCATGACAGAATACCATTGAAGCAATTTAAATCAACAACTCAGAATAATGATGCAAAATGGTTTTTTTATTTTAAAAAGTAAGAAAGCGGGGGTGATTCTGAGTAAAAAAAAAATTCTGAAACTGACAGTAAATTTTCTGAAAGGTTACAACTGAGGGGATGAAGGCGGGGAGAGGGGGGAAAATCATTCCCAGCACTACCTATGTGTTTTCCGTGCCCCTTTGACGAAATTTCCGTTTTTTGCGATAACTTGAAGAAATTTGCTGTTATTTCGCGATCTTTTGACGAAATTTGCCGTTATTTCGAGATCTTTTGACGAAAAATGCCGTTATTTCGAGATATTTTGACGAAATTTGCCGTTTTTCCGCGATCGTTTGACGAAATTCGCGGTTTTTTTTCTGTGCTCACTGGACGAAATTCGCCATTTTATGACGAAATGCGCATTTTTTTGCGATCCTTTGACGAAATGCGCGTTTTTTTCGCAACACTTTGTCGAAATTTGCGTTTTCCCGCAGTCTTTTGACGAATTGCGCGTTTTTTAAGTGATCCTTTGACAAAATTCATGGTTTTTCACGATTCCTTGATGAGATTCGCGATTCTTTCATGAAATTCGCGGTTTTTTCTCAGCAGGCGTTTGACTAAACACTAAATTTGTGTTTATTCCGCGATCCTTTGACAAAATTAGCTGTTTTCCGCGATCCTTTGACAAAATTAGCTTTTTTCCAAGATACTTTGATAAAATTGTCTTTTTTCGAGATCCTTTGCCGAAACTCGCATTTTTTCCACGTTCCTTTGCTGAAATTTATGATTTTTTTTTGCTAACCTTTGATGTAATTTGCGTTTTTTTGCGATCCTTTGGTGAAGTTCAAGTTTTTTTCCCGCAATCTGACGAAATTCACGTTTTTCCTATGACAAAATTTGTGTTTTATTCACAATCCTTTGCGACGAAATTGATGATTTTTTCCTCGAACGATTGATAAAATTGATTTTTTTCGGCGATCATTTGTCGAAATTCGCGATATTTTTCTGTTGAACTGATGACCGATTTTTCACAATTTTCGGAACCTAGTGCCTTAAATTTTCGGAAAATTCGTAACAGATCACCCCTGAATTCGCCAATCGGTCGCGGACACTTGTCAACTGATCTCGAGAAAAAATAATGAAATTTGTCAATCGGTCGCATCGAAAATTCGTGAGTTTCAACAATCTTTCGCGGTTAAAAAAAAAAAAAAAATAAAATAAAAAAAAAAAAAAAAAATGTGTCGACTAGTCGCGCGAAAATCTCGGGAACTTTTTGCAAGGCGTTCACGGGAGTTAATCGTAATTTCAAAATGCAAAATTTTCAGGAAAATGGTGAAATTTTTTGGACGGGAGTCTCCCGCCCACGATATTATTTTGGGCGGGATTTCAAAATTTTGGGCGCGAATCCCGCCATCCCGCCCTGAAATTCAAGCCCTGTATATGCACCGCATGTTTGCATGATTTTTTTTTTACGAAAATTTGGCGAAAACCTCATTTTCGAATACCAGTTACATATGTATTTTTGGTACTACTTAGTTATCCTGTCGACCAAAAATCTATCGCCGAACTATAAGATTAAATGCCAATAATGGTTGATCGTAAATGTCACATTCACTTGACTTTTAGCAAGTTACACGTGTTTACGTCATCAAGTGATTTTTATTTCGATGTTTTATTTGTATATTTATTAATGTTATACTAATTTATTTGTTCTTTCGTTATTTAAAATAAAAATTTTGTCAATCTGTACAATTTGGCGAGTGGTTTGGCGATTTATATAATTTTCGAAATTGGTTGACGGAATAACTACGTTGTACTGTATTTTTAAATTATCTTCTATTATTTTCAAACGGAAATAGCAAAAATATAATTAATAACTATCGAACAAAATAATTTATATAAATTTATAAAAAGAAATAAAAGTAAATAACAATAGCCGGGTTACCATGTCAACCTTTTCTGAAATATGAAATAAAAATATATGTTTGATTAAAATTTGAGTTGCCATCATTAGAAAAATGTATATAAAATTCGAAAAAAATTAATATTTCGAAAACTAATTCGAATTTAAAACTTCTAATACCAGTTTTGAAATCTGTGGAACAATGCTGATTTTTGGTGTTAATTTCATCGCAAAGTATTCCATATATTAGGAGAAATCGCTTGAAACATAATCAGTTGTTTAATCAGTCGATTCATACTTCCGTTTCATAAATTCGTTTCATTAGGAGTTTATATATATAGGGTAGAAATAGTTTAAGAAAAAATAAATATTTTATTGCATTAAATTTTTGAAAATTTTATTTTACAAATGGAAGTTTAAAACAGTTTTGAAATTATATATTTAAATATAAATTTAACAGAATTTATAATTTCTTCTCTTAAATTTCCATAGGATTTACCCAACTGTGGAACACCAGCCACCTTAAGAAGCTGCAGGTTTATAAGGACAGTCGGATTTCTGGATTGTGTAATTAATGTAAGTACATTTTATTATTTTTTAATTAGCAGTAGGATCAGGTGGGGTAAAATAGTTATAAAAACAGCACTTTTTTAAAATTCCTAGTTTGTCAAAAATAATCTGCAAAAAATTGAACATGCTAATGAATCAATAGGTACTCCCAACATTTTAAGGACAATCTCAACAGTAAAAATGCAAATTATTACTGATCAGAGTTCATGTTAGCCTCCCCTTCTTCACAAAATTTGATGTCCCAATGCCCCCACTGTCCGAAATCCCCGCCCCGCGAGCCCTATCACTCGGAAAATCGACTGAGGGAAAAATAGCACCCTTTAAGTTAATTTCATCGCTTATTTCAAGCAAACTCTAAACTATTTGTAAACATTATATAATGTCCTAGCCCCATTTTGCTCCTAATCTGTTCCTTTTCTCTCCCCCCCCTCCCCCCCAACATCCTCATACAGACAGCAATTATTTTCAGTAAAATTCCAGCACCGACGCAGTCATAAATTTTTCTGTCTCCAAATCCCGTTTCTCAGCTACCGTGAAAACTCAGCCGAAATAAGAAAGAAAAAAACCCCTAAAAGGTCTGATGACGAAATTGGCATTTTTTCGCGATTCTCTGACAAAACTGGTTTTTTTCGGCGGACATTTCTCAAAATTTGTGATATAGTTTATGTCCAAATTTTTGAATTTATGACCGATTTTTTTTAATTTTCGGAAAAGAATTAACCCCTGCACTGCAAAGTGTCATGAATGTGGTAAAGGGGTAGTAGCAAAGACTTTTTAGGGGGGTGGGGTCAGGGGGGAGGAAGAGTTATTAGTTGATTATTTATCATTACATTAAAGTGCCCTTTTTTTCTCTAAAGTGCTCTTTTATTGCACAGTGCACCCTGCCTGCCCTTAATCCTAGAATGAACTCTGATAAAAGCAGTAAGGGCACAATTTTTTTTTTTTACCGAAAGGCAAGAAGGATGCAATTTTTTTAAATGAGAGGCAAGAAGAGTGCTACTATTTCTGGTCATTGCTTTGTTTACATTTTTAAAACAGTAATTTGAATGGAATAATGCAATAAAAATTATAATGAGTGCTTGCAATATAGTTAAATATAATAAGTAAAGCAGTAAACTAAAATAATAATAAATAAGATAATTTTAAAAAGGTTTAAATTATTAAAAGAGGACAAGTAAATAATTAATAATGTATAATTAAATAAAATATGCATAACAAAGATAAGATACATTTTTTGTGAATTATTCAATGAAATTTTCCTCTTGTAAAGTAAGTATTTGTAAAGTAAGGAAGTTTTATTTCAGGTTTAGCCAGTCTTAATAACCAAAAAAGCTTGATTAATACATAAATAAATTTGGTATAAAGATTGTGATTACCAGTGATAGCAGCAATATCTTGATTTTTTCAGAAATAAATTTATACTCCCTTCATGGAAAAGCACGAGTTCAGTCATATTATCAAGAATTACATATTAAAATACATACAAAATGATATAAACTAAAAAATTCTGTAATTTTGTCCTTACATCTGACCTGAAAGTTACATTGTTTACATCTGTGATGTGTGGATTTTAGGTGTTTGCGGATTTGAGGGAGTCTACTGTGTTAATTTGATTAATTAAAATAATTTTCATTGATAATAGCAAATGAAAAACAAGTACAACATAATCAATTCTGTAAATAAATTTGTGGTGGAGACATGAGTGGATACAAATGTGAAAAATCCTTCTTTTTTGTGCGTCAGGTTGTTCAGCGGGCTTTTTTCTAGCCTGTAGCTGTAGCTGGTAGAATGAAAATAATCACAAAATTCACTTGTCAGTTGTGTTGGCGTTTACAATATAATTAGTTTTAAGTTTAAAATTATCCCAATAAGTTTTCCCCCTCTCTTTCACTCATCCCCACAATGCTTGAACTAGTAAAAGTTCATTTGCTGTTTTTAAAGTTTAAAGTTTATTCATGTTTGAGAAAAGGGTTTAAAAGTTAAATGTTGCTGGCTAGTACAAAAAGTAAACAAACCATTACTCTCATATTATGTAAAGTTTAAATGTTAATTATTCATATTTATTACCTTATCATTCCTGTGGGACTTTTTAATCTTTAATTAATGCAAGATATCTAAAAGATGGTTTATTTGTGGAGGTAGTAACTTGACACACATAGCTTGCAAACTTAATGCCATGTCAACAGTTTTCAGTAATGGTAGATTGGTTGGTAACCAAATACTAGAATTAATGTTTACTTGTTATGATTATATTTCATAATGTTTCTGCTACGAAACATTAAAATTAAAAAAGCTGTTTTTTATACACATTTTACCCCGGGTGACCCTACCTTGCTTGGGAACTAAACACCGAGGCTCTCTTGTTGGGTTGACCACCTGTCCGGGGCACATGCTGCATAGCACCTCAGGGCCCAGGGTCAAGTAAACAGAGTTGGGCACTGTAGGCCCTGATTGTTCATGGATCGTACAGCCACAGGTTTAATGTTTTTTTTTTTTTTTTTTTTCTTTTTGAGTTTAGTAGGCCTGCTTAATTTTTTTATCGGCCTGGCCCGTTTGAGCGTTCACCATCATTTTGCCTGCATGGGGCTCGGGCCGTGCAGACCTTTAATGTCGACGGAGAGTATTTTGTCCGGTTTGGTTCAGATTGGTAGTGTTGCTTCTAGAAAACAGAATGTATTCTCAAAAAGAGCAATCTTGTGCCATATTTTAAAAAATTTCGAATTATCAGTAGAATTTTGTAAAATTTTTGCGAGCAATTGACTTTCTTGACCCTCTCCCCCCTACGCACACACGATTGACTGATGAATTTTGTGATATCTTCAGTGACCTACATGCAAGGAGCTTAAACCATGGAGAAGCCATTCTTCCCCGTTGTTGAAGCTAGCGACCACGCCCCCTCATCCTCCCAAGACATCGGGTCGCCTAATAGCAATGTATATAAATTTACTTGTATAAAAGTGCTTTATTGAAAGATTTTTTTTTTTTTTTTTATGTTTCAAGCTTACACTTTTGTTGAATTTAAATCTAAAGCTTTAAGCATAAATCTGATTTCCATTTTATGATGTTTTCACTCTTTATTTTTAAAACAATTGGCAATTGTTCGAAGTACGTGTTAATGATCGGACAGCAATCGTGACTAAGAGATTATCATTGTGATAGTCTTTCACCTACGTTGATATCATGTACTTTGAGGTGGAGCCCTATGCGCAATGGCGGATCCAAGAGGGGGGTGGGGTGGTCGCGGCCACCCAAATAGCAAAAAAAAAAAAAAAAAAAAAAAAGCTAAAAATCATTACAAAAAATTTAATATATATTAAATCCTTTCACCCCCCCCCCCCTGCTCAACAATGCGAATCTTTGTGACTCCTTAAAGCTCTAATCAAGTCAAAATTAGGTAATTTCTGACACATCCGTGAAATTATTTTTAATCACAAGAAATTTGCAAGTACACTTATTCAGAAACTATGTGATTAAATAGTGTTTTCCATTTTTCAATAAAAGCAAAGAATCTTTCAAAAACTTCTTTAAAATTTGGCGTTTAAAACTGAATTTCAGGAAAACGGAATTTAAGTCCTAAAATTTGCCTTAAAGCGCTAACTTTGATAAAATAGTCCTTGAATTTTTAAATGTTTTAAAAACATCTTTTAGCTATCAAATTTTATTTGAGACCTTATAATTTATTCCGCTACAAAGTGAAGTAAAAAGTATGAACGGAAATTTTTGAATTTTTATTTTCCTTTTAGTCCCTTTTGTAGGTACAAAATAGTATGATGATAAATATAGTAAATAATGGTATTGCTTAATAAGGAGAAACTTGCTTTTATCTATTTAGTAATAATTAGTAATTAATAATATTTTGAAGTAATTTTTTTGTAATCAAATTTAAATAGTGGTAAATATGCAATATCATAAAAAGACACAAACTTCTTTTGAAACATTACTTCTGCTCTTATAGCGATTTGACATCTTGTTTTCCTACAGCACATCCTCCCAAATTTTATTTTGAATCAAAAATCTGTACCCAGTGAATTTAATCATTTTGCAATACATTGATTCAGTGGTAGAATTGATTATTTAAGCATGAGAATTTAATGGTCCGCATTCATCATCACTGGCCTGCTACATAAAATTCTATTAAGTCCCTTTAACCATTTGAGTGACCCCTCTCTCCTAGAATAAACCAAACTTCCTTTGCAGTTATCCGAAATTTTCAGCATAATAAAATGTAAAATTATAATTTACTAAAAATTAAATAAACAGTACATAAAAAAAAAACCTATAAAATTATCAATTAAATATTTTATTTCTGATTATTTCAATTTACTAAGGTTCAATGCAATTTTATTTTTTTAAATAAAATAAAATTGTGTGATTTGTGTTTGGTTGCGGTTTTCTCAGGGATGGGAAAATTTAAGTTTACCTGTGACCCTCTGAGAGAGGGGGGAAAAGTTACTGGTCCAATTGAATTTTTGGTGGTTTCAGACCAGCGGACCACAAAGGATTTCGAAAGCAGACTGAATCTTCAAATGATGAAACTTTTCCTTGTAAAAGAAAATTTGATTGATATGCTGTTTTTGGATTATTTTCCCTGTGTGAAAGTTTATTATTATTATGTCTGCACAAAAAAAATTTTATGTCTTAAAATATTTACCCTTTCATTTAAAACAGGTGGAGAAATTAACCTGATGCTTGGAGCTGCTAATACTTGGATACTAAGCTTCAAGTATTCTTTATATTTGATGACCTCGTCATATTTATGATCCTCATTTGGGCAAGAAAGAGGGTTTTTTTAAATGAATGGTCAGACAGTACTACACCCTCTTAAAGCTGTCGGAGAGAAACTCTGTATGTAAAATGACATCATATTTACAGTAAATATTAGTCTGACATACTATATATATGTATATACATATAATTTAATGATTATATAATTTGTATTTTCAATAAATGGAGCGGCATACCGCAAACCAACTTAATTGTGTTGTTATTTTATTGTCTGTGACCATTTCTTTTTTCAGGTATTGCAAGGCTGCTGTTGGTGAATATTTTCCTTTTCTACTACTATTATTTTAAAAAATGATAAATCTTCATCATAGATTATCGTTTAGGTATACTGAAAAAATACTTATATAGGCAATAATAATTAATCACTTTTGGCGACAATGCTGCTATTAAATTAACCCTGTAAATTAAGTATTTAATATACTATGAAAACACATTGTGCATTAAAGAAAAAAGCTTTAAAATTCATTTAAAGTAATAATTTTGTGTTAGCTGATATTAGAGGTTAAATGAAGGATTCTGCTACTTATAGCTGCGTTTTTTTTATGCTGATTAATTCACTGTTTACGCATATACAGTAAACTCTGTGTAAGACGGAAATCTGTCTCACTCGGAAAGATTTTCAAGTCCCTGCGAATACATAGATATAAAGTAAAATTTGTCTAAGGCGGAATATTGTCGACTACGGAAAATTGCCTCGGTTCCACTTTAGACAGACAGTATTTTGATTATGTATCCGTTATGTTTGTGTTTTATTTATTTATTGAAAAATGTTATATTCATTATTGAGTGTTAAACAGAAACGAATGCTGAACTTTTTGTTGTTGATTTATATTTAAATGAGTTAATTTTGCATAATCGAGCTGTGTGCAATATAAAATTTAAAAGAACCGTGCTTGAAAATTAATTTAAAAAGCATGAAAAATAAGTAAATTGAAATGCAGATTTAATTTAATTGCACTTGAAAATACAATTTCCCCCCTTTTAACGACATAAAAAAATTGTGACGATAATTCAATTTGGATAAAAGGGGAAATGGATTGCTTAGATTATGGTTACTGTCGATATGTGTCAGCAATAGTAGAAAATCAAATTTTTATTTAATACTAACTTAAAAATAAATGCATTAGTAATAATTTTTCATAATCGGGATTTTGGACAGAACATGTCAGTTTTATTGTCCAAAAGTTCAAAAATAGTACTATCAAAATGTATATAACTTAAAATAGTGATTGGTGAAATTTTCATATGTGCAACAATTGTAGTACCTTTAAATTAACGATATGAGCAAATTTCTAAAAATATTTTTGGCTAATTGAAATATTTTATTTTTTGTTTTGTGAAAAGAAGGTAAAAATTTGAAAGCGCTATAATATCGAAATTTCAGCGTCTTTAGATTCACAACAGTATAAAAACAAAAAAAATCTACAGATCATAAAAGTACCAGCTAAGTGCATTATGGAAACAAACTTTTTTCAAACCTGTGCAAAAATTAATATTGTTTAAAGAAATCCATTTAGCATTGCTTAAAGTAATTTTATTAAAAATATTTTTCATTTCCTGGATTTTAAATTAAAAATATAATAAAAACAGGATATGTATTTAAATCTAAGAAAATTATTTAAAACAAATCTTCATTATGAATGGTTTGTGAATAAGCAAACAACACTAAATGGATTATAAGTGTAACTGAGTGCGAAGAAATGTTCCAAAATGTACAAGGACAGAATGGTAATATTCGTGGAAGAGAAAGGAAAAAAAAGCGATTATTTTGTGAAATTAGATCAAACTGGTTTACATTTGTTTTTTAAATATATTTTAAAGACAATAGAATCAATAATTAAAACTTTAATAATTTTCAGTTTAATGAAAACAAAAAATGATGCTTTCGTACTGCAACATAATTTCGCATAATCTGAAATTTTGTTCATTATTACACCATAAAATGATAAATTGAAAACCAAAGTCCTGGTTAATCATTTCACTCCAAAGCGAGGGGGAAAAAAAGAAAACTACAATCTGGTGTAACCTTTTCCCATAAAGTTGAGAGAAGAACCTGTATCGTGGTTTAACATTATACCAAAAAATTGGAATAGAGAAAACCTTGAATCATGGTTAAACCTTTCACCAGAAAATTTGATTTAGAAAAACCCTGATTCATGGTTCAACCTTTCACCAGAAAATCGGATTTAAAAAAAACCTTGATTCATGGTTCAACCTTTCATCAGAAAATCGGATTTAAAAGAAACCCTTGATTCATGGTTCAACCTTTCACCAGAAAATTGGATTTAAAAAAATCCTGAATTATGGTTCAACCTTCCACCAGAAAATTGGATTTATAAAAAAAACCTGAATCATGGTTCAACATTTCACCAATATAATGGTATTTGTGAAAGCGCCAATAAACTGGTGAAACATGTCACCAATATCTCGGTTGCAGCTAAATTTCAGCTACTTTTCACCATTTTCTTGGTGAAACTCTAACTTCATTTTTAACAGTGTATGATGGTATCTACTTTGAAGAAGTCCTTGTTGCTTTTGTTTTTAATTTGCGCATAACAACGCAACTTTCTCAAATCTCCCAGAACTTTTTGCTCAACCTAGTAATATCAAATTTAGCTTGAATGTAAGATTTCAATTAGAAACATTGTTCTTTTGCAGTAGTCCTTACGTGATTATTTTATCAGACTCTCGTTTAAATAAAGAGTAAGGTAATGTTTCACAACTGTTGAGGAAGAGTACATTTTTATATATTTTTTTTTTATTTCTCGAATAGTTTATAATGCATAATTCATTTTAAAAATATTTATTTATTTTAGATTTCTAACCATTTCGAGGTCGGTGTATGCCTGGCATACAGTGGAACAAAAGCGTGTTTTCGTAGACATAGATGTAGAGTTCATAAAAGAAATTGAAATGACTTGACATCTGGTAACTGTATGTTGCGAAATGTGGGTAATGCGAATCTGAAGTCAGAATTGCGAAATCTTATGACAAATTGGAGAAAAAGAAAAATCGTATGCTTTAAACTTGTAATTTCAAAATTCGACTACATAATTAACTTTAAACGTTTTAGAGTTCTAATTAGTTTCGCGGATCTACTAAACCCGGACGGACCGAAATGGATGTTATTCATATGAACTTCTCTCACTCAATACTGAAGATTTTTTGAATTACTCTCTTTGGGAAAATTACATTTAAAAACACGCATTTTTATAAATCAAAGATAAAAAACGCTGCAGAAAAGCGCGTCTTTAAATTAAATTGAATTTGATTGAATTACTTAGAGCGACATAAAATAAAACTTGATATTTTTTAAAGGAAAATATGAGTTACCAGCTCCAACTGAACAATTTGGCGAAACCTCAAAATTAGGCAAAATTCCATAAAATGAACAGGTTTATTGAAGATGTTGTATTTTTATTCCGTTCTCTGAAATCTCATAAACTCTAAAATGTACAGAACACGTTTTTCTAGTTTTTTAGTCATAATACTTTTTTAATTTTTGCCGATGTCGCGGATTATGGGCATTTCGTCCGAATAAGTGTCCCGAATACTTAGATTTAATTCCATAGTGCCAAATGGCACACTGAATTTTTTAATAATTTTTTTCTGTCATAATATACATGTAGAAAAAAATTTAATTCATTTAAATAAATTTGCTTTCAAATTCTAGTGTCATTCACTTTTTGAGGTGAGTGTGTAACAGGGTTGTAGTGGGTTGCTGCCCGGGTACCCACCCGGTCTGGGTTTTTTATAAAAAACCCGGGATTTTTACAACTATAAGGGTTGTAGTGGGTAGCTGCCTGGGTACCCATCCAACTACCCGCCCGGGCTGGGTTTTTTATAAAAACCCCGGGTTTTTTACAACCCTGGTGTGTAATTATACAAATGCGTAGAACATACAGTCGTCGTCTGGTCCGTCCGTCTGTCCGTATATAACAGCGCAAAAACTACCCAACCGAATGGTTTGAAATTTATTATAATCGTTGCAGAATTTTGGCGAGTCATTTCAAATTTTATGAAAATTGTATCAAAACTAAAAAAGATATTAATAAAAGTTTTCTTCATTATATTAAATCCTATCATACGTAATTAATTCAATGATATCCCATGATAGGTAATGATTCTAGATTGTCATGATGATTACGTCCTGTTTAAGATAGTCTTATTATTTCGGTATTACTGAATTTAATATATATAATCGTAATAAATTTTGTATTTATGCATTTTTGCATAAGAGTGCAACAGCTATTGCACCGAGATCTGAATATTTATAAAACTAGTTATAGCACTAACGCACGTCATCTGCCACGTTTGACGTACAGTTTACTTGTTCAACATTTTAGCAGTAGATGTGTTTTGCCCCTGAAAATATTGAGATATATTAAGACCATATTTTTAAGAATTTCTATGGTTTTATTCTTAATTTCGTGTATAATGCAAATACGAAAGTAAACTGTAAACAATGTTATGTATTACTAACGTTAAAATTATCTTCCTGCAATTTTTCCCCTCATTTATTAATATTCATCTTTCTCACAAAGAACTTGTTTCTTTATAAGCTTTTTATTTTTCATGCAGGAGAGAAAATCTGATAATAGTAGCGGTTATCAAAGAATGTTTTGGGAGTAGTTTGTTTTCCCCTCATATTCGTAAATGGTTTACACAAATTCTTTCGCATATTTCTTTTTACTAAAAAAATGCTTTCAAACTTAAATTTAGGATTAAACTTCAAAAGTAAAATTTATAGATACTAATTGCAATTTCCAATTATTTTATCTTAATCTTGGTATTACTGCTTAGCCTGTCATTTAGAAATGTTTTGTTTTGCGTTTTAATTTTAATGATAAAGATTTGTAATAATTTAGCATTTATATTAAAACATTCGGAATGCACTCACAGAAGATAAATTGTGATAATTATCAAACCAAAAAAATGATTTTTGAATCCAGCTTTTAGAAAAATAACTGCACTTAATTATTGAAGAGTTTCAGAAAGATTTTGCTTCGTGAAATATATTTATAAATCAAAATTAATTCTACTTCCTTTGATACATTTTTAACGTAATATTTTTTCAAAATATTTAAGGCCATGATACGGGTATCGCCATAAATAATCTTTGTGTTTGACAGAACAAAAATGATTACCTAATACAGGATTCATAAGGGAAAATAAAAGTGGCGAAAATGATATTTTCTTTTGTTTTCAGATATTTTCATTTTTTTTCTTACTCTGCATAAAGTACAGGCACATTTTTAAAATTCTTTTACATAGAATCGTGAAATGACAAGTTGCTGTATCAAATTTGAAATAATAGTGATATATATCCACGAATATCGAGATGTATTTCTTTACTTATCGTTAAAATAGTAGGATTTATAAAATGTAAACAAGATTTAAATAATTACTCTGCCTTCTTTTATATTTTTTAACATAAATGCCATCAATAGAAAATCAGTGGATAATGAAAAATGATAAGCACATAAGTGTAGTTACATCTTATTTAATAGTGTTATTAGGAGAGTGTAAAGAGAGCAGTAAGCTTTGTAGCTGATAATACTGCCAAAGATCCTTTCTCGATTAGGAAGTTCAACATTTATTGGTAAGCTGTAGAGCGAAAACCATTCTTATATAGAAAGTCTACCTGGGATGGGGTCATAACCATTTGGTTAGAAAAATATATCGTCTGTACGTAATGAAGATTTATTATTCCAGCATCATCTAGTAAACCTCAAAAATCTTTAACTATCATTTATATTACAAAACATGAAGCTTTGAGATTGTCTGTATGTATGACTGTGCTAATATGGAAAACTGCTGGATTTTTTTCCCTGGTGTAAACTATTGTGTAAATCTTTTTCCTTGGTTTATTTTTATGTATAATTTTGTTAAACAAATTTCGTATTTTTCTGTTATCCTGTCTCAAATGTTGCCAACAGTAGATTTTTTTTTTCATTTTGGTGACGGCATATCACTCTATCCTCGGTCTAACAGTTGAAACAGCTACATCAGTTAGAAAAAATATAAAATCACTCGAAAAATTAAACAAAAACCACTTTTACTCATTTTATTTAAAACAAGAGAGAAAAATCATGCGTCAAGCATAGATTATGAAATATTTCCCAACACATTCAGAATAATGTAAAAAAACTTCATTGTTTAATAAGTTAAAATATTATGTCTAATTCAACCCTATGGAAACGCATAACACATTTGAAAACCCAATTTCAGCTGTTCCCATCTACAATCGAAAAATTATCCGAATTCTTTGAGCAGTGCTGTATAGGATTAAAACAGTTGAATTTAAAAGTGCATGCCGTAATTGAAAACGCATTTCAGCAATTATTACTCAAAGACAGTACTGTAACTTATTTCCTTGTTTGCCCCTGTAGATGAACGACAAATTCTGTGATAATCCTATTCTATCGTAATCATCTTGTAGTGAAATTCTCTAATTTATATCAGTTGAAATACATCTGTAACACCGTAATGCCATTAAAATACTCTGCAAACGTTTTTTTCTCCTTATACCATAATGTAATGGAATTCTTTTGGGTAGCCCTGTAAATGAATTATTAATACCACATACTTCATATGCAATACCAAACATGGGTAGGTGACTCTAAATAAGGATTATCAATTGAATGAAAATCCGAGTTTATTTACGGGAGTTAGAGCATGGACAGACGCCCAGACGGTCAGACGGCGAGGCGGACAGATGGACAGACAAACCTAATGCATAAACACTTTTCAACTTTGTTGGAAAGTGTTAATAAAAAATAAAATATATGGTGGTTAGAGGAGATGTACACAACAATAAAAGTATTAAAAAAAACAATTTAAGCATGGGTCAGTATTTCTAAAATTTTACACAGAAAAAAAATTGTTGGGGTGTCAATAATGACAATCGAAACTATTTTTGGCGAATTACCGTTGTGACCCGAATAAGAAAAAATGACTCTAATTCTGATTAGCTAATATTTTGATAGTTATGAAATGGATAGACATTAAAAATGGAACCATTTTGATTTCGTTCAGTTTTAGGATCTTTTTAACACTTTCCAACATAGTTGAACAGTGTTTATGAATTCAGTCTGTCTGTCCATGCTGTAATTCGCGTAAATGTAGTCCGATTAGAGATCTTCATGGGCCTGCCCGTGGCCCGAAACCGGACCCCGGGCCGGTCTCGGGCCTATTTTCATTCACGGCATTAGGGCTGGGACATGCCCGGGCCATACTTTGTTCTGAAGGTCCGTGTTCGGGCCCAATTTTTTCCCGAAGAATCGGGCCGCGCCTAACTTATTTTTTCTGTAATGAGTCCGGACTGGTTTATTTCCTAGTCTTCGTTGCCCAAAATTTTATGAGCCCGTATAAAAATCATTGTATCGGCGTGGCTTGTGTGTTTATTTTTAAATCGCCATTATTGTACAATTAAACATTAACATTTATTATTTTTAAAGAATAGTACATTTCTACGCTAATTAAAATATAGCTGAATTAAAATATAGTAAAACGTGTAAAAAAGAACCTGCCTGTGACAGAATCCTCTTAAACGTTTTAAACGGAAAAACGTGTTGATCCATGCAAAACGAATATACTAATACGTAACAAAAGAATATATAATACATTTACACTTGTTAAGAAGGGAACTTGTCTATAACGCATTTTTTTTCTATGTAATTGAGTCTTAGAAGATTTTACTGTATAGCATTTTTCAGATTTTTAACACTTCAATACATTTGCATACAACAAATAGCGATTCAGTAAAAAAAAATAAATATCGCAGTCTGCGGCACTTCTATAAAAATGAAGTTTAGAAACATGAAAAAAAGTTAAGATAAATATTTTTGGTCAGAACTCCTCGTACGAGACAAATTTGTAATCAAATCGACGTAAAAATCAATGTTTTGTAAAAATTCACTCGGGCCAAACATTAAATTTTTTTACCGGCTAATAATTTTTGCCATTATTATTTTTTTTACGGACCAGGCCGAATTTTTTTATATGAGTCGAGCCGGATCCGGGCATGGAAATTTCGGCCCGAGCAAACCTCTGAGTCCAATTGCCATGAAATATATATGGGATTTAATATTGCACGTTCGGTATTGGAAATAATGTGTGTAGCCTTTACGATTCATTTACAGGGACATTAAAAAAACATTCCGTTTCATCGCGGTGTATGAGGAAAAATCGTTTGCGGTGTATTTCAATGATAAATCTTTGTAAAAAATCACCATAAAATTAAAACAAAACACAGGACGCGTTTCGAGCTAAAAACATAACAGCTCGTCATCAGCTACAGCATACACGTGTCCGTAAACGAACAAGTTCAAAAATGAACTCGTTCGTTCAAAAACGAACAAGTTCATTTTTGAACTTGTTCGTTTACGGACACGTGTATGCTGTAGCTGATGACGAGCTGTTATGTTTTTAGATCGAAACGCGTCCTGTGTTTTGTTTTAATTTTATGGTGATATTTTACAAAGTTTTATTATTTTAATTGCTTCATATCGCCAGTTTTCGGTGCTGTTTCGCTGTATTTCAATGATATTACACTACTTTAAACATATTGAAATTCATATATATAACTAAGGTGCACTAAAAGGTTTTTACTTTCGAATATGGTGTGCATAGAAGTTATCGTTCAGTTACAGGGACACACAAAAGAATTTGGCTATAGAAGAAAAGGAGTAATAATTGAAATATTGAAGCAATAATTGGTGGAATGCGTTTTAAGCTGCGATAAGAATTTTTACATTTAACTACTTTTCAAATATTACTTGATGTGTATAAATTCTACAGATAATATGCAGGGTCGCACAAAAGTTCTCAAAAACATCCATTTATTGGTGAAAACTGCTGAATTAAAATTTGAAACTGTGCTATGCTTTTAACTGAACTAATTGACATACGATGCAATATGCATACATATCTGTAGATTATATGCAGCACTGCACAAAAAAGACATATTTTAACGACTATTCATGTAATAATAGAAATCGTGTTTTCAAATACGTTATGTGTTTTCCAAATTCACCTTAGTAAACTGTGAAAGTTTGTTATAGTATTCCGAATGCGTTGGAAAGTGTTTCGTAATCCATGCTGAATGTATGATTTTTCGTTCTTGATTTATTTGTTTCATGTATTAATTCTTGGACTTTAACCTTATATGTCGATATAATATATTCAAATTATAGACATTCTGCTGATAGAACAATAATATTTTCAAGAAATCTGTTAGATTTAGACTTTTTTATCTGTTGAAAATAATTTTATGTTTTTCAGAAGCCTAATTCTTTTTATGATGACATATGTAAGATATATTTCACTCAGCATCAAATCAAAATATTATCGAATAGTGAATTAAAACATCTCTGTGATGGCTGTCATAACTGTAGCAAGAATCACTGAACTGAATTAAGAAAAGAAAATTTAAATGTCCATTAAATAATACTTTAGATAAATATTGTTGTAAAAAGATTTAAAATCAAGTCATAATTTTTTTTAGCCTAAGTACCTATATATCGCAAACAGAATAAAGAAAACTGTTTAAAAAAATAATACTGCAACACGAACATTATGACTTTAAAGAAAGTCGTTGAAGTTTCGATAAGCATTATAATTTTCCTAGGGCATAAAATACTTAACAGCAGTAAATGCATTATTGAAAAGAGTTAAAGTATACCATTATGCAAGAATTATTTCTCGTAAATTTTATTCTTCTTTACAAAGCTTCGGGGATATTAATAAGTGTAATATTTTATGCTGAATATTGAAGTTCATTTAAAGTTTACTTCAGTAAATTTATGTTTTCATTTGTCTTTTTCCCTTAATCCTTTAAATTTATAATTATAAGCTAAGATTATACATATTTAATGATATGGTAAGCAATTATTGCAAACATTTTTAGAATTTTTTTAAACGTTTTCTTGTCATTTTACAAAACATAAATAATTTTGCTGACTGTTAAGAGGATAACAAGACTGTTCAGATTAGAAAATATGTGAAAACTCTGGTATGTCCTTATATTAGTTTATTAATTTATGTAGCAAGTTGTTTCGTGATAATTTACAAAGAAAATTCAAACCTCTAAATAATTTAAGAAGGCTGCTGATTATAAAAAGAAGTAATTTAGAAAATTTAATTCAGAATTTAATTAATATGTCATAAAATACACAAATACAGGATATTAAAAAGGATGGACTCAGTTGCACACGAATGCCCATCCCACTCCCCGAAACATACATTGTATGTAAATAATCAACAATAAAGAGAATTATTTAATGTCTTAAATACTAACGCAAGACAGCTTCTAATTCTTACCTATGCACAGCAGTTTCTATTATGAACAAGATTGCTACTATGCATACCAAAATTTTTGCCTTTCAAAGTTAAGTAAAATTGTAAATTTTCTTGTGGGTTTTCGTAAAACAAAGAATTTATATCTTATCTCTAACAATAATTTTTGTACTATATAACATAAGGTATTTCTAATTCGCGCGTGGAATAAATTCAACTATCGTCTGTGAAGTATCTTCAGCTATATTCCTGAAGATAAATAGAGAACGTTAACTATCTCTAGATTCAAATATGAGTGTAATAAAATATAATTATCTTCATTTACGTACAGTTCCGGAAATAAAACAATATAAAATTTGATCCATAATTTTGAATCATCGTGTATTTTTTTTAAAGATTATCAAAGTAAATATCATAGCTGCCAATTTTTACCCTTTTCCCTTTCCATTGAAATTTCATCGTAAATTTTCCCTTACTTAATTGCAAATTTTGATGGTTAAATAATCGTCGAATCAATAATTACAAATCGATTATTCATTACAGAGCAATCAATATTTAGGGTATGATTTATACATTATAATTTAATACATGTCTAGGTGTGTAAAAAGTAGTGTCTAGGTGGGTAATATTCCATAATCTGGTACAATGCGAAATTTCGCATCATTGATAAGCAAATAATAAATCATCTAGGATATCATTATGTGTTTGTCTCTTTAAAAAACCTGGTTACACTAACGAATTTAATTTTAAGTTAAAAATGCTCTCTAAAATATGTCAGTTCGCTGGAGACCCGATTATGGAATATATCTGTTAATGCTAATAATTTCTTATCGATCCGATTTTTAATGTACAACTCATTCATTTTAATTTTAAAACTGTATTTAAACCGCTTGACCTCCATGACGCACACTGCGTGTGTCCTCTTATTTCAGTAATCAACGACAATGACGTACACACCATACGTCGTTCACTACAGAGTAATGGTTGCATATTTGAACCGGATTTGTTTGTGATATGAAACTGATATAACAGAATCGAAGGTGAATTTTATGACATAGCCATTTTACACACCATAGCCTGGTATTTAGCCCTTCACTGGCAACATTAAGCCTGGAGGTCAAAGAAAAAGAAAAGTGCACATTTAAACTGATGGCATTGAGCTCAAAGGCTATTCGCACTAATTGTATATTATACTCTTGTTTCAAAAATAAATGAAGGGGGATTAGCCCCCGTTTCCCCCTTTATACTTAACCAAAGAACTTCCAAATCTAATCAGGGAAGCTCCTTAACATAATAAACTGGTATACGGGTCAATATCTAAAAATTGGACTATTTGCGTCCACTGTCAATAATATTCCATTAATTATACTAAAACCAACAAGTTGGAAATTGCTCGTCAAACGTGGCAAATGAGGTGCGTTCGTACTATAACTAGTTTTAAAATTATTTTGTGCACCCCATATTGTACTGAATGTATAATTTTTTGCACTTCATAACGTGCATAGTCTGATACATCATTAAAATGCACTTCCAATAATTTTTTCGGAACACTTTTGACTGTCCCTGTAATTAAACTATACATCCGATTTTCCTAAAATTTGAAATAGCTCAACAAAATTTTGCAACAATTATATCTTCAAAATTTCAGACCATTCGGAAGGCTGTAATATCATTAAAATGCACTTGCAATAATTTTTCCCATTGGCCGTAATGTAAAGAAAAACTTTTGGCTGTCCCTGTAATTAAACTATACATCCGATTTTCCTAAAATTTGAAATGGCTCAACAAAATTTTGCAATAATTATATCTTTAAAATTTCAGATCATTCGGAAGGCTCTAATACCATTAAAATCCACTTGCAATAATTTTTCCCATTGGCCGTAATGTAAAGAAAAAATTTTGACTGTCCCTGTAATTAAACTATACGTCCGATTTTCCTAAAATTTGAAATGGCTCGACAAAATTTTGCAACAATCACATATTTGAAATTTCAGACTATTCGGTTGGGTAGTTTTTGCTCTGTTACATGCGGACAGACGGACGGACAGACGGACGGACGGACGGACAGACGGACGGACGGACGGACTGAACGACGTCTATAGGTGCTACGTATTTATATAATTACGAACGCACCTAAAAACTGAAAAGTGTAATATATTGTAACATTTGTTATAACAATTCCCAATAAATGAATATATGATGATGTATAAATAGTTAATTTTGAGTTTTAAACAAACGAAATAATCATTTCAGTCCCTGCCACCAGGTACAAATATTCAATATTAAATGTATGCTGTAAAATTTTTTATAAATATTTTTAACTTTTGTTATTATACATTTATGCCTATATATATTCAGTATGGGAAACTATAATGCTCCTTTACTCGTATAGATTATATACTAGTAAAATACTGTAGTAAATATATTTATCCCTGAGGTTGACCATCATCTCAGTCCCTGTAGCCACACATTTGGGTTAACAGATACTAGGTGGCGCTGGCAGAAATTATTCCATTGCAACAGCAACTACAGTTGAACTAGCCATCATGGATGAAGGTAAGTTGTTCTTCTCATTGTTTCATTTTTTAAAATGTTTAGTTTTGTTCTGAAAAGGGATGAGTATTTTTTATAGCATCATTCATGTCCCCATATTTAACTTTTTATCTATAAAATAAATTATTGCAACTATATTTATGTAACATACAAATGTCACATGGAATATTTAATCGTTTACATATGTTCAAAATAATTCAATAAAATGGCTGTGCAGCTGTTAAGACAAAAACATCACCTCAGTCCCCATTATTAGACACTGACTAGCTGGCTTCGCCCGCTAGCGAGCCCCTCCTTTTTTATAAAATCTCGAAAGAACGTAACTCGCCTGCGAACGAACCTAGAGTGAACGAAAATCGAACCGTTTCCCCGCTGCCTACGGCACCGTATAACAGGCGTGCTGCGCACGCACTGCAAACTCTTTTAAAAAACTTTCGCTATAACGAAAGTCGAACCTGGTCCTCGCTGCCTACGGCACCGTATAGCAGCCGTGCTGCGCACGCACTGCAAACTCTTTTTAAAAAGCCTTTCGCTCTCGAACGAAAGTCGAACCGGGTCTCCGCTGCCTAACGCACAGTATAGCAGGCTTGCTGCGCATGCCTGCAAAATCTTGTAAAAAGGCAATCTCGCTCGAACGAACCTCGAACTGGGTCCCCGCTGCCTACGGCACCGTATAGCAGGCGTGCTGCGCACGCACTGCAAAATCTTGTGAAAAAGGCAATCTCGCTCGAAAGAACCTCAAAGCGGGTACCCGCTGCTTTTTATTATGTGTTATGAACTATCTTAAAGTTTCAAACAGATCTCTTTGTTATATTTCCTGAATTTAACAAAATCGCGTTATGTTAGTTCCACATTCTACCACCACGGACACTCTATTCATAACAAAACTGTATCGAAAGGAAAATCCGTTAAAAACCTATCAGTAGATATGTTAAACAGATCGCCTTGTTAGATTGCTTGATTTTAACAAAATCGCGTTATGTTAGTTCCGTATTCCACCACCAGGGAACGCACTGTATTCTTCACAAAAACATATCTGAACGAAACGCCTTCACGCAACCTTTCCGTAGATACATGCGTCGGGATGGTGGCTGTCTTAACCAAGAACTCTGTTAGTTCCACATTCCACCGCCAGGGAGCGCACTCTATTCATAACAAAACTGTGTCGGAAGGAAAGCCCGTTAAACAACCTATCAGTAGATATGTTACTCGAAGTGGTGGCAGTCTTAAGCAAGAATTTAAGATATTTTCAGAAATTACTATTCGGAAATGGTGCTAACAAAAGTTTTGACATTTTTATATTTAATAAGTAGCATATATATCAATGTGTTATGAACTATATTAAAGCTTCAAGCAGATCGCCTTGTTATTTTTCCTAAATATAACAAAATCGCGTTATGTTAGTTCCAGGGAGCGCACTCTATTCATAACAAAACTGTATCGGAAGGAAAGTCAGCTAAACAACTTATCAGTAGATATGTTAAACAGATCGCCATGTTAGACTGTCTAATTTTAAGAAAATCGCGTTATGTTAGTTCCGTATTCCACCACCAGGGAGCGACCTGTATTCTTAACAAAAACATATCTGAACGAAACCCCTTCACGCAACCTTTCCGTAGATACATGGGTCGGGAAGTTGGCGGTCTTAACCAAGAACTCTGTTAGTTCCACATTCCAAATCCAGGGAGCGCACTCTATTCATAACAAAACTGTGTCGAAAGGAAAGTCCGTTAAACAACCTACCAGTAGACATGTTACTCGAGGTGGTGGCCGTTTTAAGCAAGAATTTAAGATATTTGCACAAATTACTATTCGGAAATAGTGGTAAGTAAACTTTTGACATTTTTACATTTAATAAGTAGCATATATATCAATGTGTTATGAACTGTCTTAAAGTTTCAAGCAGATCGCCTTGTTAGATTTCCTAATTTTAACAAAATCGCGTTATGTTAGTTCCGCATTCTACCACCAGGGAGCGCACAGTATTCTTAACAAAAACATATCTGAACGAAACGCCTTCACGCAATCTTTCCGTAGATACAAGGGCCGGGATGGTGGCAGTCTTAACCAAGAATTCTGTTAGTTCCACATTCCACCACCAGGGAGCGCACTCTATTCCCAACAAAACTGGAGCGGAAGGAAAGTCCGCTAAACTACCTATCATTAGATATGTTACTCGAGGTGGTGGCGGTCTTAAGCAAGAATTTAAGATATTTGCACAAATTACTATTCGAAAATAGTGGTAACTAAACTTTTGACATTTTTACATTTAATAAATAGCATATATATCAATGTGTTATGAACTGTCTTAAAGTTTCAAGCAGATCGCCTTGTTAGATTTCCTAATTTTAACAAAATCGCGTTATGTTAGTTCCGCATTCTACCAACAGGGAGCGCACAGTATTCTTAACAAAAACATATCTGAACGAAACGCCTTCACGCAACCTTTCCGTAGATACATGGGTCGGGATGGTGGCGGTCTTAACCAAGAATTCTGTTAGTTCCACATTCCACCACCAGGGAGCGCATTCTATTCATAACAAAACTGTGTCGAAAGGAAAGTCCGTTAAACAACCTACCAGTAGATATGTTACTCAAGGTGGTGGCGGTCTTAAGCAAGAATTTAAGATATTTGCACAAATTACTATTCGGAAATAGTGGTAACTAAACTTTTGACATTTTTGTATTTAATAAGAAGAATATATCTCAATGTGTTATGAAATATCTTAATGTTTCTAGCAGATCGCCTTGTTATATTTCCTAAAATTAATGAAATCGCGTTATGTTAGTTCGACATTTTACCACCAGGGAGCGCACTCTATTCATAACAAAACTGTATCGGAAGGAAAGTCCGTTAAACAACGTATCAGTAGATATGTTAAACAGATCGCCTAGTTAGATTGCCTAATTTTAACAAATAGCGTTATGCTAGTTCCGTATTCCACCACCAGGGAGCGCACTGTATTCTTAACAAATACATATCTGAACGAAACGCCTTAACGCAACCTTTCCATAGATAAATGGGTCGGGAAGGTGGCCGTCTTAACAAAGAATTCTGTTAGTTCCACATTCCACCACCAGGGAGCGCGCTCTATTCATAACAAAACTGTGTCGAAAGGAAAGTCCGTTAAACAACCTATCAGTAGATATGTTACTCGAGGTGGTGGCGGTCTTAAGCAAGAATTTAAGATGTTTGAAGGAAGTACTATTCGGAAACAGTGGTAACTAAACTTTTGACATTTTTATATTTAATAAGTAGTATGTATATCAATGTGTTATGAAATATCTTAATGTTTCTAGCAGATCGCCTTGTTATATTTCCTAAAATTAATGAAATCGCGTTATGTTAGTTCGACATTTTACCACCAGGGAGCGCACTCTATTCATAACAAAACTGTATCGGAAGGAAAGTCCGTTAAACAACGTATCAGTAGATATGTTAAACAGATCGCCTAGTTAGATTGCCTAATTTTAACAAATAGCGTTATGCTAGTTCCGTATTCCACCACCAGGGAGCGCACTGTATTCTTAACAAATACATATCTGAACGAAACGCCTTAACGCAACCTTTCCATAGATAAATGGGTCGGGAAGGTGGCCGTCTTAACAAAGAATTCTGTTAGTTACACATTCTACCACCAGGGAGCGCACACTATTCATAACAAAACTGGAGCGGAAGGAAAGTCCGTTGAACAACCTACCAGTAGATATATTACTCGAGGTGGTGGCGGTCTTAAGCAAGAATTTAAGATTTTTGCACAAATTACTATTCGGAAATAGCGGTAACTAAACTTTTGACATTTTTATATTTAATAAGTAGCATATATCTCAATGTGTTATGAACTATCTTAAAGTTTCAAGCAGATCGCCTTGTTATATTTCCTAAATTTAACAAAATCGCGGTACGTTAGTTCCGCATTCCACCACCAGGGTGCGCACTGTATTCTTAACAAAAACATATCAGAACGAAACGCCTTCACGCAACCTTTCCGTAGATGCATGGGTCGGGATGTTGGCGGTCTTAACCAAGAATTCTGTTAGTTCCACATTCCACCACCAGGGAGCGCACTCTATTCATAACAAAACTGTGTCGGAAGGAAAGTCCGTTAAACAATATATCAGTAGATATGTTACTCGAGGCGTTGGAGGTCTTAAGCAAGAATTTAAGATATTTGCACAAATTACTATTCGGAAATAGTGGTAACTAAACTTTTGACCGGAAATAGTGGTAACTTAACTTTTGACATTTTTACATTTAATAAGCAGCGTTTATCTGAAGACTTTGTCAGAAAACCGCATCTAAAACAGTCAATAACGCAAAGGTAAAAAAAGACATCTTTCGACACCCCCCCCCCCCCCCCCACTACCACCTTCCCGAAAATTTCACACGCTATTCTTTTATAAACTTGTTGGTATGTGTTATAAATTATCTTAAAGAAAAAACCCATTGAAAGGTAAGTTTCAAAGCAATGATCCAATTAATGAAATAATAATTAATATCTCGGCTTGTAATTAAGCTACGAGTTTGAACTGGGTATGTATGAAATCGGCGAAATTTTTTACGTCGGGATGTAAAAAAATTTAATCTAAAAATTCAATATTTAAAAAGTTTAAATTTCGTGATCTGAAAGACGGGAGGCCAGGTGCCTATGTGTCTGCCGAGAAAGAATATTAACGGCAATCGATAATGAAATTCATGAACACCTGGCTTTGATATAAAGATTAAATTTTGAAAGGATTTATGGAATTTTAGTGATTTTTTTAAGTTCTACACATCACACAAACATGAAATTTATACCAAAATAAAGTAGATTTTTTTCCGCGTGTTTCTATACCTTTTACGAATTTCTAGGATCCTTAGTTCCGGAGATTCGATTGGGAATTCCCTTTATCTCCCAGTAGCTAGCCTCGACAGATATATCGGGGTTCAGTTTTTGTGAATCCTCCAATGGTAGTGCTCCGAAATCTACCCTCGGAAAAGGGTCCCATTGTAGTCAGAGAGGTGCTTTTGGATAAAAAAGATTCATTTTTCCTTCGACAATGAGTCATTAATTAGCTAATTGCGTCCGTAATTACGGCGGGATTTTCTCGAAACCACAAAGAACGGTTGTCCGAGAAAACGGCGGTGCGAATCGACATATCATAAGACGCTCTGCGTGGCCCGGGAGCGAAGGAGTTCCGGTCACAAGGGCGAATGTTACACACATACAGACAGACAGACGTTTACGGACATTAATAGTAATGACTAGCAAGGCTTCACCCGCTAGCGGGGCCCTCCTTTTTTATAAAATCTCGAAAGAACGTAACTCGCCTGCGAACGAACCTCGAGTGAACGAAAATCGAACCGGGTCCCCGCTGCCTACGCCACCGTATAGCAGGCGTGGTGCGCACGCACTGCAAACTCTTTAAAAAAGCGTATCGCGCTCGAACAAAAGTCGAACCGGGTTCCCGATGCCTTCGGCACCGTATTGCAGGCGTGCAGCGCACGCACTGCAAACAATTTTAAAAAAGCCTTTTGCTATAACGAAAGTTGAACCTGGTCCTCGCTGCCTACGGCACCTTATAGCAGACGTGCTGTGCACGCACTGCAGACTCTTTTTAAAAAGTCTATCGCGCTCGAATGAATGTCGAACCGGGGCACCCTGCTTGCGCTGCCTGGCAGCCCCTTTTTCCCCTCGTGGACTTATTGTCCCTATACCTCACGGTAGGCTGTCCACGAGTGGGCGATTTCGGTCCCCGCTGCCTACGGCACCGTATAGCAGGCCTACTGCGCACGAATGCACAGTCTTGTAAAAAAGGCAATCTCGCTCGAACGAACCTCGAACCGGGTCCTCGCTGCTAATTTTAACAAAATCGAGCTATGTTAGTTCCACATTCTACCACCAGGGAGCGCACTCTATTCATAACAAAACTGTATCGGAAGGAAAGTCCGTTAAACAACCTATCAGTAGATATGTTAAACAGATCGCCTTGTTAGAGTGGTTAATTTTAACAAAATCGCGTTATGTTATTTCCGGATTCCACCACCAGGGAGCGCACTGTATTCTTAACAAATACATATCTGAACGAAACGCCTTCACGCAACATTTCCATAGATAAATGTGTCGGGAAGGTGGCGGTCTTAACAAAAAATTCTGTTAGTTCAACATTCCACCACCAGGGAGCGCACTCTATAACAAAACTGTCTCGGAAGGAAAGTCCGGTAAACAACCTGTCAGTAGATATGTTACTCAAGGTGGTGGCGGTCTTAAGCAAGAATTTAAGATGTTTGCAGAAATTACTATTCAGAAATAGTGGTGACTAAACTTTTGACATTTTTATATTTAATAAGTAGTATGTATATCAACGTGTTATGAAATATCTTAAAGTTTCAAGCAGATCGCCTTGTTATATTTCCTAAATTTAACAAAATCGCGGTACGTTAGTTCCGCATTCCACCACCAGGGAGCGCACTGTATTCTTAACAAAAACATTTCTCAACGAAACGCCTTCACGCAACCTTTCCGTAGGTACATGGGTCGGGATGGTGGCGGTCTTAACCAAGAATTCTATTAGTTCCACATTCCACCACCAGGGAGCACTCTCTATTCATAACAAAACTGTGTCGAAAGGAAAGTCCGTTAAAGAACCTACCAGTAGATATGTTACTCAAGGTGGTGGCGGTCTTAAGCAAGAATTTAAGATATTTGCACAAATTACTATTCGGAAATAGTGGTTACTAAACTTTTGACATTTTTATATTTAATAAGTAGCATATATCTCAATATGTTATGAAGTATCTTAAAGTTTCAAGACACATCTACGCGCTCTCTGGTGGTGGAATGTGGAACTAACATAACACGATATATTTAAAATTAGAAATCTAACAATGCGATCTGTTTGAAACTTTGAGATAGTTCATAACATTTAATAAAAAGAACTTTCCGTAGATACATGGGTCGGGAAGGTGGCGGTCCTAACTAATATTTTAAGAAATTTAGAAAAGTGCCCCTCTAGGGGGGTGAAAAGGAGGGGATGAAAACCGAAGATACATAACTTGAATCAACCTTCACAGACCTTTTCTATGATATATCACATGGCGGGTAACATATAAATACAGAAAAGTGGGGGGGAAATTGGGGGGATGGACACCGGAGATGCATAAACATCTCCGGCAAGAGGGGGGACACACTGGGCTCGTGATGTCCAACAGTTTGATATGAAACACCGCTGAGTTAAGTCAAAACCAGAAGAAGTTGCAAAAGTTAACCCTTTATGGGCACGCTGAGAGGGGGGGAGGCAGAAGAGAAAGATGGGGACAAACTGGGCTCGTGATGCCCAGCAGTTTGATTAGACCTTTTTCTAAGGCGGAATTTCCTACTTATAGGGGCAAAAATTACTGAGTTATTGTCTTTTAAAAAAAAAATTTTGGAGAAATTTGCTTTTTTTGGCCATAACTTTCTGGAAAGAACCCGTAAAGCTTATTTAACATGATTTTCAGTTCGGAAATTTTAATACCTTTAATTTAAGGTGTATTATGTAAGGGGTAGTGGCTTCAATAAAAACGGTCATAACTTTATGGTCGTGCCTCGTAAGTCTAAGCTTTTATGTTATTCAGTTCGGAATTTACTTTACCTTTATTTTAAGGTGTATATTGAGGGGTTGGAAAGGAAATTTAATGACGTCGAGTCTCAGATTCAATTTTGAAAGGATTTTCCATCGATAATGAGTTGTTAATTAGTTAATGACGTCCGTAATTACGGCAAGATTTTCTCGAAACCACAAAGTCCGTTTTTCTCGGAAAATGGCGGCCCGAATCGACATATTATAAGACCCTCTGCGTCGCCTGTGAGAAAAGTAGTTCCGGCGACACCGGCGAGTGTTACCAACATACAGACAGACGATTACGGACATTAATAGTAGTAGAGATTATGATGTTAACAGACACTTTCTTCCATAAAAGTTCATCCCACACATAAAATATACATCCTTGATCTCAAAACACTAGACCATTCAAATAACAAAACATGTATCATAGTATATAATTCTTCAAATGAAAATCAAATTTCAAAGTACAAAGTAGATTGCTTAAAAGGCGCAAAGGCCAACATAGTGAAAAAGATTCCAAGCCTACTTTGAAATTTGATTTTCATTTGAAATATTGTATGCAAGGCGAATGTTTCCCTCTGGAAAAATTTCCATGTATTAATATATAATTCTATTTGGAAGTTGATACATAATTTCAAAAAAAATAAAAATTCTGATGTGAAATTGTCCAGTTTTCAGATATTGACCCATACAAAATTTGAAGCAAATCAGATAATTCAGTATGAAAAAAAAAAAACATTTCGCTAAATGAAGGGGGTATTAGCTCCCCCACTTCCCCTTTTATGCTTAACCCATTAACCGCTGGTGTTGCGTTCACGCAACAGTCAAAATAAATGCATATAAAAAATTAGCTATCAAATGAATTTTATATTAATAGTAATTTTAAAGTAGGGTATATAATGGTTACTAATTCAATAGAAAAGTATTTTCTTTCAACAGTTTTTTCTATTTATAAGTTCGTGTTTATAAGTTCGAAACTTTAAGCACTTTTAAACGAAAACTTTCACGTTGTCGTTTTCGCAGAAGAAATATAGTTAGACAAACGTAAGCTTTAGAGTAAATCTATTTTTAGACAAGGTGAAAGTACATCAGAACATTCAACGCATCAATTGCTTTTGTTTTAATGGGGGAGGAAGAGACAATAGGTGTTGCGTTTACGCATTGTCAGCGGAAAAGGGGTAGTTCCTCGCTCGTATCGTTCGACTCTATGGATGTTTTTCTTATTCTGTGCTCACAGAAATGTTTCAAATGGATATCTTACGTTCGAGGAAGGTCTTCAAAGAATTTTTAATAAAGATTCATATAATTATGACGGGAACAAAACAGATATTATCGTTATTTCATCAGAAATAGCAGAAATTATTGATGAAGAAGGAAATGATAATATATCAAAAAGTGATAATGATATTTTACCTTTCGATACTGCTGGCGAAATTGAAGTGTGCTTGAAAAAGATGTTTGTAACCTGTAAATGTAGTGCAAGTCACACATACAAATTAAAAAAAACTGGAGACTAGAAGAGGATAAAGGTGGAAAAATTGAATATGAATCAGCAAAAAAATGAAGAAAAAATAAAACCATGACGAATGCGAGAAGGTATAAAGATTATGTTCGAAAATAAAAACGCTCACTTAGATTTCAGACATGAAGTTGCATTGTACCTTTTGCAAACACCCTTTGAAATTAAGAGTTAGACATAAACAAATCAGCCAAAAAAAGGCAAAGTAAGTTCTCAATGCAAAAGCCATTACAGACAGAACGCGGAAATTTAACCCTTTCCGGGGCAAAGCACTTAAATTTCTAAAATGTTGAAATGAATGAATGACACCGGTATTTACGAACAATTACATAATAAAGGACAATTACTTTACCACAATTCTGGTGGCATTTGGGAAATAAATTTAATTAGTTTGATAAGCATACTAGCGCCTCTAAAAAGGTTAATTGTCAAGTCCGATGACAGCAGAAGACTGCATTGTAGACAATGCCATAGCCAGAATGTTTATTGCTGCAGTACATTTGTGATGTTGGTTTACATCATAAGTGTAGCGAATATTTTGATTCTTGAAACTGTTTTCTGGATATGATCAGTAATTTAGAATAAAAAAATAAATTAAATTTTAATAATAAATTAATTACATGAAAGTAATTGCTTGCTGTCTAACTTGTAACAAAGGTAAAAAAAAATCTTACAGTGTCCAAATATGTAAGAAAACTCTGCTGATGGTCAATTGAGCTCAATAAACGTCAGTACTCTTATTCCGCTGACGTTGCGTGAACGCAACACTCCATTTTTTGTAAGCTAACACAAATTTTGTTATTTCCACTATAAATTAATATTATATATGTTCAAATTAATAACCAATATCATTTGTATAAAAAAATTTAACTCCTTATAGTTTTGGCGGTTAATGGGTTAACAAATGAACCTAGAAAAAAAAATAAAGTAAATTGGATAATTGAGCATGAAAACCCATTTATATAAATTAAGAGTTCGGGACTTTCCCTCCCTCCCCCCTTTTATACTTAACAAATGAACCTCCAAATCTAATGGAGGAAGCGCCATATCGCAATAAACCGGTATATCAAATTTGAAGCAAATCGAATAATTCTGCATGAAAAAGGCATTTATATAAATTAAGGGGGGGAGGGACTAACAACCGTCCTCCCCTTTATACTTAACCAATAAACTTCCAAATCTAATCAAGACAGCTCCTTAACATAATAAAACGGTATACCAAATTTGGAGCAAATCGAATAACTCTGCATGAAAATTCCATTTATCTAAATTAAGGGAGGGGCTCTATCCCCCTTTCTCCCCTTTATCTTTAACTAATGAACCTCCAAATCTAATCAAGGCAGCTCCTTAACATAATAAACCGGTACACCAAATTTAGAGCAAATTGAATAATTCTGCATGAAAAACCCATTTATCTAAATTAAGGGGGGTGGACTAGCCCCCCTTCCCCCCTTTATTCTTTCCCAATTAACACCCAAAACTAATCAGAGAAGCGCCTTATATCAATGAGCCTAGAAAAAAAACTGAAGGAAATCGGATGTTTCAATCAAGAGTTATCGCGTTACGTACAGTCGTGGAAAAAAAAGCAAACACCCTTACTGACTCTGCAAAAAATTATCATAGAAGAAAGTTACTGGTACCGCACGATGGGTAATAAAATCTACTTTTAAATGATGTATATAAAATTTGCTTAGAGGGCCATCTGCATAATAAAACGAACCATAACTTTGTTTTTTTTTCAATGGCAGTACATAATTCTGACAGCATAAATGAACTCTACACCCTTCAATTAGCCTAAAAATAAATTTTTATGCAATTCGTACAATAAGTTTCCGAGAAATTAATTATTTTAAAACCAGCGTATTTTAGGGCCTGTATCCAAATTAAAGTTCGTACTCGATTGTTGACGGAGAGAGCCGCCTTTTTGATCGAGGCATCTTACACGCAGTCATTGAAGACTACAAGATTACAGGATAAAATATGAAATTTCAAAATATCTATCACTTCTATCTTAGACAGCCCCTTAAACCATCGTTTTGCCTTTTTTTAAGCATAATTTGAAAACTATTTGGAAGAAAAATGTGAAATTTTGGATTTCCATAAAGCAGGACTTAATAAATCTAAATCCATCAAAAAAATTGTAGGTTGCAATTCATAATTTTTTTAATATTAATTTCATATTTCATAATTCATGTCATAAAATTATAAAAATTGCAAATTCAACGTATTTATGTTTGGGTATTTTAGTATTATTGCTACAAAAAAATTAGCACGTTAGGAGTATAATTTCAGGAGATATTAATAAAAATATGAAAATGTAATTTATCATTAGAAGCTCTAAATTTTGAATGTTTATAATTCAAAACCTTATCTTTCAAATGACTTGAAATTTGGTGTCTAGTCATAGTTTGAACCGAAGATTTGAAATATCATGTCAAAATTGGGTATTGCCATTGAAAAAAATGAAATTTGGGTTTGTTTTAATATGTAGATGGCCCCAAAGCACATTTTATATACATCATTTGAAAGTAGACTTTATTTCCAATCGTTCGGTACCAGTAACTTTCTTCTACGAAAATTTGTTGATGAGTTAGTAGGGGTGTTTACTTTTTTTCCACGACTGTACATACGTACTTAAGTTCATACGTACATACTTACATACAGAACAGTCGGGCACATTAGCTCTCAGGTTTTGATAGCCTGTGAGCTTATAATAATATTGTACATATTTTTTTTAATGTTGAAGAAATAAGAAAATCTGATTTAGGGGAGACTAGGGAGGGTTGACCCACTTTTTACAAAATGATTTTTTATTTTTTAAATATTGATTGTAGAATAAAGTTTTATATATCATTTTATTCGTTATACAATCAGTTATCAAAATAAAATTGCTAAATATGTATAACATATAATAAATTTGAAAAATGATTGATTTTAATCATGGAAAAATAATGGATCAAGGTTCCCCACATATGGGAGGGTTGACCCACTATATGGGAGGCTAGACCCACTTTGTTTTATATTGCACTATTTGTAAAGAGAAATAAAATCAGTTTAAAAAAAGCAAAATAACATTATTCTACATCCTTTAATTATTATAAAAAAAAACATTTTTTAAAATATGAGACTTAAACAAACCTGTTAAAACGCAATCGCAAGTTAGAGGAGAAAAATTTTGTTTTAAACAGGATTTTGTCTGAGCTGGTATAATTGTACAGCAGGGAAAATGAAATTTTAACATTTAAGTAAGTATTCTGTTAGAGACAGGTTCCGTTTTCATAGTGTTTGATGTTATTATGTCCGGATTTAGGAGCCACTGTCCCACTTTTTTTATCTCCTTGTTCTAATTTTTGTGACAGTCGATCTGACAAACCTAGTTGTCACATAGTTTGGCTTCATCTTACTGTATTCAGCCTGGTGAAATTTTTCTACATACCTTCCTAAAGTTTTTCGATCGATGCTATGTCCCTTTGCAACCGCATGAGCACTTAACTTATCATTAACATGATTTAATCCTTTAAGTGGCAAAATACTTTCAGTACTAAAATGTTGAAATAAATGACTGGCACCGGAATTTATGAACAAATTTATTTTCAAATAAGAAAAAGGCTATATTTCACATATATGTTAAATGAAAAGATTTTAGCAAAATTCTGGTGTCATTGTGCTGTTTCGGAATTTAAAATTAAGTGGTTTCATAAACATACCACTGCCCCTCAAAGGGTTAATACTTCTGCTTTCATCCTTTCGAGTCCTTTCTAGTCTTTCCCACTGTTTCTATTTACCTTTTGTAAACAATATTTAAATGGAAAAATGTTCCTATCAACTTTTCCATTTTCTAGCATATTTTCACATTTTTCTATAATCAGTTTTAAACATTTTCCTTTCCATCACACCATTTTACTGAAGACTTACAGAATAAATTTATACCATTAACTTTTCATTATGCACAGTGTATAATAAAAATATTTCCAAAACCACTTAATTAAGGGAGCCTTGAGCATCTGGTCAACCCTCCCTCACATTGACTGCGTCAAACCTCCCTACATAGACCTTTCTAAAGAATATCACATTGTTATGTTAAGCCTTACTTACTATACAGTCTTTATGCCTGGAATGAAAGCTCAGTAGCACAGTTGAAGTGACTTCAACTGTGCTACTCCAGCCTTGAATATGATTTAATCCAGTTGGAAAAAATATTCTTTCCCTTCATTATGTCCTAATTACATGGTATACAGGAGTTTCCGTGTTAAAGTAGTTTCATCGTGTAAATGCTATAGTTATAGCTCGGATGAATGAAACTAGCGCTGCAGTTCGCAGCCAAGTCCAACTAATAAGAGTGAATTATGTCAGCCAGGTATCGTCCGGATAGCCTAACAGGTAAGGCATTGGCACGGCACGCCAAGTATCCAGGTTCGATCCCTGGTCTGGACATTTTTCGCTCTGTTCGAATAATCTTCAACTGTGCTACTCCAGCCTTGAATATGATTTAATCCAGTTGGAAAAAATATTCTTTCCTTCATTAGGCTCTGAAATTCTTTTAAATATGAAAATTGATGGGTGGGTCAAGCCTCCCGTATGGTCAACCGTCCCTAGTCTCCACTACCCTTCCAACGAAAAAATAAAAGATATCATATATTGCAAATACAACACATCAGGTAGCTAAACAGTTAGACAATTATGAAGCACAAAAATATAAACCTATCGCGGGTGACATTTTGACGCTTTGGAGACCCCTGATTATATCGCTGATTTACAGTAGAGTCCTGAATCAAGGCAGGTAACCCGATTTCAGCCCAGCACAACCCAACAACGGGTTTCGGTCTCGTCGGATTGACGCTATTTTAATTGGTTGTAGATAGGATTCGGGTCAGGTTGACTGTAAATGTTTCGGGTTCGGGCCGGTTTCAGTTTGTGCTTTGATTCTTTCTAGTTTATTTCGGGTTGAGTCGATTTTTAAAAAGAAAATCTTCGATATTTTTCTATTGAAAGTACCATATATGTAAATATTAATAAGTGTATATATGTTCATTTTTATACAAAAACTTAAAATTGAGATTAGAGATATAATTGCAGACTACTTTTCCATAATTGTTTTAAAAGGTGGATAAATTTTCTTTCACCTCGATTCGATTCTGGTTCGAGTTTCTGTTAGCCAAATTTTTGGGGGGTGTTCAAGTTAGTTTTCAGGATGATTTTAAGCAGAATTTTAGGCTGCGTGCTGTGCGTTCCAAATACAGAAAAAAAATATTAAGGTAAAACACGTAAAACATCATTTGCGTTTTTACATATTATTATTATTATTAATTAAATTGAAAAACGAATCTATTCGCATCTTCTGGAGTTACCAGCGTATCTTACAAATGATGATAAAATACAATATTTCCACTACAAAACAATACACTCTAACTACATATAACAAAACAAAATCTTCTGAAATGAAAACTTTTTAAAAGAATGTTTATCGCTTCTTCTTTCTTATATTAATTACATTTCTAAAGCAATATTTTCATTTTAATAATACTTTCCTGTTAAGAATTATAATAGTTTCATTTATACTTTTAAAAAATACTACAGATTTTTTTTTTTTATTAATGTACACTTTTCTGCATTTCACAGAAACTTTAAAACGCATTTCTACGTAAGTTTCATAACAACATTATCTGTAATAAATATCAAAATCAAAAAGATAAAGCTTGCATTGAATTTGTATGAAATTAAGTTAAACTAATGGATCGCCAACAGAAAAAAAAATGTTACGTTGTCTTATATAAAGATATATGAATTAAAATATGACAGAGACATATATTTCTTCATAACATATTAACAATAAAAATGACTCAGAAAGAAAAGGCAAGATTAATAATCGAATTGATTTCAAAGCAGCGAAAGTGGCAGGCAATAAAATAATGGAAGGAAAGAATAAATGCCTTTATCAGGGTTTAAAAGAGAAAGTTACTACACGCTAATGACAGTTGTCTTTTTCAGCGTTATTTAATGATCGAAGCGCTAGAATGTAAAAATTCCTGCCTGTAATAAAGACAAAATAAATGAACAATCAAATGCAAATTTTAAAGACGTTAAATACGGGTTTTGATTATTGTTAAATTCTGTCATACATAAAAGATAAATGTGATTATAAGTGTCTTTTTTCAATTGTTACTTTATTTAATTTATGTAAGGTTGCAATTTATCTAAACGTTTAAAAATTACGAATATTTACTTTTTTTACTTCCATATGCTGATAATTAAGGCTTTACTTACTGGTAGATTTTGTTTAAAGCAAGACTTTATGAGAAAATCTGACAGTATATACTTATAAATTTCCGAACATTACCAGAAACGGAATTGTCAAACATAATTTTAATTTATTCCTCGATGTAATGTTTAATTAATAATGTAGACTGCAAGTCCAACAGAACTTTTTCTTCGCTTCCAGGTGTACGCACATTCCACCGTAATTATTCTTATAATTGCATTTCTTTTCGTTAATTTCTTCAATATCAAAACTGGGATAGGTACAAAATATGCTACATTTCTGAAGAGTATGTATTATTTTTATTATCTCTAAAATAAAAAGGTAAAGTTAAAAAAAGGACAGCAATATTTATGAAGAATATTATAACAAAATGAAAAGTCCTTCCGGAATGTGACGCGAGGTAAAGGTAGCGTTCATATTCCTTGTTTTAAAAATCCAACTTATTTTATTCAAACACACGAAACTAAAATGAGAGGAACCCGATTATCGATGATTCAATACCAGTTTTCGTGAATACTGAACATGAATGATAATTTCGCCAAATTAGTCAGCTATATCCAAGTGGCTTCACTTAACCCCTTGAAGAGCGGTGGGATATATTATATCCCACCTAAGTTTAATCAAGAGTCCCACCGGAAGCATTTAATTAAATTTTATTTTTATAACTTTTGTGGAAAAAAGTTGTAAAATTGCTTTTCCTTATTTTGAAATAAAATTTTTCAACAATTCCGGTGTAAATTCAACCTTTCAGGAACACAATCATTTGCCCCTCAATTGGTTAAAACGATTTATGTTTGCTAGACAAATTGGGCGATATTTTCAAGCACTTGCCATTTTGAAACAACGTGGTAAATGACGCTAACCATTGACCTTGGTTGATGTGCACACGTTCAGTCACATCTAAATTGGCTATTATATACTAGTGGTGTCGCATAACAATAATCAGATTGTTTCAAAATGTCAGATACCCTAGAGATTCAAACTGCTGCATCTTAACCATTTTGTAAGAGAAAGACGAAATGGCTCTGGAATATTTGTATCAGGGTCAAACAGTTAAAAGAAAAAGCTTTTTTAAATTTCTAATTTTTTGTACTGCTTTTTAGGTAGCTTTCATTACAAAAAGCCGATTCCGGAAAGCCATTACAGATTCCGGAACAGTTTTTGTTTTGTCTATATCTTAAAAAATGGCTGAGTTATAGCACTTTGAATTTCTAGCGTAGCTGACATTTTGAAACGACCTGATTTTTGTTACGCGATAACAGGCGTATTTATGAACCGATTTGGATGTACCTTGGTGCGTACATAGTACATACCAATGTCTCGACCGAATTCGTCGACCAGCTTCATCCGCCATCTTGTTTCAAAAAGGTGGCCATTTAAAAAAATTAAAAAAATTTAAAATTTAAAATAGGGTACCAAAAAATTAGAAAAGGAAAAATTTTTTCTTATGTGTTTTACCTTAATACAAAAATACCGGAGCAGTTTTGTTTTGTCTATATCTAAAAGAATGGCTGAGTTATAGCATTTTGAATTTCTATTGTGGCTGTCATTTTGAAATGACCTGATTTTTGTCACGCGATAACAGGCGTATTTATGTAACTTGGTGTGTACATAGTACATACCAATGTCTAGACCGAGTTCGTTGGCCAGCTTTATTCGCCATCTTGTTTCAAAAGGGCTGCCATTTAAAAAAATAATTTAATTTAAAATGAGGTATCAAAAAATTAGAAGATGAAAAAGATTTTTTTATGTGTTTGACCTTGATACAAAGATTCCGGAGCAGTATTTGTTTCGTCTATATCTTAAAAAATGGTTGAGTTATAGCACTTTGAATTTCTAGCATGGATGACATTTTGAAAGGATCTGATATTTGTCACGAGTTTAGTGTATTTATTAACCTATTTGGATGTAAGAAGGCATGCGGATTAGGGTGGGCCGAAGAAAACCTTTTTTTTTTATTTTCGATGATGGGTAGTGCGGAAAAGTGGCCACTAGTGGCACTCCATCCGTGCTTCAAGATGCAGGAATTGAGACAGAAAAAGATAAGAATCTCGTCATCGATAAAAACAAGATCAGAAGAGAGAAACATAAACTTGGAAAGAAGATACAGGAGGAGGAAGTTCTTGAAGGAAGGAAAATTAAAAGCATATTCTTTGATGCTAGAAAGGCTAAAACGATCATGATAGAAAAAAAAAAGGGAACAAGAGACACCGTCGAGAGAAAGGCAAGGAACATATCACCGTGTTGTCTGAACCTACTTCGGAATATTTGGGTCACTTGACACCTAGTTCGGGTCACGGAAAAGAAATAGCAAAATCGTTATATAATTTTCTATGTCAGAACAAAGTGGACTTTTCTGAACTGATAGCACTCGGGTGTGATGGCACCGCTGTTAATACAGGAAAACGCAGTGGTGTCATTTTCTGTCTTGAAAAATTTTTAAGAAGAGCACTGCAACACTTTATATGTATTCTTCATACGAACGAACTTCCACTCCGACATCTACTTTCTAAACTGGATTGTGGAACCACGGGACCTAAGTCCTTTGCCAGCCCAATCGGTTGCGGCCTAACAGGATGCGAAAATCTACGTGTCACTTCGTTCGAACCTATTGCTATTTCATGGACATCAGAAACGGAAAAGACAGAAGATTTGAGTACAGATCAAAAATATTTATTTGGTATTTGTGCAGCGGTTTCAAGCGGGCAGTATCCTCGAGGGCTGGAAAACAGAAAACCTGAACCAATTGTGAAATCGAGATGGATCAGAACTGCCTGCAGAATTTTACGCTTGTACATTAGTATTTCAAATCCTGATGAAGCGCTTAAATATCTCGCGCAGTACGTGATAAAAGTTTATGCGCCAGTGTAGTTTACTGTAAGGAAAAGGCCAGGTTGCGTGGACGGGCCTAGACATCTGTGGCAGATTATTCAACTTTCGACGTTTCTACCAGATGAGCTAAAAGAGACAGCCCATTCAGTCGTACAGACAAATGGATACTATGGCCATCCCGAGAATTTACTGATAGCAATGGCAATCGATGATAGCATAGATATTAGAAGAATGGAATGGGAAAGAATAAAAAAATGTCGCAATTTAAAAAAGGTAAAAACCAACAAAATGCCAGATTTTCAGGTTCCAAAGCTGAACTTTAATGCAAAGGAATACTATGATTCCATCGACTAAATAGCCACCGAAATCAGCGAGCCTCCTATAACAAAATCTCTTTCATTAGAAAAAATTGAAGAAAATATAATTTCAGGATCCATGTTGGTTAAAGCATTAACCTGCTTTCCAAACCACTCCCAGGCTGTGGAAAGAGTCGTTAAAATTGTTACAGAAGCTGCATCAAAGGTATGTGGGAGTGAAGGAAGAGATGCCTTCATTACAGCAAAACTGCAAGCGCAGAAAAAGATGCCAGAATTCATTTCTAAGAAGGACTTCATAACCTAAAAATGTACGCACTTTGAATATATAATATTCTGTGCGTAGAAGGGTGAGTGGAACTCGCAGTACAGCTACTTCCTCGCGGTGAGTTCTGGGTTGTTTCGCGTTGGTACCGAACGCAAAACAAGCTAAAAGCTGTACATTTCAAAAGCACGTAGCACAAAAACAGTGCATAATCAGAGCATATTTACACATTTTGCACATTAAATATGCCTTTTTAAGTAAATACAATCAAAATAAATTTAATTTAACATTTTTTAAATTTTTGCTAAAAAAGTTCAAAAATCAGCATTTTAGAAAAACTTCAAGTCAAAAGCGGCAAATATAGGAATTGTCCTAAAAATCTCAAATTTTTTGTGTGAACTTGGTGCCACTAGTGACCACTTTTCCGCACTACCCATCATCGAAAATCAAAAAAAGGTTTTTCTCGGCCCACCCTAATGCGGATAGTATATAGCAATGTCTCGACCAAGTTCGTTGGTTAGCTTCATCTCGTTGGTTAGCTTCGCCATCTTGTTTCAAAATGGCGGCCATTAAATAAAAAAAATTATATTTAAAGTGAGGTGCAAAAAAATTAGAAATTGAAAAAGGTTTCTTTCTTATGTATTTGACCTTGATATGAGGACTCTGGAGCATTTTTTGTTTTGTCTTTATCGTAAAAAATGGCTCAGATATAGCAGTTTGAATTTCTAATGTGGGTGACATTTTGAAAAATCTGATTTTTTGTCTGCGATAGCACTCGTATATATCAACCGATTCCGATGTGAGTTAAGGTCCCGAGCAAGTTCACTGGTTAGCTTCATGCACCATGTTGTCTTAATGGGGTCCGGGACACATTTTCAAAAAAATTTTATTTATTGAGTTAAAATTTTAAAATTGTATGTGATGGTTAACCATATCATTTGTAAACAAAATGGCATGATAAAACTTCTCATAATTTTTTAAGAAAAAAATAAATTTTAAATTTTGTTAAAAAAGTGGGGTAGTTTAAAATCGTTATAACTCGAAATATTATTTATAGAATTTCAATTTTTTTTCATTTAAATAAACAGAAATATATGAATTTTAATTTAGAGCCAGCATTTTTAAAAATATTAATTAAAAAAATTAAAAATATTTAACGAAAAAATTACAAAAAAAGTGGTGCAACTTTTAAAAAAAAAATCATATTTTCAAAAGTAGATATTTTTTTCCCAAATATGCTGGCTCAAAAGTAAAGTAAAATAATTGAAAAAGATATGTTCCGAGTTTCAACCCTGTATCTTTAACGGTTCTCGAGTTATAAGAATTTAAATATGAGAAATTCTGAAAAAACCTATCATGAAGAAAAACGCAACTTCACAAGAACTCGTTTCCTTGACAACCATAGCTTGAAAGGTAGATTTTGAAAACAAACCAAAACGCAAAAATAAATATTTCCTGTTCTAATTAAGATAGAAACATGATTTAAACATCATTGTAAGCAGAAAACGACAGAGAAATGTTTAATCAAAAAAAAAATTGAAAATTTGAAGATTTTTGTGTCTCGGACCCCCTTAAAATGGCAGGCACTTCAAGATATCGCCGAATTTGGCAACCAAATATAAATTACTTTAAATAAAAGCAGCTTGGATAGAGCTGACTAATTTCGCGAAATTCTCAATAATAATGATTTAGTATTGATAAAAATTAGTATTGCATCTATTATAATCGGTTTCCATTAAATTGAGGTTCGTGTATGTGAATAACATAAGCTGACTTTTTAAAAATAAAGAATATGAAAGCTTCCTCTTCCTGCCGGCACTGGCCAGAAGGACTTTTTAATTTTAAAATTGGTATTTTTTATGGCCGCAATTTTGAATCGAGATGGCGGATGAAGCTTCTAATGAACTTGGTCGAGACCTTGATATGGCCTGTACACATGATTTGTCACATCCAAATCGGTAAATAAATACGCGCGCTATCGCATGACAAAAATCATATTGCTTCAAAATGTCTGCTATATCTCAGCCATTTTTAAGATAAAGACGAAATAAAAAATTCTCTAGAATTCTTGTATAAAGGTCAAACACATAAGAAAAAAATATTTATCAATTTCCATTTTTCTTTGTACCTCTTTTGAATTTTTTAAAGTTTTTAAAAGGTTTAAATTGCTGCCATTTTGACACAAGGAGGTTAATGAAGCTGATCAACGAAGGTCGAGAATTTAGTATGTATTATTCACATACTAAGTCACATCCAATCGGTTCTTAAATACGGAAGTTACAGCATGACAAATATCAAATATATATAAATATATATAGATAAATATGTATAAATCATCATTTGAACGTAGGGTGGTTTTGGTGTCTGAGGGCCATAATCGGTGTAAGTATCCCAAAATTTTCCTGGATTGCTTTCCTACAGACTGATGCAATAGGTAGGTTTTAATGAAAGCTGACTAATAATATTGGATAAAAATTACTGCAGTTGAAACAATTTTATAAAACTTTTAAGTTAATAAAAGAACTGGACAATTACACCGTAAAAAGTTATATATACACGTGATAAAATATCATTAGTTTACTGCACGGTGTACAAAACTGTTGTAAAGTCAAAAATAAATTTATACAAACATTAAAATAAAGTTAAAACATCTACGTTTCGGTCATCCTTCTATGACTTTCCTCAGGAACATTGTCGTATATCTTCCAAAATTAGAGCAAAATCGTCTTGAGTTCAAAATGTTCGTTATATATTCAGTCAAAAGTTCTTTTATCCAATTACAATCCAGAAAACATGCAATGGCACCATCTATTAGACAAAAAGTAGACTACAATTTCGAATGATTTTTAATATGGCTCCGTCTATGAGGTGAAAAAGGAATAAAAGAATATCAATGAACAATTTTGGCTTGCAATGGCCCCATCTACTGTAAGGCAATGTAAATAAATGTAGAACTTAAAATGCAAGAGGCAAACTTTGTTAAAATCAAAAATAGTAGTGCATACTTGACTTTAGGAAATGTAAGATGAATAGATTAAATTGCAAAAAATTATTTTATTATGTGCAGTGCAACCAAAGTTTAGGGATATTAACTGATATGTTATCATTACAAACTTCTTCATTTCTAAACATAATTTCTATTGATGCTTTTTGAAGGCCATCTATTGCAGTATTACATGGAATTATAATTTTAGCATTATCAAAATCTATATAACTATGGGGGTTGTTGAAATAAAATTTAGCCAGTGCTGTGGTCTGACGATATTGTAAAATGTCTCTCTTATGTTCTTTCAACCTCTCCAGAAATTTTCTTTTCGTAGTACCAATGTAAAATTGTTTAGCACCGCTATCCAAAATGATAGGAATTTCATAAACACCGGCACGCTCATGGCCAGGTGTAGGATCTAAATTGCAATTTAATAAATTAGTTCTAATGCTCTAATTTTGGAAGATATACGACAACGTTCCTGAGGAAGGTCATAGAAGGATGACCGAAACGTAGATATTTTAACTTTATTTTAATGTTTCTATAAGTTTATTTTTGACTTTACAACAGTTTTGTACGCCGTGAAGTAAACTAATGATATTTTATCAAGTGTATATATAACTTTTAAGTTAAATTACAACATTTTTATTCTGAATCAATTTTAAAGAAAGGGAGTAAATAAATAAAAGAAAACATTTTTTAAACTTTTAGATTCCGTAGTTAATAAATTTAAAAAATCAAAAACCCGATTGCGTAAACAGCGAACAAATTAATTATTTCTCATCAATGTGGAGCTATTTTTTAAATTACTTACCTATTTTTTTTATTTCCTTGTATTGATGACTTTTAAGTTGTGTTTAATTGTTAGTTCCTATCTATAAACACTGTTTTTATGAGGCCTATAGATGTCTATGAAGGTTAGAGTTGGAGTAAAGCTAGAGATCTTACCTACACAATAGGGTGGGTCGAAAAAACCGAAATTTTTATAATCGAAATGTAATAGCGCAGAAAAGTTGCCTTTCGTAATACAGAATAAATTCCTAATCGATCGGTTAATATCTTTTACCGCCGCAAGGGGGCAAATTTTTCAAAAAATCGCAAAAAACATGTTTTTTTTTCATTTTTTTTTTATTATCCAAACATACCAATATAATTTCTAACAGAACGCAATGGCTACATGAAGATATGAGAAATGACCCGGTAAATGTTCATTATGATGAAATCATATCTTTATTTGCCGCAAAAAGACCATATTTTTTGTAAAAATTTCAAAATTTTCTATTTTTCATTTTTTTTTCAAAATTTTTCTACATTCTATAATATGTCTAGAAATAAATAATTTTACTTTATATCTATTAATATATCATAATTTTTTATAACTATTTGTAATAGACTTGAAAATAAAGTTAAACATTCATTTTTCTTGACGATCGCTTCATCTACTGATGTTTTACTTCATAACAGCCAATTCATGCCACAAAAATTATATAAAATGAACAAAATGTTTTAGTATTTTGTTAATTAAAATATAGAGATGTTTAACCGAAAATGTTAAATAAACTTAAAATGAAGAAGTATTTAATGTAAATGAATTTTATAATATAAGTTGCTTTCAGATGAAGCCATTATTCCTCCAGAGGCCAAAATTGATCAGATGTGATCCTCCCTCTATTCTAGTAAACAAACTTTATCAGCACTTCAATGACTTATTTCGCGCATCTTTCTATTAACTGAATGGGACAAGAAAAGTTATAATAGCTGGTATCTTTAATCGAACATTTTAAACTCACCAGCGTTGTTTAGTCGATAGAGAAACCATAACAGGTTGTTCCGTTAGTTTTCAGTTTTGCCAGTAGACTAAAGCCATACAATTTTAAGATTCAATGTTGAAGTCTGCTATGATAAAGTGACGGATGGCACTATTCTAGTCCACAGAACTTCGTGCTTTTGCAATTTTCTTCATGGCTGGGGCCTCTTCATATTCTATCATCCCAAATAGGCTATTTGTATGATTTGCGAAATAGTCATTTCGTGAAAATACAGGAACTATAATCTTTCGTAGATTATCTGTCAAGTAACGTAAGTTACTAACTATAGCGCACAGATTCTGGAAAACATGAGTGATTCATTTTAATTGTGAACTAACTGATGCAGTACACTTTCAGGCTGTACTCAAAGAGTATGACAAGTTAAGAAGAGGGTTTCTTTTTTCCAACGTAGAGTCTCAAAATTCGAATAGCAGTAATGATCCACCTTGCGTGAAATATTTGTCCAGGAACTCAGCAAAAAAGGTCAATTGTATACATGCGTGTTGAAAGAGCTTGCAATATTTTAGACATATACTTCTGGTCAGTAGACAAATCACCTTTATCAACAGCTAGGTGATCAGATTAAACTGGCTTAAATTTTGCAATTGGCAATAATTCGCAAATCACAAGAGATCAAAGAGAGAGTTTAAAAATATGTCTCAGTGGAAGTTCATTGAAGTGAGGTCAAGGAAGCCAATAAAGTGGTTTTTTTTAAAGTTGTTCCCAAGTAATCCTAATATAACACCATCTTTGCATCCTGTTTTGAAAACAGTTCCGTGAAATTCGACTGCAATTATTATTACAGTTTGGATTTCATTTTTCTTCAAAAAATCTATAATGTCATTGCATATAGAAGTCGCCTTGCCAGACGATGGGGTCAAATGACGAAAATAATTGAGACCTGGTTCTAGTATCAAAGAGATATGTTCCTCCTTGACTTCGCAAAAATGGAACTTTGCCACCTCTTTAACCTGGTAGATATTTCTATCTTTAGGGCCATCAAAGTATAGAGTAAAATGAGTATATTACAAAAAAAGGAACAAAGTGTAACGTGGCTCTCTAGCAGCGAGAAATTAATTTTACGTGCAGGCAGCTGCAGGTGTTTCTATCATTGAGCAAATTTTTTTAACAAAATTACTGTGATCATGGTTAATAATGTGCATGAAATTAACAACATAAAATGCCTTTCCCAGCCTATAAGAAATGTAAAAAATCGGAAAACATTACAAAAGTTATGAAAATTGAAAAAAATGAAAAACTTTAATTTTTAACATTTTTTAGAAATTTTGGCCCTGTTGCGGCGGTAAAAGTAACGATGTCACAAAAATGAAATGTTAATGTTACATTACTAATACCTTGGCGTGGCTATTACGTTCTATTTGAAATTGAATAGGTATGTTTGAACAATTTAAAAAAAAAAATTGTAAAAAGTATGTTTTTTGCGATTTTTTCGAAATTTGGACCCCTTGCGGCGGTAAAAGATATTAACCAATCGGTGTAATATTTTACGTATTTTATACTTTTTACAAAAGGCAACTTTTCCGCGCTATTACATTTCGATTATAAATATTTCGGTTTTTTTGACCAACCCTACTACACAACTTCCATGTTGTGTAATATTTAAACGGAGCTTATGACTGTAAAATAGTCAATGAAACATTGTCTTCATTTTGAAAAACCCATCCAATGATATGCCACTCTATATGGTGCGTAAAAATTTTTTTCGTCTCTACCGCCATTTTGAATTTATGAAAACAAAACTTAGCCTATAACCATTGGACGGTTAAGACGAATCGATAGCGACCTCATTCATTAAAATCCATCCAACCGTTGGGGTGTTTCGAGGGTATAAAGAAATCCACATACCCAGATATGCGTGAAACACATAACCCTTTTTGGCAGTCGGGTAAAAAGTGAAAAGTGAACCATTATGCGATCACTCGTGTGGCTGTCTGTCCGTCTGTCACAGCCGTATTTCTCGAAAAATTCAAAAGTGGAAAGTTTAAACATGGCAGAATTATAAAGTTCAAACATGGCAGAATGATAAAGTTTATTGACTCAATTTATTAGCTATTTAGAAATATTTTTAGGAAAAAAACAGGGAGAATAGTTAAGTCACTTGAAAATTCTTTTTATTTCTATATTGTGTGGAGTATCGTTTGAAAGATCTCTTAACACTGAACTGAAAAATATACATGTTCTAACTTTAGCTATTATATTTTCAAAGATATCGTCAAAATGCACTTCAAAAATATGTCCTTTCCCCTACTTCCGAATATACTGAAGCGAAAATTATGAAAAAAATAGAGATAGTAGGAGTTTATTTAAACGTTGCAGGAAAATTATATCTACTATCGTAGGTGACACATTTTTGGAGAAAATAGCATTTTTCATTTGCACAAACTTTACCTTGCGAGATGTCAGCGGGAGCGTTGATGGGCGTTCGAGATATTTATCGACACGAAATCACGCAAGGGATTTTGATAATGATTTTATAAAAAAAATTATCGGTAATTAGCCCAGATATTAATTAAAAAATTATCAGGGAAAACGCAGCACGAACACAAGCGGCGTTGTAACTTTGCTACATTCTTTCGAAGCGCTCTTGGCACAATGCTAAGTTTAAATTTTGCGAAAGGTCTTTGTTTTAGGAAAGGCTAATCATAGTGATAAATAAATTTATATTTTTCATTCCGTTTGCAATCTATTATTGAAAAATAATTCTTACAATAATTACAAGTTTTTTACAAAATCTTATTATTCTTTTAGCAACGTTTTGTTATATTGCAGTTAGTATATATTAAATTTACTGTTCGGAACGTTTTGTGATAGAGTAAAATTGCACTTGACCGATTTATTATAACCATTTTTTGTGTAGTCTTATGCAGCAGTAAAGCTGATGACTTCGAATTTAAAATGTGTCGTAAAACTTTCAATTTTTGGAGATTTAATTAAAAATTTAATTGGATTATCATAAAGATGAAACATTTTGTATACTCTTACATTTCTACAATTAAACTCAGTTTATTCAAGAGCTCACTTAGATTTATAAGTTTCAAGAGAAAAAGCTAACAGGTATGATTATGCAATATTATAAAATAGTAACATCTCGCTGTCTTGGGTTGGGTTGGGTTGATTGTTGACGGCCAATTAACTACACGAGGGATACAGGCCCTAGGGGGAGTGCCTTCCGTGGAGGTATTTCTAAGGGAACCTAATCCGTATTAACGCATGGAAATCCACGGTTCGAAGAAAGCCACGAAAACTCCGAACGATTAGGCCGACGGGCGCGATTGGGTTCGAACCCAGCACCTCCCGTCTACCAGCTTCGAGAGCAGAACCTCTCAGCCACTGGTGGGGCCTCGCTGTCTTGGAATGCAAAGGTTATGACTGTTTCCATCATTGTTTTTAGAAAAATGACATCAAAGTTTCTTTTCTTTATAGGCAACACTATAAATATAATATTTTGAAAATGAATAACTCTCAAAATGCTCACTAGAATGCTTAAATTTCAACGAAAGTTAAGGGGGCTCAGGGCTTGATCGATACCGAAAAACATGTAAACAGAGCTCTCGCTTCGAGTACATATGAAAACAGAAGTATTCAATGTAACTAATTTAAACTTTCTGATATTTTTAAGGTATGTCTGTAGTCTTACAAAATTATAAAATGAAGTACTTCAATGTAATAAAATAAAAAATATAGCAAAATTTATATAACACAATTTTCGAAAATAAAATTAGGTGCCATATCACCACCCGTAAGATATGTTAACGTTGAATTGACATAAGAACCTTATTTTGCTTTAAAATGATCAAGAAACTTTACTCTATAGAATGAATTACGGATATAACTGTCACTCAAAGCAAACATCTAAAAAAAAACCTCTCAAATTTGAAATTTTAAAAAACCCTAAAAAATACAATTGTTTTCATTAAAAATACTCAAAATATTAAATTATCTAAAATATATTAATTCATTCTACAGATAATGATGTTATATGCATGCAAAAAAATTAAGCTATTCCATCAAATAGTTTTTTTTTTTTTTTTTAATCTTACGGATAGTCATCAAAAATCAATTTTAGAGAAAACGCGACTTAAAGTTGCAATTAAATGGGTGAGGCTTTGAAAGTGATTGTTACATAAAGGCTTATAACTCCGTTAAAAACGCAAGTATTTTTATGCGGTCTTTTGCACTGAGTTCAGAATTTATTGAATAATCAAAATAGATACTAAAAAAATCGATTTGTTTGAAAAATTTCAAGCCCTGAGCCCCCTTAAGGGCACTCGATGAATAAGGAGATCTCATTCTTGCCTATTTTCTCAGATAGAGCCTTAGCATTGCAAGAGATCGATGATCTATTAAAACAATAACGGCCCCAGTTTCGATACGTTGTAGAAAGAAAAACACGCCTTTTAAATAAAATGTATCCTTTTGATCCGCATAACCGCACTGAAACATGATTTAAAGGCAAATTTCGGAAATAAATTCCAAAAGAGAAAAGTTATTAGATTAATGTAAAGATTAATTTTGCCAATCGAAGTTATCGCGAAGTTATCACCATTCAAAAATTGAGCAAAAATTGTTCTTATCTGAAAATTTATTTCATAGTAGGGGTAAAGAAAATATGCTTATTAAAATATTTCTTTTAACAATGGTTTTCGAAATTTCGTTATTAGTTTCGAATTACAAAAAATATAACAACGTGCATCTCTAGTAGGAACATCCTCTCTTCATTTTTAATATAACTTATACTATGAAACAAATAATATTCATTTTATAAATTCTCAAGTAATACAATCAAAGTAAGAAAGGAATTTCAGATTCAAATGCTTACTGAATTTCTTCTATTTAATAAAAACTATAACAATTCATTTCTTTAGCATGTTTACTTCCTTCATTTAAATTTCTGATTTTTTAAGTCAGATATTTTTCTTAAATTCTCTAAATAGTAAAAACGGTATAAAATAAATTCTATTATTTTATTACTCTATTTAATAAAATTTAAGTGCATAAATTAGTAAATATTATAACGCCATAAATACATTAACAGCTAAATATTTTTATTTTACTTTCCACATTTAAAGTTGAAATAATATTTTGTGCTTTGCAGTTCAGGAAATAACTCAACTTATTTTCATAACATTTTTTTGTTTTATAACGAAAACAGAATTTTGAATCTTTGTTTTTCAAAATAATATTTATGAAATGAAAAGATAACATAATGCAATTTCTTAAGAGAATGGGAAAAGAAATATTTATGACTGCCACCAAAAATAAAGCTTTACTGTTTTAAAATATGTTTTAACCATTGTAACGAACAGAGCGTTCAACCTTAAGGGTAAAGTGACAATAACTATAAACAAGATAATATTTTACGTCAAATAAATACTGGGAGACACTGAAACATTGAAATCAAATTTCTTGAAAACGTCACGACTCATAAAACATGAATGGGGACAATTTTTCTGAGACGAAAGTTCCATTTTAGATAAAGCTTACGAATTTTCTGCATTTAAAGTATATTTACAGCTAAATAAAACAAAATGTTATGAAATAAATTTTTCCAAAAGTACCGCATAAAAAATGTTTACTACAAAAGAAGAATCTAAGCGAGCAATGTAAAGCTATATGAAGTAAAAAAGAAAATAAAAAATCCCTCGCGGTTAAAAATATCACTGGTCGGCAAAAAAAATAAAAATTTTTCTTCCCTGCAAACTAAATATGTAAAGTGTACAAAGTTAGCACTGCTAATTCCAAATATGTTATCCAAATTGCTTCAGTACGTACCATTTTACCGAGAATAAGTTTTATAATAATAAGAAATGGTGAAACATTATTATATTCAAAATATTGAATAATTGAGAAAAAGTAATAGGAAAAAATTATTTTTCATTTATTTATGTTCGATATTAAGTACATGCAACTAAATTTCATATTCAAAATATTGAATAATTGAGAAAAAGTAATAGGAAAAAATTATTTTTCATTTATTTATGTTTGATACTAAGTACATGCAACTAAATTTCTTATAAATTAAATCCGGAATGTTTAGATAAGATTTTAACATTTACAAAATATAAAATACAGTACAATAAATTAGGTATACAGCTTTCTGAAACACATCAAAATATTAGAATAAAATTTAGATTGGTTCAAAATATTAGAATATTTCATTTTACGCAACAATATTACCTTATGAATATGAAGTAAATGGTAGTTAATATTTTGTAGCATCCCCTTTAGCTTTCATAACAGCGTACAATCGATCTTGCATACTATATACAAGGTGTTTACAAACATTGCTATCAATATTAGCCCAAATAGACTTTATACGTGCCACTAACTCAGTTTTACTTGAAGAAAGATTTTCTTGGAGTTTTTTCTTCATTATACACCATACGTTTGCGATGGTTATAAGGTATGGTGAGTTTGGTGGCCAAGTTAGTACATTAATGTTGCGTTGGCGGAACCAATTCTTAGTTGACATCGAGGTATGCGGTGACACTGAGACCAATGTCAGGCGGGCGTCTTATTTGCTGCTTTTTTGCTTAAGTATTATCCATTCACAATGCTATAACATTGTGAATGGATAATACTTAAGCAAAAAAGCAGCAAAAAAGACGCCCGTCTGACATTGGTCTTAATCTTGTTGAAAGATGAAATCATCTTCAAATAAGTCTTCTGGTGATGAAATCATGCTCTATGTTGCTCTATATTATATTTCAAAAGTTCTTGATATATATGAGAGTTAAACTTTTCCTAGAAGATGCATAACTTTCTAGGTCCTTCTGCACTCATGCAAACCCAAACCATCACACTAGAAGCAAATTTTACGGAACGTTTAAGGCATTCTTTATGAAATGCTTCTTGCTTCATTCTCCAAACTTGTATACCTTTATTATCATATGAAACACAAAACATAGTTTCATCACTAAATAATATATTTTTCTAATCTCCTTCTCTCCATAAATGTCTTGATTTACACCAATTCAATCTTATACGCTATTGTTTTGCAGTCATGAGAGGATTTGTTTCGATACATGAGAGGTTTTGTTTCGATACACGAGATTCAAATTTAAATTTATGGAGACGCCTTAATGTTGGCGATGTACAAACTTGAACTCCTTCTTCTTTCCATTTTCGGTGCAGGAATCGCACACTTTTAAAACGGTTTTTCTTAACTATACTCTTCAGTTTCATGTCATCTCTAGCAGATGTTTTTAGTTTACGGTCGCCATTTCGGTGATTACTTTAAAATTTTCCAGTTTTTGAATATTGTGTTAGTATTTTACTAAAGCTTGATTGCGAACAATGTAAATAATTCGCTATATAACATTGTTTTGTACGCTGCCGATACAAATCAACCATACGAAGTATAATAGATTCAGGAATATCATTCACACGACCCATTTTAAGACGAAAAAGCAAACAAACTGCAAAAAGAATACTGGTTTTAAATGCAATCGTCTGAATTTAATGAAGGCTATCATTTATGAATTGTTGATAATTAAAGTAGAATTAATGTGAAATATTCTAATATTTTGAAGTACTTGAATAAATATTCTAATATTTTGAACCACTTGAATAAATATTCTAATATTTTGACTTTTCAAAATAACTTTTTTTCAATTAATTTTTTCAAAAATTATATTAATTTTAAGATAATAAATAAGTTTAATCAACAATAAGTTCTTAATAAGCACATCGTTTGCATATTTGCATTAAAAGACATTAAATTACCAAACGATATTTTATATTTGTAACACAAAAAGTAATTATTCTAATATTTTGAATATAAGCTGTAATTTGCAAAGCTAGAAAAAATTGAAATCATGAAAAAAGTTATTTTACTGTCTTAGATATCAAATTGATAAAATATAGTATGAAAATTTAGTTTCTTGATACTTGTATCGGGCATTTTTCTTTTTATGCACCCCCCCCCTTTCGTGTCCGAATTTACTATTTGCTATCCACTAATATATTTTCATTCCTTATGCCGCTGTAACTCGGGTAATCATATTTACACGTTTATTTACAGGTAATTTACATATTATTATCTATATTTTACGGCTTAGAAAAATTCCACTTATGTTTAGCAAAATATAAAATAACTTAATTTTAAAAGCAAACCTCCTACCAAAAAAAAAAAAAAAAAAAAAAAAAAAAAATGGTACGTGACACAATAATTTCGTTACCTTATATTTATTTAGCCGAGAGAAATGTATAACAATGAACTATTATTTATCTAGAGAATATTTTGGTGCCGACCAGTGTATTTAGCAGTATAATTCCTATAACCTTAAGCCTTAATCTATCAGTTTGCGGAATTACACAGTACAGTGAAAAATCTGAAATCGCAAGTTAACTCCAGTTCTATGAGACAGAGAATATTTTTTTTTGGTTTGCTTGTTTACTAAGTAACATCAAAGGTATGGTATTACACCATTCGACTTAATTTACCGAGATGGTAATACAAAATGTATAGACATTTGAAGCAAGTTAAACGCTTCATATGCTTTGAACTGGCGTTGGCTACGGATTAAGCATGTAATATGATAGTACTTTAACCTTCTCACCGCCGCGAACTCATATATCCGTTCGCTAATTTGTAGGTTTCACAGCAATAGAAGCATTACTAAAATTAATATAATGCTACAGATATAATCCAGTTTAAAAAAATTAAGCTACGATTAATAATTTCAAGGCTTATATGACTATACGTATTTTTTTTATATCATATTGAAAAAAAAAAACATATTTTTTATATGACTTTAAGAAAATTACAGAGAAATAACATTACTATTTTGCCCATTTTCTCTGCGGTCAGAGGATTAAAAAAAGGCATTAATGTTGTGCTGAAACATTAATCGATGCAAATCACGATAATATACACCCTACTAATGTTTGTATGTAATTTATAACAATTTTGGCATATACTTATGATATTACTATTAGTAAAAATACTTTCATTTATATCAATACCAAAATCTATAAGACTGTTACTTAACTAAAAAGTTGCTAAAATAAAAGTATACAAAAATAATTTTACAATCGTAATATATACGCTTTCAATTAATACCAACCAACAATTTAAATTGATATCAACCAGCCACCATTGGGATATGTCCAAACAGTAGTCGTTGGCTCGCTGGGATAGACTGCACTTTACTGATAAAAGCACTTTTCCTACGTAAATATGGCTACAAATAGCTGTAGATTCTCTCTCTGCACTCTCTCCAATTATAACTTTCTCTATTAAAGTAATTTTTATATAAATGACCTTTAGCTCTCACTTTTGTTATAGTTATAACAGATTTTATCTTCAGTACATGAGAATCAAGCATATAACCACCTTAAGGCTCATTTAGACATCTTCCCACTTTTGGTGTAATTATTAAGGCCTAATAAGCTTATTTGTTAGCATACTGCACACAAAATAAAGGAAAAACTTCCGGGGTCGTGGTGCTAGCTTATATTCTTCTGCACACGGAAACTTGGATTTAATTTGTTACTCTTACTCTGAGTTTCAAAGTTATATGAACACCAAGTAATTTTGAGATATCATGACAAAAATCCATTAATAATTATCAGAAAATGCACTTCTGAGAACAAGTACATTAATCTTACATAATACATAACGACAAAGTGAAAACCAAACATATAATTTATTCGGAATATAAACTATCTAAAAAAATTCTGTTGCAAAATTATATGAACACTGAACAAAATTACCACTAAATGAGCATCTAAACGCTACAGGAGAATCGAATACCACTCCGTGAACAAGAAACAAAAATATGCAAATATTTTTAGGATATAAAGACACCTCGCAATCTTGTAATTTTTCTAACGTGACCGAAAATTGAGTTCCAAAAGTATGGGCCGTAAAATTGGTTTAAGCGTGTTTGAGAAAGGAAATATTTTGGCTTTTAAGAATCAAAGACTTCCAGAAAAGGTTCTTGCAGAAAAATTTAAAAGATCACCAGGTGTAATAGTGAAACTTTCTTCTATTAAAAAAGTATAATGGCACGAAGAAATCTCCAGGACACCCATCAAAGTCACCCAAAAGATTAAAAAGGACCATTATAAAGAGACTGAGCAATAAGAAAATAAATTTGGGTTTACTGGCAAGAAATCCAATTATAGCGCTGTTAAAACTACTTTGTTAAGAGTCTGCAGCTCTGAGACATTGAAGTACAGAACAAAAAATCTCAACCACGTATAACTAAAAATCGCCAGCTGAATCGCCTGGATTTGACAAAAGGTCACATGTCCTGGGAGTCTAATTCCAAAAGAGTAATATTTTCTTATGTAAAAACTTACGGCTGACCTAACGGGCTCGATCTTCGCAAGGTACCTGGAATATTTTCAAAAGGACAGCATGGTGGAAACTCACTCATGATTTGGCTGCATTTAGATTTCGTGGTAAACTCAACATTTTTTTTTTCTCTCCGGCTGAATTAATGCATTAAGCAACCAAGATCTATTGAAAATAACTTGTTGCCTTTTATTGTGACAATCTTGGTGTTCCAGCAGTATAATGCATCCAGTCAAGCGGCAAATAGCACTTGGGAATGGTATTTAAGTAATGTCGTGCATGTGATTTCATGGCTATCTATTTCTCTTAATTTAAATCCAACGGAAAACGAGTAGAGTCTCATGGTTAGAGAAGTCTGTTTAAATGGAAAACAATATACAAAAATTTCAGAATAATAAGCTGCTATAATCAAAAACTGAGAAGAAATCGACCAAATTATATTAAGAGACTTGAACCACTGTATGTCTCATCCTGGTTTTATAGCACAGTAAAGCCCCGATTATCCGCGAGCGGATGATCCGCGGTTCTGTTTATCCGCGAAGCAATTTATTATTATTATTATTATTCAAGCCAAAAGCAAGGAAAATGCAATAAGTCCTACTAATAAATATAAATAGAAAAATTCATGTATTCGAAATTAATAGAAGAATATTTCTCGATTCGGTTGCCATGTTTAAAATATCATATATAAAGTCTTGATGTCTTTTCTTGATTTTATTAACCAAACGTAAACACAACAATTAAAATATTTAACAATTAAATAAGACTATTATGATGAATTCCAGAGGAGCAAAGCATTTTTTAAGATAGAAAAGGTGTTTCCAAAGGAAGAAGTAAAAACAAGTGACTGATTTTTAAAAAAAAGGTGTAACTCAACACTTTTTCTACAGTATGTATGGCCTTGTTTCTTCTTTACTGTTCTTTATTTTAGTAAGTTAGACGTAAAGCAAAAGTTTCTACTGTACTGTGCATATATAGGTATTTTAAACATTTTATTATGTTTTTTGTACACTAAAACACAGTTTTAATGTTGAATTTTCTTTTTATCGTGCTTGCACCCCATTTTCAGTCTTTTTCGGGTTATCCGCGATTTTTGTTATCAGCGGTGCCACCCAATTCCGCGGATAATCGGGGCTGTACTGTAATAAAAAAAATCTGTTGCATATACTGGCTACAAAACTGTATATTTGGTCAGTTTTTATATCATTATTCAACACCTTAAAATAGAGAAATGTAGTTTCCTTTATCTGAAAATGATTATTTGAATTATATTTCGTTATAAGATATAAAAATTTGTGCTCTTTCTATCATTCTTACGTCTTGAGTTTATTTTGTAACATTTTCTTTCTTTTTATGCTTTAAAAACTCGTTGTTCATATTATTTTGCAACGTAGTGTGTATGCTTTACTTAGAAACTGCTAAGAAGATAAAAAAGGGAACAACTGACAATAGAAAATGAAAACAGTTTCTTTTAAAGTAATAAGTAAGACAATCAGTATAAAATTATGAAAATTATTTCTTTATATATTCAATACATATTTCATGAAACCTAATTTTTTTCTCCATTTCCTCAAAAATAGCGAGAATGTTTATTCTTGTTGTGTTGATCTAGGGTGTTTTAGTTGATTGGATGTGTTTTTCATAAATCTGAGAATATGAAAAATGATATAGATTTTTTTCCTCTTAAAATAACTCTATTTTAGTTTGTTTAACAAAACATTTGTATTAGATTCTTTAAAGATTTTTAGTAAAACTTCTTTTTCTATTTAACTCTTCTTTGAAATATCAAATAATACTTTTTTTTTAAAACGTCAAAAATATGAGTTTACATTTCTATATTTAATATAAGCTCACCGGACAAAAAAATACCCACCCTTGAGCGGAAATATATTGATTTCGTTATACAAATATAGATGACTTTGCTAAGAAGTCATGTGGTAAACTGAGCCTGTACGTCTGCCCTGTGATCATAGTATCAACTTGGGGTGATTAAATCGTTACGAAGTACGGAATAGTTTTAAAGATGAGTAATTACAACGATGCACCCAAGTGGCAAGACGTATTTATTGACGTAGACTGTCCAACGTCTCTACAAGGATTTGTGTACCACTGGTAACCGTGATGTACGGTGGCAGAACTGGAACTGTAGTCGAAAAAACATCCTAATGCAGAAAGGCCGGACATGATTGTTTGCAAATAAAATTACACTTTCACAGTAAAATTCACTTTAAAACCCGGCTGGAATTATTGCAATCAGTAAATTAATGTGCATACCAACATGTTACCGAGTAAACATTGTGAAGGAAGTTGAATGCAATGAAATTTGGTACCTAGATACCTTCCCAGAAGCCACTCTTCTTAGAGGCGCATAAAAAGACACGTCTGGAATAGTCCAAAAACACCGAAAGTAAACAGTAGATCACTGGTTGCATGTAGTACGACACTAATAGTATGCAAATGTGGTATGGGGAAGGAAAAGAAAGCGTTTGCAAAATTTCGCCTCGATTAATATAGTATAATATGTCAAACTTAATTTGTTTCTTGTTGTTTTATGAGGCAAGGTGTCGATTGCACCGACAGAGAAATGCTGTATTCAGTTCGACTGTGTAGATCGTGTAATCTGACTGGAGTCTGTACTGTAACGGTTTAGGGCTCTTTTTCTTGCTATAATTCAGGATCATTGATTGAGGATTAACGAGGCTGTTCATTTCAACATTCTGAATTACCAGGTGTTACCTTTGACTCAACATCTTCATGTCGAGTATGCTATTGACTATCCCATTTTCCAAGATGACAATAACCGTGTTCAGTTGTGAATAGGTTAATGAACATTACACTATCGCACTTCGACAAGCCCACTGCATCACTTGAATACAAACTTGTAGAAAATATTTGAAATTTTTTGGAACACCACGCAAAACGCTGAATCAGCATTACCGCAATTTGGTGACTTTACATAATGTACTCATGAGTGAGTGACATAAACTGGATTTGCTAAATCTGTAGAAACTTTTAGATGCGCTTCCTCGACATACCCAGGCTTTTATGATGCCTAGAGGAGAGGTAGAACGTCCCTACAGATTTTTCTACAGTGTGGTGAATAACTTTTGTCAGATAAACTTAGTTTGTATTCGATTTTCTTTATTAATGAAGTATGTTACTAAACCGGGAGAACGTTCTCATACCCAGGGTATGTATGGTTTTTATTTTGTCAACAATAAAAACAAATAATAATCGTTGCCTTATTTAATCGGAGAGAACTTTGCGATAAAATAATTTGAAGATTACTTTTAAAAAGATAGTGGTCACAATAGTAAAAACTGTACGCACTCCCGGTCCATCAGACCCGTCGCGCGTCCTCCCGGGTTAACTTTGTTTTATTTGATTTTTTCATTAATTACTTTAACATTAAACAGGCAAGTTGAAAAAAAATTTAGTTTTCTAATAAAACATTTTTCTCTATCCGAAACAACTTCTCATTCACAAAAAGTAAATACTAAAAGTAATTCACACAAAAGTACATCGAAGTAATACACAAAAAAATACCCGCAAAATATGAATTTTCTTACGAAATTTTGAACTGACACGTTTTTTCTGCATTTTTGTGCTTTAATCAATGTTTTAAAAACTTTGGTTTATAAGATTTTTTTCTCAAAATTTAAATATTTTAATTAGTTTCGCATTAAAAAAAATTATTAAAAAATTTTTTTTATTAAATTTTTTCTGTCAAAATCAATTTTCTTTACACAGAACGATGCATTTAAAAAAAATCTCCATAATATCAATTTATTTTACTATACTTTAGATTTAAATGTTGCGTATATATCAAATTATTTTAGTTTGTTTAACATAAACAAATTTTTTTTTTCAAAATTTTTTAATAAAATTCCTTTTTTCTCAAAAGCGACTTATCCTGCAAAAATTCTATTTATATATAAACCAAATTATATAAATAGGGTTCCCACTAAAGTCCTTTCCGCCCTAATTACCTTTAGAACTTCAATGATGAACTTCATAAACATGGTGTCTAGGTATAATAAAGTAGCTATACCCTACGCGACGAGAACGCTTTCAGTGCCACCTAGTGTCAAATCGGGTTAGCTTTCGTATCCCGTAAATAGAGCAAGATACCAAAAGAAAATCAAATAAGGTAAACGCAACAGTAGTGGGCCATTTAAGGACATTTATCTAATACTATTAAAGTGTTACTGAATTCCAAAGGATATATATTAGACCGAGGCAAAAAACATAAAAGTTTGCGAATCGAATCGTAATAGTGCGGAAAAGTTGCTACTCGTCGTTACAAACACAGAGGAAATATATGTTTGAAATCAGAACATAACTTCCGTTCGCGCATTGCTTTCAAAATTTTCGAATTTGAACACAAATTGAACAGTTAAACGAAAAATCGCAAAAGGTGTAATTTTGAATATTAATGATGTGAATTATCACATTGCTACAAAGCGTAAACCAACTTAGTGAAAAATGTCCAAGCCGGGAATCGAACCCTGGTCCCTGGAATAGATCTCCAGTGCTCTACCACTAAACCACAAGGACGATGTCCAGCTTGGCATTTCTGACTTATATAAGTCGGTAAGGCTGCTACTGCAGCACAAGAAAGAGACGTCTTGTGCTGCAGTAGCAGCCTTACCGACTTATATAAGTGAGAAATGCCAAGCTGGACATCGTCCTTGTGGTTTAGTGGTAGAGCACTGGAGATCTATTCCAGGGATCCGGGTTCTATTCCCGGCTTGGACAGTTTTCACTAAGTTGGTTTACGCTTTGTAGCAATGTGATAATTCACATCATTAATATTCAATAATTTCAAGCGTAATTTGACTGCTGAAATGTAGTTGAAAAATTAATTAAAAAAGCTGTAATTTTTTTCCGATCGAACTCATAGTTTGTAAACAGCATGTCCTTGATATGTAGAATGGGGGGGGGGTAATATACCGCACACCCCTTCTCTATTCTCTTCTAACCCCCTCAAGGAGGTGAATATGGCCAAATTTCGTAGAATTAAACTAAATTACAGGAAGTGTAAATATTGATCAATCGACCTGATTTTCTTGTGCATATTGCAACCTTGAGACTAAAATTCGAAAAAAATACCCCCTCCCTCCGTCCATTTCCCCGGTTAAGTACGTGAGGTCAAAATTGTACAACTCTTGGCTCGTCCTTCTAAGCACGACTCAGGACTCACCATGGGGCTGCACCGCCAGTCTCACCCGCACCCTAACCAACCAACCAACCAAAATGTGGGCGTGGAGATTATCCAGATGCATGTGCAGATTCAGGTACTGCGAATTCTGATTTAGTGTCAAATTTTAGCATGGTAGCACGAGAAGCGAGGGTGCTTCTTATGAAACCATCTCGTCGCTCATGCCCATGAGCTTTTGAGGAGGCCTGCGTTACCAGCTTGACACTGCGCTCTCTACGGCTTGCGTATGACATGGTATGTGCCAGCTTCAATGAAGAGTTTGCTTTCCAAAATTGGAAATCAAGTCTGCAATTTCAGGTTAAAAAATATTTACTAAAAGATGTGGACAGGTAATCTTGGTTTCAGACCAATTTATGATGTCATTGGCGTCAAAATTTATGGCCGGAACTAGAAAAATTGTGACGGATTTTCCCTTTGTGGGAGTGCCTTTTGATTTCAGTACCCGCCTAAGTCCCAGCTCTGAAACGTGCTGCCTATCACCCACTACCATTAAAAGGAGAAGGTTTTCTGGATGGGCGAAGAAAGCATATGTTTGAAAGAACTGCTTCACTACTTTTGCAGGTAAGCTTCTGCATTTCTTGATGCTTTCAAGAATATATTTAGATCCCTCAACTATTGAAGATCTTGTCTGAATTTCGAACCACAGAGGTGCGTATACTGGCATAATGTATGTGATAATGTTGATGAGATTTTCTCGCAGAGTTTCCAATGAAATATACAATACAGTATCAGTAACCCGTTTCTTGTCATTAGCCATCGAGATTGAGATATTTGTACTAAATCCTGATTTGCTAGATCTGAGGAACAAAACCCAGCAGCAAACGGCAATGTTGAGCAGGTATCTCTGATCTTTACTCAGAATTTATGTGTCAATGTGGGGAATGTGGCATTCAATTCTCTTAAAAGTAACTACAGGCAAAGACTCGCAACCAGTTAGCTGTTTGCAAAAGGCCAAGAAGTGGTGAAGAAAGTCATTAAAACAATTTTTTTTCCCCGCCAATCCAGAAAACCTACTCCTTTCAATGATAGGCAGCAAGTTCGAGAGCTGGGATTTCGACGGATACTGAAATCCAAAGACACGCCCACAAGGGGGAAATCCGTCAGAAATTTGCTAGTTCCGGCCATAAATTTTGACGCCAATGATTATTAAGACATCATAAATTGGTCTCAAACCAAGAATAACTGTCCGTCTCTTATGGTAAACATTTTCTTCAGCTGACATTGCAAACTTGATTTCCAATTGGGAAAAGCCAACTCTTTCTTTGAATTTGGCAGTCATACAATGTCAAACACAAGCCGTAGAGCACAGTGTAAGCTTGTAACACAGGCCTCCTCAAAAGTTCATGCGCATGATCGACGAGATGGTTTCATAAGAGCCACCCTCGCTTCTCGTGTGCTACCATGCTAAAACTTGACACTAAATCAGCATTCGCAGTACCTGAATCTGCATGTGGATCTGGAAAAATCTATACACGTATAATTTGGTTAATTGGTTCGGTATATTGTGGGTGTGAGTCGCGGTGCAGCCACCTTCCCGTGGCGAGACCTGAATTCCTCCCTTGAAGGACGGGCCTAGAGCTGTACAATTTCAACCTTTTGTACCTGAGGAAAAGCACGGGGTTATTTTTTCAACTTTTAGCCCCAAGGTTGCCTTATGTACAAAAAATCAGGTCGATTGGTCAATATTTACACCTCTTGTAATGTGGGTTAATTCTATGAAAATTGGCCATTTTCAACTCCTTGAGGGTGTTAGAAGGGTATAAAGCAGGGGTATGTGATATTTGATTCTCCATTCTGCACCCCAATGTACCAATAATGAGTTCGATCGGACAAAATTTACTCTTACTACGAGCTTTCCTATATGTGTTCAATTTTTGTGCAAATTCGAAATATTTGAACGCGATGCGCGAGCGGAAGATTTTTTGCGATTTCAAAAATATTTTTCCCCTTGTGCTTGTGTTGATGAGTAGCAACTTTTCAGCACTATTACAATTCGATTTGCAAACTTTTTTGTTTTTCGCTCCGGTGTAATATATATTAATTAGGGTGGGTCGGAAAAAACGAAATATCTATAATCAAAATGTAATAGCGCAGAAAAGTTGCCTTTTGTAATAAAGAATTAATTCGTAAAATATTATACCCATAGGTTAATATCTTTTACCGCCGCAAGGGGGCCAAAGTTTTAAAAAAATCGCAAAAAATGTTTTTTTCATATAAAAAAAATTATACAAACATACCAATACAAATTCTAATTGAAAGCAATAGCTGCATGAAGATATGGTAAATGTCCCGATAAATGTTCATTATGATGAAATCATATCTTTTACTGCCGCCAAGGGTACTTTAAAATAAAAATTTCATCTTTTTCATTTCTTCTAATTTTTTTAATTTCTATAATATATCCAGAAGTAAATAAAGTTACTTTATATCTATTATTATGTCAATTTATTTTTATAACAATCAAGCTATTTTTATAACAACTATTTGTAATAGACCGGAAAATAAAAAAGGTAATCATTCATTTTTCATGACGATCGTTTCATCTACTGCTGTTTTACTGCTGTTGCTGCTGTTAAATAAAGCCATTATTCCTCAAGAGGCTAAAATTGATCAGATGTGATCCTCCCTTTGTTCAGTTCATAAATTTTACCAGGGCTTCAGTGACTAATTTCACGCCTCTTTTTACTAATTGTCTAGGACAAGGAAAGTTATAATAGCTGGTATCTTTAATTGAACATTCTAAACTCACCAGCGTTCTCAGATCTCAGATCGAATCAGCTGTCCATGCACCACAAATCACAAAAATGATATAAAATGAACAAAGTATTTTAGCATTTTATTAATAAAAATGCAGCGATACAGAAATGACTAATCGAAACGGGTTAAATAAACTTAAAATGAAGAAGTATTTATGTAAATGAATTTTATAATAGGACTTGCTTTTAAATAAAGCCATTATTCCTCAAGAGGCTAAAATTGATGAGATGTGATCCTCCCTCTGTTCAGTTCATAAATTTTACCAGGGCTTCAGTGACTAATTTCACGCCTCTTTTTACTAATTGTCTAGGACAAGGAAAGTTATAATAGCTGATATCTTTAATTGAACATTCTAAACTCACCAGCGTTCTCAGATCGTCAGTCGATAGAAAAACCGTAACAGGTAGTTCCGTTAGTTTACAGTTTTGCCAGTCGAATAAATCCATACAATTTCAAGTTTCAAAGTTTTAGTCTGGAATGATAAAGTGACGGATGGCACTATACGAGTCCACAGAACTTCGTGCTTTGGCAATTTTCTTCATGGCTGGATTCCTAATGCTCGCTCCTTCATATACTATCATTCCAATGAGGTTATTTTCATGATTTGAGAAATAGAAGTTTCGTAAAATGACAGGAACTATAATCTTTAGTAGGTGATCTGGCAAGTAACGGGAGTTACTAACTATAGTACACAGATTCTAGAAAATATGATGAATTCATTTTAATTGTGAACCAATTGATGAAGTACACTTTCAAGATGTACTCAGATAGTATGACAAATTAAGAAGAGGGTTCCTCTATTCGAATGTAGAGTCTCAAAATTCGATTAGCAGTGGTGATCTAACTTGTGTGAAATACTGGTCCAGGGACTCGGCAAAAAAGGTAAGGGGGAATATCACAAAATGTGAGATTTTGAATACAAAAATTTTGAAAATTTAAATCGTTTCAAAGCTTCGTTTTTTTTTTTTTTAAATATTGGTTGAACAGCTTAAGAAAGAAATTTATATGTAAAATTGTTAAATTTAAAGAGATTAAGCTCATTTTTATGTAATTATAATTACGTGTCATTTTCTTTTATTATGTATGCCAGGATAATGACAATTTCATACTAAAACAGTTTTCACATTCTTGGTTTTTTTTTTTTTTTTAGATCTAACATTTTAATTTTATTTAAAGAAACATGTTTACAGTATAGCACCTCAAATTCATTGTAATGTTCAGTTTTATTTATAATTTATAGAAGCCAGGATAATGACATAATAAAAGTCTACTCAATTTTTACAAAGCCTTTAAACACATTATTTTCAAAGAAATATCTAAAAGATCTCGCTGGTAGCAATGATTTTACTACTTCTGACTTGAACTATGTGAAGAGGAAGAAGAATTACTCTGTAGTGCCATCTTTATACCTCATAAAGAACTAAAATGAACAGGCCAGAACAATGACATTCATTTCCAGTGACAATCATATTTTAATAATGGAAAATTATTTGTAAAATACAGAATTTGTTACCTTCCACATATATGTGTTATTAATACAAGTACAATTATTAATTAGAAATTAAACAATAACTGGAAAAAGATATTTGTACATGATAGCAGAAAGCCCTTTGCATTAGAGCTACTTTGCGGTTTGCATACATCACAGTGTGATATGCCAGGAAAATGACAATCTGAAACTTTAAGTGTTTTAATTCCTTTATTTTTGTGTTTTTATAAATATAATATCTCTTAAAAATACTTAAAAATATTTTTTATTAGAATGTAAAAAAGAAAATTGCATTATATAACAACAAATAGAAATTTTATTGCGCGGACTGCAATTTCCGTATTATTTTATATTGACCCGTAAATTGAACACGCGCCTGTTGAAAGAGTTTGCAATATTTCAGACATATACATCTGTTCGGTAGACAAATCATCTTTACCAACAGCTAGGTGATCAGTTTAAATTGGCTAAAACTTTGCAATTGATAATGATTCGCAAATCACAAGAGATCAGCAATTGGGCCACAATATGACGGAGGATCTGTTATTTTGTCATCAAGATGCTCAAAAAGTTGTCTCAGCGGAAGCTCATTGAAGTGACAGCAAAGAAGCCACATCAAAGATATCTGTTATTCCTTGAGTTTGCGAAGATGAAACTTTGACTCCTCTTTAACCTGGCAGATATTTCTATCTTTAGGGCCATCAAAGTATAGAGAAAAAGGAGTATATTACAAAAAAAAAAAAAAAAAAAAAAAAAAAAAAAAAAAAAAACGAAACAAGTGAAATATGGCCCTCTAGCAGCGAGAAAATAATTTTACGTGTAGGCAGCTGCAGGTGTTTCTATGAATGAATAGATCTTTTCGATAGAATTACAGTGATCATGGTTAATAATCTGGATGAAATTAACAATATAAAATGCCATTCCCAGGCTATCAGAAATGTAAAATATTTGAAAATATTATGAAATTTCTGAATATTGAAAAAAACGAAAACTTTTCATTTTTAACATTTTTTAAAAACTTTGGTCCTGTTGCGGCGGTAAAAGCAATGATGTCACCTAAATTAAATTGTATTGTTACATTACTAATATCTTGGTGTGACTATGGCGTTCTATTAGAAATTGAATTGGAATGTTTGGATAATTTTCATAAAAATTGCAAAAAGTATGTTTATTTTGAATTTTTCCTAACTTTGGCCCACTTGCGGCGGTAAAAGATATTAACCAATCGGTGTCATATTTTACGCATTTATTCTTTATTACAAAAGACAACTTTCCCGCGCTATTACGTTTCGATTATAAATTTTTCGTTTTTTTCGACCCACCTTAATATACAAGGTGGCCATAATTAAACTGAGTGTGAGTATATTAGAACACTAAGAATATAGTTTCGTGCATACAAAACACTGGATCCTGCATACTCGAAACACGCTGATGATGACTGCTGACGCCATTTCCAAGCCTGGAAATCCGATACCTAGATGTCCAATATGGCCTCCCTCCAAGATGGCGGACGTCCAGGGATTATGCAATCCAAGATGGCGAACATCTAACACGTTGGTCGTCCGGGGGATATAAAATCCAGTATGGCGGACGTCCAAGATGGCGGAAGTCCAAAGTCCATCTATGTTTTCAAACAACAGTTTGTTAAACTAATAAATATCTGAAAATTAAAATATTTGTTAATTAAATAATAAACAAACAAATTTTAAGTTTTAAAAGTGCTACTGGACGCATTTATTTAAAATAAATGTCACATATATATATATAAATACAATATTACAATATGATTTAAATTAGATTACTATTTACAGGAATTAGACGTATTTACATTTTTTTCTCGAGAAAAAAACAGGCTATGTACAAAAAATGGCATATTACCATTCAAGTACTGAGCGCACTCTCCAAGCTTATTTAGTACGCTTTGGGCTAGGCAAGAAGTCGTCCTCACTGTCCACATCGGCATTCGAACATGAAACCTCAAATTCAGTCCAATAGAAACAGGAGATCTGGCCCGGACGGCTACATTTGGAGACTCACATTGTACCATCACCGCTTCCCACCTCCCCCTTTTATTAATCAGAGATGTATAATGCGGGCATTTTGAAGTAGTGTAACATCACTGATTTTCTGTATGCCATATCACTCGTTTCGTATATTAGAACATCAGTCCGGGTTATGTATGCATGATCGCAAGTTGATTATGCAAATATACCAGTTTTTGTATGCGACATCCAATTTTTGTTTACGTGATTTCAGATTTGTCATCCGCAGGCTGAATATTGGTTCTGTGTACAATGCAGGCATTTTTAAAGAATAATTGCAGAATTTTTACAAGTTAAAATTTGTCAGAACCAATAATTAAATTTAATTATAAATTTAAAATGTGATTTCACAATAAATCATAAAAATTATTAAAATTCACTCTGTCGTTTAAAAAAATATCGGACTTCTGTTTCAGACAAAGAGAGTCGACTAAAATATTCGGACAGGTAGTCTTATATCGTATTACTCATTGATCTAAACTCAACGAACACATGGTCGTGTTTGATCAACATAGCGTAGAATTCGCTTGAGTAGCAGGCTATATCGAAAACTGCTTCGGGAATGAAAAAACTTTTACATTTAGCAATGTAAACATTGTAGCAATTTCTTGAAAAAGCATAGGACGAGTCACCTCTTCGTTAGCTTCTAGGTGCCTGTCTAGCTTTCTGTAAGTCCATAATCTTAATTTGGTTAGCTCTACATCGATTCCGTCTCTAGAAAATTTTCCTCATGAAATGACAGAATTCGATTGAATCTAGCAGCATTGGATGTAGCATTATATACAGGGTGTTATCAGCACACTCAGTCTAATATTACGCAGGCGCTCAGCAGTTTTTATGCAAGCGAATCAAACATACTATCAATACAGGTTCGATTGCTCCTGACTAAGCAGAACTACATTCCAGAAACACTCGAAACACACACATTCAGCAATTTACAAGTGCGAGATCACTTTTCAGACGTAGCAGGACTGACCCGCTTCGCTCCCTCCCTTTATCGCGATTACGTAATAACAGAATCCTACGTCACAAATAAATATGAAAAATAAGGTTTTGCTCAGACTCGTCACGTGATCAGCAGGCTGAAATATTGGAGGGATGAAGTAGCTGTGACGTCAGAGTCTGGACGATTCGAAGGTCACTTGTACGTTGGACGTATTCCAACTAAGGTAATACTATGCTTAGTTGGAAGTGCAGCGCGTCCAAGCCTGGAAATCCGATACCTAGACGATCAAGATGGCGGACGTCCAGGGATTATGCAATCCAAGATGGCGGACATCTAACACGTTGGTCGTCCAGGGGATATAAAATCCAAGATGGCGGACGTCCAAGATGGCGGATGTCCGAAGTCCATCTATGTTTTCAAACAGCAGTTTGTTAAACTAATATATATCTGAAAATTAAAATTTTTGTCAATTAAATAATAAACAAACAAATTTTAAGTTTTAAAAGTGCTACTGCACGCATTTATTTAAAATAAATGTCACAAATATATATATATAAATACAATATAACAATATGATTTAAATTAGATTACTATTTACAGGAATTAGACGTATTTACATATTTTTTTCTCGAGAAAAAAAGCAGGCTATGTGCAAAAAATGACATATTACCGTGCAAGCACTGGGCGCACTCTCCAAGCTAATTTAGTACGCTTTGGGCTATGCAAGAAGTCGTCCTCACTGTCCACATCGGCATTCGAACATGAAACCTCAGATTCAGGCCAATGGGAATAGCCAGGAACAGGAGATCTGGATCGGAAGACTACATTTGGCGACTCACAGTGCTGCACAATTCAACATCACTCCTCGTTTGAACTTTTTGAGCAGTGGTTTAAATAACCCATTGGTTCGTCGAATGAATTTCATTCGTATAAGTGTGAAGGATTGCGACATCTTTAAGCTGAACTACAGCTTCAAAGACCAACAGACATTCGGTGTGTCCTGAAAAAATGTGAAAATGTCCTGAAGTTTTCTAGTTCAGTTGTTCCTGGTGCTTGCAAGAATGCGTTTTTTCAGAATAATCTGAATCGCTACAGATACGTGAAATTCAATTCCTTCGCGTATTCTGTTTACATCGAATGTTTAAATTGGACGCAGACAGGAAAATACATGATGCGTACTAAACCATTGCATTATCTTATAGTATTTGCAGAGGAATTTAAAGGAACACCTCTTTTTTTTAATTAGGATCAGGATAATGAATACATTTCTTTACCTGGTACTCGCAGTTGGGACCGTATATCAAGGGATCCTCATTCAAAAGTTCTACTTGTATCTGGCAAAAAACCAATGGTTTTTCGTTATAGTGTGCATGTTATGGTCAGTCGCTATCTTGATTGTTCTAATGTACTAACTACAGACACATACCTAGGTGTACAGAGTGTCCATAATTAAACGACCCTACTTTAAAGTTGTCTACAGACAAAACTATTGTTCATAAAGTTGTGAAATTTTGTGAAAGACATAATAAAGGGATGGGAATTTGTTTAAGCAAAGGAAACAAACAAAAACGATAATTCAAAATTAAGTCACCAGAGGGCGATTTTTAATAAATTACACATTTAGCATTACGATAGTTTAGAAATTTTATTTTGTAACTTACCCTGATTATAAAGACAGCATTTCACGACATGTTCCTAGCATTTCCCAGAACACACTGACGTCAACTGTGGCAAGTGACATGCTAGCTTACGATTCCAAATGGTACCTGCAAATGACGACCGTCATACGGAACATATTTTGTCATAACAAAATTTGTTAAACTATCGCAAATGTGTGCTAACTGTGTAAATCGTTAAAAAATGGTCTCCTATTTTTTTTTCACTCAAACAAATGCCCATACCTTTATTATGTCCTCCTCAAAATTTCACAACATTCTAAACAATAGTTTGTCTGTAAACAACTTTAATAGGGCCGTTTAATTATGGACACTCTGTAAATGAAATTAGCCTAAATAAATCTGCTACGTCTAAAAAGTGATATCGCACTTGTAAATTGCTGAATGTGCGTGTTTCGAGTGTTTCTGGAATGTAGTTCTGCTTAGTCAGGCGCAATCGAACCTGTATTGAGAGTATGTTTGATTCGCTTGCATAAAAACTGCTGAGCGCCTGCGTAATGTTAGACTGAGTTTTAACTCTCAGTCCAGAATACTCAGAGTGTTCTGTAGCGTGATCTAATTGCGAGAATGGCTCTAAATTTTGTAGGAAGATTAAACAAGACTGGGGACGAAGGGTTCCGCGAAAGAAATTTTGTTCCAAAAATCACCGCCAAGGGAATATGTGGCGCTGTGTATTCAAAAAAGAGAGTTTCAAAAAAGAAGAATCAATACTGAAATAAAATTACCGTTTATTTAGCACATCTAACTCGACCACATATTGCATTCTGTGCACAGCATTTACGACAGCAGAAAATAACATGACTGCAGGAATCTCCCGTACAATTCGCGATATGTTATCCTTCATCATAGCCAGGTCCTGGACACCTCCTTGATAGACCTTGTACTTTAGGTAGCCCCATAGCCAAAAGTCGCAGGGTGTAAGATCAGGGGACCGAGACGGCCATGCATTTAGAAAACAGCTGCTAATGACTCTTTCTGTTGTGAATTCTGTCGTAGCAGCTGCTGTACCCGCAAAGCAATATGTGGAGGGACTCCATCTTGCATGAAAATGATTTTCTCCTGGCACTGTCTTTGCTGAAGTGCCGGAATAACAAAGTTGTTTAGCATTTGGCGATATTTGTCTCCGGTAACAGAACAAGTTACTAGTCCTGTCGGAGTAATGTTCTCATAGAAGAATGGACCTATGGTCATATCTGCTGTGAAACCACACCAAACAGTAATCTTTGATGAATGCAAAGGAATTTCTTTGAATGCTCTTGGTGACTTGTTATCCCAAATTCGGCAGTTCTGGGTATTTACAGTTCCATCTAGGTAAAAGTGGGCCTCGTCTCCCCATAAGATTTTCCTGAGGAAAGCATCATCCAACTACATTCTGGCAAGAAAAGTGAGAGCAAAAGTTAATCGCTTACCATGGCAAGGGTGACGTAACTCTTGTACACGGCTGATCTTGTACGGATAGAAGTGGATAATCTTTCGTAGGATTTTCCGTACCGTACAATAAGGCATATCCAGATTCCGTGCTATCCCACGAGCGCTGGTAGAAATTTTATCTGGTGCTCTGTGGACAATCGCCGTTGCCACTTCTTCGATTGTATCCTGTGATACAGATTTTTGTCCTCTGCCTGACTGAACATTTAGAGAACCTGTTTTCTCAAACTTCTCAACCATTGCTTTTAAACCATTAACTGACAAAGGACCGTTACCTTTACGCATTTTTTGTGGTTTCTAAAAGCACGAAGAGTGGCTGGCGCATTGCACTGGTTGAGGTAAAAGAATTTGACTAGTAGAGCTCGTCGACTAAAGAAGGAGACATTATGAAAGATAACTTTCAATGAAATTGCTTCTAACAGTAGCACATTACCTTTTAAAGTCGAACAAGCTGGCACTGGGCCAAAAATGTAACGTGAAATTTGAATAAAGAACTTCTTCTTCTGTTGTTGCTTTCTTTGGGGCTCTGTAAGTGAAATTGCAGATAAAGAAACTTTAGCAGTGTTTATGTAAATTTTTAGCTTTTTATAAAATGTTACCATTTTGAGCTTGGATTAAATTGCTAAATTCGTTAATTAAACGGTAATTTTATTTCAGTATTGATTCTTCATTTTTTGAAACTATCTTTTTTTAATACACAGCGCCACGTATTCCCCTGGCGGTGATTTTTTAAACTAAATTTTTTTCGCGGAATCCTTCGCCCTCCGTCTTGTTTAATCTTCCTACAAAATTTGACGCCATTCTCGCAATTAGATAGCGTTACAGAACACTCTGCATACCGTTTGTTTAATTATGGCCACCTTGTATATTTTACAGCCTAGTCCTAACCTTCATGCATCAAAATAAATATTCAAAGTTTTAAATATATGCTTTGGAAAAAATTAAAAATAAAAAAAGTCACCTTCCTCTATGCTCCAGTAGTGGCCATAGTAAATTTCAGATGCATGATTTTTTAAGTTTTCGGCTCATCTAACAAATTGTTTCAAATATCATAGGGTATATCAACAGCGATTTAATTCAAAATAAAATATAATATTAAACAAACAATATTTTAAATGAAAACTTATCTCTTAATAAAATATCTAAGAATTTGCCAAAAGATCTGTTTTTGAACACACTCTAGGAAAATAAACAAATGTATCAGCAGAAAAAACAATTATTCCAAACAGTTTATGGATCATTAACATTTAAAGATGTTAGACAATCAGATTCCTTTCAGTCGTTTATCAGAAATGCATTGTGGGCTTGTTTTTAAACTTTAAAAATTAGCGGCCCACTATAGGTGCAAAGTTGTACATAAAAAGTGCCTTATAAAGTTGCAGAAAGTCTTCGAGTTAGTGTGAAATTACCTCCTTTATGTAAAAACAACTTTATTAGAAGCTCTGAAATGTAAATTATTATATCTAATCGGCAGCTTAAAAAGGCTACTAATTCCATGTTGAATTGCAGAAGTTTGGATTATATCGCATATTTACTAAAAAACGTAACATACGTAAGCAAGTTACTGTTTATTTTGATAAGAAAAGCGAGTTTATTAAGCTGAATAAATCCACTATCAGAATATATGCAGAATGCAAGATGCGTCGCTGTCAATAATGAATACATTAACTATAGTTAACTTGATTTTCTTATTAAAATAAAGTGTACTTTGATTAGATGTAATAGTTTTATTAGAAAATATACGTTTGTCTTATAATTCCAAACTTCTCCACGCAATTAGTGCAGTATTTAAGATGCTGATTGGATATAAATATTTATATATACACGTGAAAATAAAAAGTAACAAGAATACTAAACAGTGTATAAAATGTTGTACTGAACAAACATTAAAATAAAGTTAAGATATTCTACATTTTGATCATTATCTGTGACCCTCATGAAGAAAACGTTGTCATGAAATCTCTAAGTTTTATTATTATAAAGTTTATATTTCAAGGCTTCTAAAAAAGTTACATTAACACGTTAAACTCGACACCGGTCCCTAGGACCGGCATTGATCTTTTCGTTTAGGCTACGCCGGTCCCTAGGGACCGACGGTATAAAATTATAGAAATAATATATTATATGATATTAAAAACATTTTTCACTTTTTTAATGTATTTTACTAAAACATTTCAAACATAAAAAGGGTTTTCCTTCACAAGTATTACAAATTTTATTCACAAATTTTGTACAAATATATATACACAATTTCTGTGTGGGCTGTCACTTAAACGGAAATTAAAGTAAAATTAGTGTCGCGTTGAAGGTATTAACATATAAGAGATCATTTCATACTATACCAAAGACGTTCAACGTCTTTCTTATTGACTTTATTAAGACGTTCTACACCTTTGTTCTCGGTATCGCTTACCATTTAATTACCATTAAGACAGGAGCGCTAACTCCGCGGTTTGCTGTTACATGGCGCTGTAAGTGGTCTCATCGTGTAGTGCATAGCCCTTTTGATATAGTTCTTAGACACTAGATTTATGATTATAGCTGCACTCTAAACAGAAATGTCTTAAATTCGGACACTTAAGTGTCTGAAACGGAGTGTTCAATTTTCAGACATATTAAAGTGTCTTCGGTTTTAAGCCACTTGTATCGGTCTGAATTTAAGACATTTCAAACGTCTGAATTGCATCCATGTTTGATCACTTCGACAGACATTTTTTCACCTTTTGTTTTTGCCTTTTGTAAGCATTATACACTGTAATATATATATATCACTTAAAATACGGAAATCGTACTGCCACTCCAGATTCTAGTACTATTTACATATTTTAATGGAAATTTTCTGTTGTAAATTCCAGAAAAAATTCCATTTATTTTGCATATTTTTGTATTTAAAAATTTTCATTTAAAATATAAAAAATCCTCAAGGACCCTTATTTCAACGACCAATTTCTAATGGTATATATTAGATCTGATTTATACATTCAATTCAAACGACTGTAAACTTTTAACACTTACCAGAGACGGGGATCGAGACAGGTCACTGTTGGTCACCAGTAAAGCGGCCTAACCATTCAACCACGGTTTCATCAGCTGAGGTTTGAAATAATATTATTTATCAAACACAAGCAATATATTTTAAGTAGTAGTAGGTTTTTTATTCAATCTAGTATAATTTTGAACATTTTACACATTTTCTTTCTAGAAATTTGAATATGTGGCATTTTAATTTCAGCTTTGTTTTTTTCTACCGAAGGAACTTTTAGAGCAACAAATGAGGACAAAAAGTCTGGGTTTCAACCGTAACAATTATGTTAGCTAAATTCAAGCCAGAACGAAAGCTAATTTTTAAGTTTCGATTAAGAGAAACGAGTGCATTTTTTCTTCTAGTTTCACCTGTTCGTTTGATGTAATTTGAATTTTTTTTGATTAATTCATCAATGTTAGATTTATAAATCCTACATTCCATAAGAGATTTTTTATTTGAAAATTGTCCTTTCAGTTTGTTTTTATGTTTTTTCATCCTTTTATAGTTTACATCCAAGTAAATAAAGCTGCATGATGCTTTATTTATAAAATAATACTGTGTAAATAACATGTAATATATATATATATTATATTCATAAATAAGGTACTGTACTAAATTCCATGTCTTTAAAAATTATCACCATTCTTATCGCTAATATTTATATACATATATATATAATAAATATTGCAGTTTCTTACAAAATTTTACCTAATCAATTTACAAATTCCACCTTCGTAAAATTCAAGTTACGCATAAGTTTGCTGGACTCATTACGTAACTCGGGGAATTCATGTAACTTCAAAAAAAGTACGACTACTTTGACTAATACCAGATGGGGTCAATCCTTATTCTTAAAAGTTAAAGCTTTATTTACAACTCCAAAGAAAGATTTTTCTGACAGATGTTTATGCTCGTAAAATTCAGAAATTTAAATTCATTTTTGTTCTCAAACGCATGAAATTGGCAGGTGATGTTATTCAGAAACTATGTGATCGAAATGATTTTTCCATTTTTTATGAATAAATTACCTATCGAATTATTAGCGATCAACAAAAGTTTGAATCAGCGGCGTATCTAGACATATCATTTCTAAGGGGAACGCTGAGATAAGTAAAAATTTCTAGGACAGAACACAAGAAACAAAACAAATTCCTCTTTAAACGTGTTTTTATAGTAGTAGGTAACGCATCTATTATGCAATCAAACTTTTTAAGATACAATCGTATGGGACTGGGCACAATGTCGTTTTCAGCAGGTTTTTGTCTTAACAATTTTAATTTTATGGTTATACCGCATTTTTTTAAACGGACTACTGAAAATTATCTGCTAAATGTATTTCAATAAACAGTAAATAAAACCGATGTAAACCTCTGTATAACGGAAACTTGGCTGAAATGTAAAATTCCATGATTTCTGCGAAATAACACCACTTTCTAAGATTAAAACATGCCTTTTGCTAAACTTTCATAATTAAACTTGATATTTTCTATAAATTTCGGAGGGGACTGTGACCTCATCAGCCCACCCCTTGGATACGCCACTGGTTTTAATAAAAATATATAAATCTTGTCTAATATACGTTAGTTTAGAAAGTGGGGATGAGATATATGGGTTTGTCCTTGAAATATTATATTTTATCTTTAAATGGAACTTTTTAAATACAGAAATACGCAAAAATGGCATTTTTTCTGTTATTTACGGAAAACATTTACATTAAAATACGTAAATTGGTGTCTAAATTGGCAGTACAATTTCGATATTTTAACGGATATTTTTTACAGTGTATAAAGCTTACAGAAAAAAGTGACAAAACGGCTGCCTATTGTCGAGCATGCAGGTTGATGAAAAATAGATGCGATTCAGACGTTTGAAATGTCTTAAATTCAGACGCGTACACGTGTCTTAAAAATTAAGACTCTTTTATATGTCTAAAAATTGAACACTTCATTTTAAGACGCTTATATGTCTGAATTTCAGACATTTCATTTTGCAGTGTTTATCATTGTAAGACATAGTGAGACACTTCGGTGTCTTAATTTCAGACACCTATGATGTCTCAAATTTCATATTCAGACACTTAAGGGTCTGAATTACTTTTCAAGTGTGTCTGAATTAAAGACGGCTTTATTTGCAGTGTGCCACCATTCTGAAGTTAATAGGGGTGGATAAGACATTTTGTCACACCCAATATAATAAAAGTTACATATTTTGTTTTACATACCACAGAAATATACTTACGTTGCTTGATTTTTAACTTAAATATTTTGGATAATTTTTTTCTTATTGGTGCAATGTTTTAATAGCATTGTTTTATTCAATTCTTTGTGGAAATCGATTTATTTTAGTTTGTTTAATATTAAACAGGAAATCTTATAAGATTCCCTAAAATTTTCTAATTAAATTTCTTTTTTTACCCAAAACAACTTCTCGTTCAAAACAATACATATCTCAAAAAAGTACCTCTAAAATTTCTATTTGCTTTGCCGTATTTTTAACCTAAAAATTTAGTATGAATTTTTCTCAATTAATGTATTATTTTTGTAACCTGATTAGATTTTAAAGCTTACATAGATATAATTAACGTAAAGTATATTTTAAAAGCATGCAACCTCTTCTTTTTTAACAAAATTTGTTTCTATTAACACATACTGTAATTTCTACAAAGGCTGATTTATTTTTCTGATAAATTAATATGATTGAAATTAAGAGTTCTCATTTTACGGTAAATAAACAATCACTTAAAGATATATGCTTACATTGTTATGAAAAATACAATGGGGATTTATACTTTTAAAGAAAATAATTCTAAATAAACAACCGTGAAGTATAAACATAATAACCAGTTCTTATAAAATCCCTAATCTCATATCAAACAATTCAGACATAAAGTCAGAACTGTTACACAAAGTATAATGAAAGACAAAAAATTCGAATATGCATTTTCTGTTCATTTGGTGGTTAATCATTTGTAAACATTTATGAGAAAATTTTGTTTTAACGTACTCTTAAAAATATATCTAGCTGAAAATTATCTTGCTTATTAGAAATAATTAAATTTCACTCCATTGCGTTTTATTCAATTATTTTGAGATGTATGAATAACATATCATATTTTCAGTTTGACACTGATTGTTGTCAACATGTAAAATTGTTTTCGAAATTGTTTTTACATAGGAAAGGAAAAAAATCTTCTAATGAAATTATAGTTGCATAGAAGTTTCATTTCATTATAATATTCCATACTACACTATGATGCTCATGTAATTAGCCAAAGACTTTAAAATTTAGTGAAAGGCGAAATTAAGGGGTTAAGGTTAGTCAAAAGTTTAGAAGAATCGATAATTTTTTCGTTTTTTGCATTTTCTTAAATTATATTTTCTTGAAAATATTCCCTGGAAAATTCAAGTTGAGCAAATGGGCAGTTTCAGCGATGTCCTATATTGATATTGATGGCTGGTAGATGACGACAGCTGTCACTAACAGGTTTTTACCTGCATGTTGAATACATCGAAATGTATTCTTACGTATTGTTCTATAATCATGAATATAAAGTATTAGGACAGCAATCATAATAGTGTGAAATTTTAAATATATTTTTGCACAATACAACGTTTTCAAAGACGGTGAACACTATATTTTAAAAACCACTCGAGGGATTTAAATTGAATTTATACTGCACATTCTAGGAATAAAAACTGATAATTTAATATATTTTATAAGCAATAGACAAACGTTTTTTTTAACTTAAAATTCAAAAATAAACTTTCAGAGGCCGCCATTTTGCTCAGTTAAAATAAGACTAATAAGCACCAGATAAAGTATTAAAGAAATATTTTTGTGGGGTTCTTTTATTGATTTTGGATAAACCACTAAAAAGTACTAATAGTCACATAAAGGCACTATTTGTATGTGAGCGCTGTTGAGCGTTCAACAGTCAAGCAGATAACTTCGTCCACAATTAACAGTGTGATTTGAAATTTTCGTGAAGTTAACTTAAAATATAGCAAAAAAACTTGGTGTTATATGTAAAATAAAAAACATTATACAACAGTTTTTTTTTTTGTTTTTTTTTTTTACATGTTCGTTTTTTCACGCCTCTGACAATCCCTAACCCCTTCAGAAAATATTATTTTCTTTATTCAGAGTATTTGGAAAATACACTGATTTTAGTTCTGAAATAAGCTTATACCCTAATACGAACCTTTTGTATTTGGCATGTTAGAAAATGTTAATTATTATTAGGTAGCTCTATATGCGATGCCATTTCTATTGGAGGGGATTTTATCTGCCACGTTTGTTCTACATAATGTGATATACAAGATGGTCGTATTTAACCCCTTAACAGTTCCTTTTTGTTTGAAACAATAAATTAAAAATGGTGACACGAAACCACTTTTATTGTGATAAAATATTTGACTTAAATAATAAAAAAATGTCTGTCAAATAGTAAAGCGAAAATTATAGTTAAAATTAAGTGGTTCAAAAAGTTTTTAGTAACAAAACTGTTAAGGGGTTTGAACGACTGAAATAGGAAAAGGGGACAAAGCATTACTCAAATAAATGCCAAAACTCACCGCTAGAAGATATGCGGCTCTGTTTTCTTTTCGTATTACCCATCATCTTCTATCTTGTTTCATCATCCTACAAAATTTGGGTCCATTCTCCCAATTAAATATCGCCACAGAGCACGCGGAATACTGTCAGTTTAATAATAGCCAACTTTTATATACGCGTGTTTATTGCATAAATGCGAAAGTTCTATCCAAACCTTTTCTAAATTATACAAATTGATTTAAATTGTACAAATTGATTTACAAGCGTTTATTGACTTAGTATGTTTCAGTGAAAGGTTTAAATAGTGACAATGGTAGAAAAATCACGACTAGTAAAGTTGTACTTTAACAATGAATCGCCCTGAAAGTTCTTGTATGTGAAGGTAAATGCATTGAACATTCGTCCTTGTTGTGTAAGGAAAGGGCATGTTTACAAAGAAACACTTCGGCCAACCAATCTACCGCTACATTATTGTTGTTACGATCATTGCAGGACACGTCTTGGCGACGTAGGCCTATCATATCATATCATAGACCTGTTAAACGTAGACCAATCAAATTGCTCTAACGCATGTGTACAGTAGGAGTGGTAAAGAACGGAGAGGTGTTTCTTGCTTATTCACAGTAATTCGACCCACAGTGACGTCAGCTGCCCTTTCCTTATACATTATAGATACCCTGTTGCCTAGAATGTATAAGAATACCTGCTGTATAATTTTAATATCTGCCCTATTTTTTATACTGTGGATCTTAATAGCAATATCTATCGATTGAAATTCAAAGGTGGCTTTTGAATCGATTCAAATCGATAAGCTATTTTGTTTCTTGTGACGAAAAAAATCTTATAATGCAAACTATGCTCCAATACGACAAATAGCTGATTTTTTAAGATTTTTTTTTTAATTTTCTGTCCTTTTTATTGGACACCCAGTATTTTTTACGACAAATTCAGAAAAAAACTGACATTTAAAACGCGCAAATTAATATATAATATGTATATCTACTTTCTTTTTTTTTTGGAAATATTCAATTCTCATTGCTCTTTCAAAAATTTACACTAGTAGCAAACCAATATCCATAATAAAAAAGCTAAAATCTTCAGCAACGATTTTTACGCACAAATAACGTACAGAACGACAAAAAATCCCATACAATCGTTTCGAGGATTTCTGTATCCCTTTCTCCAGTAAGAAAAAAAAAGGAATTAAAATGGGTTTGAAGAACCCCTCGGTTATAGCCCCGAGTACTGGGTAATGGGCTGATTGAAATAGTGGAAACAAGATTCTATATATCCTAAAGAAATGACGTAATTGACCACAGCTAACTGAAAAAGAGTCACTGCGCAGGATCCCTCCACACTGGTGAAAGAAAACGGGTGCTGGTCATATCATTTACCAAGGAGGAAATATGTTTATGAATATAGTGAGCTTCGAAAAAGTCTCGATCAAAAACTGACTTACATTTTTTAATAATTTTAGCTTCTGGATAATTAAACTGATGGTTGGAATTCCTAAAATGTTTCGCTATTGTAAATTTCTCAAATTCCTGCTTACGTAATTCTGGTGTTCTTTCAGCCCAATTCTAAGTGCCCGCTTCGTCTGCCTAATGTAAGAGAGGCCGCAGTCACAAAAAATTCTATAAAGATCCCAGGTATTATGGTCGTCAATAGGATCTTTAAGATTGGAGAAAGAAATTTTGTTAGTTGGAGAGAAAACAACTTTAAAACTAAACCTATTGATAATGCGAGAAATTTGTGTACTGATTTTAGAAAAATAAGGTAAAACAATAACATTTTTTAATTCTTTATATGCTGGTACAGGATCAGTGATTATCTGAGGTTTAGATAAAATACGGTGAATGACATTCAAACTAAATCCACGATCAATGGCAACTGCTTTTATATAGTTAATTTCACTATGAAATAAATCAGAATTTGAACAAATTTTATGTGCACGGAAACTAAGAGCATTGAAAGCTGCAAATGTTTGATGTGGGGGATGACTGGACTTATAATGAGGGATAAACTTACAGCAAAAGGCTTTCGGTAAACTGTCGTCAAAAACTCACAATAATTATGAATTACCAGGACATCCAGAAAAGCTAAACGTTGTTGAGTTTCAGTTTCAAAAATAAGCTGTATACATGGATGAATTGAATTAAATAAATCAAGAAAAGCGTTAATATTATGTTTAGACAAATCAAGCAAAGCAAATGAATCATCTACGTAACGTGTATAAAATGGAAATTGTATTAATTTAAATAATTTAACTTCAAAATAATGCATGTAAATATCACTAAAAACTGGGCTTAAATGGCTACCCATAGCTAAACCTTCCGAAATTTTATAAAACTTCCCTTGAAACACAAAAGTATTTTGAGACAAACAAACGCTGGTTAAAGAAATCTGGCTTTCAATTTTATATTGAAAATATTGAAATTCATTTAATCTTTTTCTGAGACAATCCAAAGCACTTTGTACAGAAACATTTGTAAAAAAAGATTTGACATCGAACGAAACCATAGTATAGACTGTTGGATTGAAGTTACGAATTCTATTAGCAAATTGAACTGAGTTTTTTGACGTATAAATATTGTTAATCATGAAGGGGGAAAACATGGTAACTGGATGTTTTTCAAGCTTATAGGAGGCTGTACCAATATTGGAAACGATGGGGCGAAACAGAATATCAGGTTTATGAACCTTAGGTAAAGCATACAAACGAGCACAATTTGCCACAGAAGGTATTATAGAGTATTTGCTAGAATCAGTAATAATGGGAGAGGAATTCACCGCAGATTTTATCTTTTTAAGTTCAGAGGTAGATGGATCTTTTTTTTTATATTGGTGTAAGGCCCCTTTTATTAATTTCATAACATTTTGAACATAGTCAGTTTTATTTAGTACTACAATTTGGCCTTCTTTGTCTGCTTCAGTTATAATGATATCTGGATTAGATTTAAGACTTTTGAGGGAATTTTTCTGTGAATGATTCAAATTAGACTGATCCAGCTTTGTATTGAAATCAACATTATTTTTAATAAGATGCCTAATGGAATCTTTTTGCATAGGAGACAAAGCACTGAACTTGAAAGCCCTTTCAATCGGAGAAATTATTTTTGGAATCTCAGGATTTCTATTAACTGCAAAATTGTTATTTAGTTTTAAAGCATTAATATGATTATCATTCAATTCAAAGTCAGACAAATTAACCACAGTTTCATTGTTTACTATAGGTAAATTTTCAGGGATCCTGGGAGTAAAACGTTCAGATAATTTTGCAAATTTCTTTTCCAGACTTATTTTAAGATAACGAGCAGATGAGCATGCTCTGTTCGAAGAACGTTTATCAAAAGATGAAAAATCATGATGAGAATCAGCTGCAGAAAGATGTAATCTGTACTATTCCTTTTCAATATTAGCTAAACGTGTGCGAGTATCCTGAATAAGTGCTCTTAAAAGAGATAAACAAGAATAAAATAAAGCCCTACTGATTCTTTTTGACGGAAATAAATTACGAGTAACTGAAACAAACCCAGGAATAATTCTGTAACGTCTGCAATGGACTTTATTCCATATCTTGGTTGAAGTCTGAAAAAAGTCACGTGATACCGGTAATTTACCCAAAGAACTTCTAACTGATAGCCCTTTAAGCCCTGACCCACACAATTGTGGAGGTGATACTAAAGGAAAAGAGAATGACTATTTCCTGTTTTTGTGAGATTTAAAACCAATTCTGCACAATTATATGAGTTAATTGGCTTCAGATGTTTTGATAAGACACCATTAGGGGGCACTAACTAAAATACAGGGATAGATTTTCTGCTTTTAAAAAGACTATATCATCTGACAGCAATAGGTATGCAACAAAAAGTATGTACTATCGTAATTTCTTTTAAATATGATTTTTAATGATTGCTTGGATTTAATTTTTCTTTTCATGTACTTTATTCATGATTTTAATTGATTATGTCTTTGATAAATTTACTTAGGCTTCACAAATGTTAAAAAACCAATGACCCACACAATTGTGCGGGTCCGGATTTTACCGTTTCCAAAATGGTTACAATTCCTAATATATAAAATTTTTATTTTTAAGTGATTTTTTTTAAACTTATGTTTTTAGCAATTTATTTTTTATTAATTACATTTTTTAAAGCGGATTAATTTTAAATAGGTTTGTACTATTCATGATTTCTATTTAAAATATTCATTATTTCTATTCAAAATTGATAGTATTAGATATATAATATGCACATGTAACGAACTGTATGTTTGCTCTGAGTTCTAGATGCCATACATGATTTATAAGTTTTATATGAGTTATATGCATATCACGAGATAGATTTTTAAGTTTGATAAAATCATTCCATTTTGTCGACACAGCAAGTAAGCCACAAGGAATAAATAATAAATTATGGAAAGTTCAGCAAATGCTCGACAGATTCCGTAGTGTCTGCTTGAATTTACCAGGAGATCAGCGAAAATTTTTCATAGATGAGCAGACGATTCCTTTTTATAGGACGTGCTTCAGTAAAGCAGTATATAAAAAACAAACCACAATCTGTTGTAACAGTATCACCTGGGATAGTTTTAAATTTTGTAGTTTACCAGTGGGAAAGTACAGACCTAGTCCACAAGGATCTGGGCTTAGGACCTGCTGTAGTCCTTACTCTGGTTCAAACCTAGTTTTATGTATTTCGATCGGTATTTCAACAAAATACCGCTGCTGGAAAAACTAAAAAAAGAAATTTGAAGGATCAGGCACAATTCAAACAGAGTGAAGGGCATACCATTTGTCAACGGCTCTTAAGAGGGGTGCGAGCATTCAGCACATCTCAGAAAATGAAATTGTAATGGTCTGTCCAAAAACAAAAATTGTTTCAAACATTTTCATTGTGGCTGAAGAAAATTATCTCAATAAACAACAACTTTTCTTGCTTAAACTTTTATTTTTAGATATTTGCACACGTAATCCCAAACTACACAATTGTGTAGATACAGCCCAAAAACGGCTGCATTAAGCCCGAACCCACACAATTATGTGGGTTCTCCCTTGGCATAACCCGACATGGGGTATTTTTTTTTTATATTTTTTTCCAATCAAATACGGTCCTATCGGTAAGGAGAAACCACCCAAAAACCCACCAACTTTAAATTTCTACCAAAAAATCTCCCGGTCTTAAAGGGTTATCAAGGGAGGCTACTGCTGCTTTCCGCATGAACCGTTTCACTGGGTGGCGAGGGTTTTTCATTACGTCTACGGAGCCTTCACTTCTTTACGCTAGAAGTTTTTACCTTGAACACGTGATCAAAACGTAGATGGAATATCCTCCTTTGACTAAAAACCATAAATGATTAAGGAATTTGAAACGTTTAAAACGGAGATTCATAAAACGATTGGCCAAAGACATGATAAATCCTAAATAAATAACTAAATAAATAGCTAAAACCTCAAACCCTCAAAGGAAAAGTAAATATAGTTAAAAATACCAATAAAAAGATGCTTATAATGCTTATATTTATGCTTATAATATCCATAATATTGGTTAAATTGGGATCCCATATTGCAGAAATATCGGTTTTAAATTTTGAATATTAGCAATTAAATGGCGAATTGCAGAAATGTTGTAAACATGAATGTAAATCCTCTAATATTGAGAAAATATTTAATGTCAGTAAATTCAATGTTGGTCACCATATAGTCAAAGCAATCAATATTGGTCTACTGTTGTTTTTCTACTAGAGTAAATTAGGTGTAAAATCTGTTTATGAACATTTTCACTTAAAATAAATACACAAGACATTCTTCGCTTGGAATTATCTTACAGTTTTATTTACTTTTATTTAAAAATAATTATGTCTCAATTCTTCAACTAATTGGAAACATTCTGAATAAAATATCATAAACCTGTATCTTTTTAAGAATTCCAGTTTTGTCGTCTTGCTTTATTATTGTAATGCTTATTATTGCTACAAAAAAAAAAAAAAACAAAAAAAAAAAAAAACCGTGCAATATGTCAAAAAAAATGAAACACTTTTATGCACTTTTATTTCTTTCTATACATATTGAGAATTTCCAGTGAAATATCCATTAGAAAAATCTGCCTGCAGATCCTTAATTCAATTTTAGACTTAATCGATTTCCTTTATATTTTAAGTCGATAAAAATAATTACTTTCACGTTAGGACAATTCAAACGTTAAAATATATTGTTCGTAAAACTAAATAACTCTTAGAATCTTCATGGCACACAAACAATTGCCTGAAGAAAAAATATTTATGAATTTAACTAACAACTTTCACGATAAAATTTAAAACATTATTTTATTCTGGAATCAAGATATGTATGTTTAATTAGTTTAAATGGGATCTTTCATGTCAAAAGAATTGTAGCAGTAACAAGAACTGCTTTATGTTATTAAAATTTATTCTATTTGGCATAACTTCTTGTAATTTTCTCATTTTCAAGAATTGAAAATAAATAGATTAAAGTAAGTTTTGAGTTTTTTCTTATTTAATTTGAATAAATCAAATAATTAAACTGCAACGCTTGGAAAAATTCGGAATTTTCTAACGAGCATACAAACAAATAAATAAAATTGTGATAAAGAGGCTATTTATTTTTGAAATGGTCATAGTTTGTGACAATCTCTCCAATTTTCATATTTCTTCAGTGGCCTGAAAACTGTTGGAGAAAATTGTTATTTCCGTTGTTAAAAAAGAAAGTTCGAGACATAAGCAACGAATAAGGAATGAAGATGTTATGAAGTTGTTTCTTTCTTTAAAAAGTGATTTCAAGTTCTTCGTTTTGACTGTCAAATTAAATGAAACAAACTTTATGTATGTCTCTGAAAAATACATTTTCAGTACATTTTAAAAACGTGATTGAAATACTTTTACAGAAAAAGTTTAAAGGATTTAAATACTTAGTTTGTCTGGAGCTCACTCAGCCTAGTAAAAACACAAGCCTGTGTTGGTTGAGTTTTTTAACATTTGATAATTGATTTTTATGTGTTTTTTAGAACTGAATCCGAAAATGAACTTCATTTTTAACCATCATACCAGGATGTTTTGCAAATAGTAAATCCCAATGGTAAAAAATCAAAAGATAGCGACAATCTGATACTTAAAGTTAGCGGAGATGTTAGCGGTGTTGCTTTACTTTCGAGAATTGATTTTTACATATTTTTAGCGCTGAATTCGAAAATGACCTTCATTTTTATCCACCCTGTCAGGATTTTTTGCAAATTGTAAATTTCAAAGTCAAAAAATAACGAAATTCTGGCATTATAAAATAGATGTGATGGTTGTGTTTTTTAAATTTTGATAATTGATTTTTATGTACTTTTTAGCACTAAATCTTAAAATGACATTAATTTTAAATCATCATGTCAGAATTTTTCGGAAATCGTTAATTTCAAAGTTAAAAAGTTAAAAATTAAGAAAACATAGCGAAAATCTAATACAATAAAATAAATGTAAAACATGTTTTATTCAATTTTAATTTATTTTCAATAATTTATTTAATTTTTGACATATACTAGATATTCTTACAGCTAAGCAGTTCAAAGATCCGATGAGGGGTTGGGTTTTTACTTTGAAATTTACAATTTCCGAAAACTACTGACGTGGTGGTTAAAAATGAAGGTCATTTTTGGATTCAGCGCTAAAAAAATACATAAAAATGCAATTATAAAAAGTTAAAAAACACAAACATCACATCTATTGTATAGTATCTAATTTTCGCTATTTTTTTCACTTTTTGATTTTGAAATTTTCGATTTGCAAAACATCCTCACGTGATGGTTAAACATTAAGGTTATTTCCTGATTCAGCGGTACAAAATGCATAACAATCAATTACCAAAATCCAAAAAACATTACACAACCAAACTTTTGCAGGCTAGTGTGTCCAGGATGGTTACACTGCAAAAAAAGACAAATATTTCTTCTATACTATAATATCTAATAAACTGTAATATAACCACAAAAGAAAGTGTAAAATAACCTCTTCCGAGTTATTCATGTTTCCGCAAAGCGTTTTTTATCAGTAGAAATCTCAGAAATCAATATGTTTTCGAGATTTAAAGAGGTGTTTTTAAGAATGAAGTTCTTTGCTGCCACTGAATTTTGGAAACGTTTCCAAGTAGTTTTTATAGAGTATAAACCAGTTTTCTCAAATCGAAATATCGGTTTTTAGGATGCTATCAATAATATTAATGTAAATGTAAATGTTGATGCTGATAATTAATCATATTTCTCTGTAAAAAATATCTCTTGAACATGAAACTATTTTCTTGAGAATTGGTAGCATCCTTGAAACTAATATTTCGGTGTGAGAAAACTGATTAACAAACTATAAAAATTAACCGAAAAAAGTCCTAAAATCACTGGTAGCAAAATAAACTTTGTTTTCATAAATAATACTTTAGATTCTGTGTAAAAAGTATCCGGAATTTATCATTTAAAAGGTGCTTGTAAAAGATATCACGACAATATTTTTGCTGTAAGCAGTTGCCATAGTAAAGAGCTATACAGCAGATTTTGACAGCCATTGGTGACTTACCGTGTTGACAACAGCTGTTTTTTAATCATTACTTTTGAGTGCTCTGCAATATTTGACAACGCAGAAATTAGTTGAACAGAGACTTTGCTAAAATTTTGTGTTTCAAATGAAATTTCGTGCCGAACATCTTAAAAATCATCGAAATTTCGTGTGGCATTTCCGCAAAGATAATGCACCATCACACAAGGTTAACCTTTTGCATGAGGTTTTGGCCAAAAACGAAAAGAATATCATTGACCAAGCATCTAATCGACTGATATGGCTCCGTGTAATCTTTTCATATTCTCGAAGCTAAAATTACCACTTCTAGGAAGGCGTTTTGAGTCAACTGAGGCCATATAAGAAAATTCGCTGAGGAAGCTAGAGGCTATACCTCAATTGGCTTATTTAAAATGTATGGAGGAACAGGTCAAACGCGGTATACGCTGAAAAAAAAACTGTAATTCTACAGATGATAAATTACAGAAATTTGTATGCTTACTAAAATATTATCTGTACACTGTACAAAAGATATACAAATCTACAGAAATCTGTAGCTTTACTAATCTAGAATTTAGCTCCAGAAATCCAATTTTTCCTAGAAAAATTTTAGTAACTTAACATATTTGATTTTTTTTTCTATAGTGTTGTTGTATTGGACTCTATAGAGCTTATATTGATGGCCGCAAAAGAAATTTTGTGGATAAATTACTTTTGTGATTTATTTAACAATTCCGCGTACCATTTACACAGAATGTAAGTTTGGAAAATACATTGTTTTTTGAGATTTCTAAAGATATAGATCGCTTTTTGTATCGTGAATATCTCAGGGGAGGTTATTATATATTTTTGTTCGTAGTTATAGTATAGTTTCTTAGATTAAGAAAGAGTTGTATTTTTTCAAATAAACTAATTAAAATACAACTTTGACAAAACATTTTTGATGTTGCTCATTGTTTAGCATACATTTATGAAGTATTTATAAGAATGAAGTTTCTTTTGCTTCCACTGGTTTTAGGAATCCTTTTCGAGTAGCGTTTTAAAGTGTATCAATCAGTTTTTCCAAACCGGATTATCGGTTCTTAGGATGCAATCAAAACTCAATAAAATATATTCAGAATTAACATTGAATTGAATTTATATAGCAAGAGTAACAAAATAATATTAATTATAATGTTAATAATAATGCTGTTAATTTATCATGTTTGTCTGTAAGATATGCCTTTTGAACATGAAAATATTCACTTGATAACTGATAGCATCGGAAAATCTCTATTTTCAGTTGAGAAAACGAATTAGTACGCAATAAAAACCATCCGGAAACGTTTTGGAAATCAGAAACAGCAGAAAAAAGTTTGTTTTTATAAATGCTTCTTTAAATCTCGAAAATATTTTGATTTCTGAGAGTTCTAAAAATAAAGAACTCTATTCGGAATCGTAGATAACTCAAAAGAGATTATTGTATATCTTCATTCATTGTTATATTATATTTTCGTAAATTAAGAAGCATTCGCTTTTTTTTTCTTTTTTTACATTAACCAGCATGTTGTTTGCTGAAATTTGCGAATTCGTCATCCGCACAGACAAAAAAGTGTAGTTGATGATAATAGGAATTTTCTCACACGAAAGCAATGATCAAATTAATAATTTTGAATGAAAATGCTCGAGAAAGTGATCCCGGCGCAGCCGATATATGACTCCTAACACTCGTAAGCAGACACTCGCTATCTTTGTGGATAGGCAGGGTTTAAACTTGACGTAAAGTTGTATGTATTCAATTTCTGAAAAGAAATTAAGTTGATTTTGTAAAGACGAATGATTCTGAAGAAAGAACTGTTCGTGAGATAAATACATAGTCTGTGTATAGATATCTCTCTCAGCACGGTAATTAGTAAGCTAGCTGTAATAATTAACGCGCTCGGTGCCAGGATCCGACCGTTCGACACCGCAAGGTACCAAGAGTGTAGGCTACACTCTTGGTACCTTGCGGTGTAGCTGTCAGTTTTTACAGATTTTATCACTCGAAAGTAAGGCTTATAGTTTCTTTTCATACAAAAGTCCTCTTAAGGTGATTCCATCTCAGGTAACGCTGGTGATAATTGACTGCTACTTGGCACATTCATTCCCAATCTTTGTTCTTCAATGAGTACATGGATTGTAAAAATTAACGTTTTTTAATAAATAGAATTGATATGACCAGAGGGCCGTTCAAAAACATAAATTTCTTTTTCTTTTTTTTTTTTTCTTTTTTTTTTTTTTTAAGTATACGTTAACAGTATACGCCGAACAATAGCTGATTCGGACTATTCCGCACATCGTTTTGGATGCTGGTCACAAAATAAAAAATCTTGGACCGGCGTTCGCGTGTTTAAAACCTGCGTTATCTGCGCGAGGTGACTGTGCAATGTTTTCAGGGTTTTCTTTGTACAAGAATGATAATTTGGAGTACTTTCTCTTCAAAAGTCCTCCCTGACAACCTCCATTCTACACTTTAAAAAAATACAAATATTTCTAAATCTACGAATACGCACTATAGTCACAAGCGAAAATATACAATATCCTATTCCGAGTCATCCAAAATTTCCAAAAGCGAGCCTTCAGAAATCCCAGGAAACAATTTATTTTCGAAATTTAAAGAAGAATTTATAAAAATAAATATTAGCTGCCAGTAATTTTCGAAAACGTCTCCAAGTAGACTTTACAGTTCATCAATCAGTTCTCTGTACCCTGAAAATGGGTTTTTCGGATGCCATCAATTCTCAAGTAAACATTTTCAGCTACATAACTGAATTTGTACATGTAAATATAATAAAATAATACTGATGTTAATATTAATGTTACTACTGTGAGTTTTGTATGTCTGTTAAATAATTTTTCTGAGCATGAAAATATTTATTTTAGAATTGATAGCATCCTATTTTCGAGTAGAGAGAACTTGTTCATGCATTGTAAATGCTACTCTGAAACGTTTCTAAAAATTAAGCGCAACTAATAAAAATTTATTTTTATAAATTCTTCTTTAAATTTCAAGAATAAATTGTTTTATGATATTTCTATAGATTAAGGAACGCTTTTCATAATCTTGAGAGGCTCGGAAGAGTTTCTCGTATATTTTCGTTCTTAATTATAGTACATTTTCGTAGATTAACAAACATTTGCCTTTTTTTACAGTATATAGCATTATAGCCAAAACTAGCCGATGCTTAAAAAAATCACATCCCAGCTCAGTAGCTCATTCCTAAACGATTACTTTATAGGTATATGTACTCAAAAAATCAATGAAATGTTGTTTTTTATATTATAAAAATTCATTTACGTCAAATTAGTCACTTTGTAAGGAAGTTACAAAATAATAATTTTATAAGATTCATGGGTCCTACACTATAAAAAAGACAGATGTTTCTCAAACAAGTAAAATATACAACAACCTCTTCCCAGTTACCAATGATTGACAAAATCATTCCTTTATCATAAGAAACCTCAGAAAACAATATATTTTCGTAATTTAAAGAAACATTTATGAACGCAAAGTTTCAGTCAATTTGCTGTGATTGATTTTCGGAAACGTTTCTGGGTAATTTTTATAGTGTATTAATCAGTTTTCTGAAACCAATTTATCGGATTTTAGGATGCTATTAATTCTTTAATGCAACATTTTCAGCTGTGTAATTGAATTGGTATATGCAGAAGTAAGAAAATAACATTAATTTTTTTTATTATTTCAATTAATTTTCAGCTGTGAAATTACGCTCGAATTTATTAAATATTTAGTACGTGATTTATCACATTGCTAACTAAACCTTCTCAAATTGCTAACTAATTTATCACAAGCGTAGACCTAACAGCGTGAAAAAATGTCCAGACCGGGAATGGAACCCAGAACCCTTGGAATAGCGCTCCAAGTGCTCGTAGCGTCCTCGTAGCTTAAATGGTAGAGCACGTGGAGCGCTATTCCAAGGGTTTTGGGTTCCATTCCCGGTTTGGACATTTTTTTCACTCTGTTCGTTCTACACTTAGTTAGCAATGTGATAAATGACGTACTAAATATCAAATAATATTAATTTTAATGTTAATATTCATGCTGTTAATTTAGCATGTTTGTCTGTAAAAAAACGTTTGTTGAACATGAAAAGGTTTACATGAGAATGGATAGCACCCGAAAATATAATCCGGGTTGAGAAATATGATTAATACACTACAAAAACAACTCGGAAACGTTTCCGAAAATCAGTGACAGCAAACAAAACTGGATAGCATCCGAAAATATAATGCGGGTTGAGAAAACGAATTAATACACCATAAAAACCATTCGGCAAAGTTTCGGAAAAAGAGTAACAGCAGAAGAAAGTTTGTTTTTATAGCTGCTTCTTTGAATCTCGAAAATACATTAGTTTGTGAGGTTTCTAATGATAAAGATTACTTTTCGGAATCGTGGGTATCTCTGAAGACGTAATTATATACCTTCGTTCATGGTTATATCTTTCTAGATAAAGAAACATCTGTCTTTTTTTACAGTGTATAAATTATATTTAGAAAAACTTTCTCAATGCTCTATAAAGTATAGCAATAAAAATTCCATTTCTGTATGAGCGAAACTTACCGTGTTATGATACTTTTAATTTTATGGTTTTAACGCTAGGAAACGCCAGAAATTCATAACATTTGAAGTATTATAACTTGGTAAGTTTTCCTCGTACAAAATATGAAGTTTAACCGGTTTAATCGGTTAGAGCATAGGGAAAGTTTTTCTAAATTGAACTTATTGGACACGTATAAAAATTTAAATTATCTAACTTTTACAAAATAACTATTTTGATGCAAATTAGAACAGAAGGGGGTGACAAAAATGACAAAGTCATCGAGTTCCGGGATAAAATTATGTTGTAGGACAAAATTATTAGGAGTAGATGAAAGAATTTTCGGTCTATCTTAGCATTTCTTGGTACGATATGAGCAGCTTTGAGCGCTATCTCTTCATTTTAATATTACGTCGTTGAATTACCGGATGCAAAAATTAAAGTTTAAATATAGTATTTTAAAAGTATTTTGGTCTGCTGGGTATAGCTATCGATTAGTACCATTCAAACATTTCAGTCTGCCTTGTGATATCTTGGTGCAATATAAGTAAAACGTGGTGCAAATACTCCAGTTTGGCGGTACTATCACATCTTCGAGTTTGAAAAATAACATTTAAAAGCATTGAAGGTACCGATTAGTACAATACAAATTACTGCTTACCGGTACTGTCACATCATAGAGATTCGTCGTTTTGACTTTATTATGACTCCATCGAGTTGCTGCCTGGAATTGTAACACATTAAATAAACTGATTAGTCGAACACAAATATTTCAGTCTGCTTCGTCGTATCTTGGTACAATATGAGCAGAACCGCCAATCACAAGTGATGCTTTTTTTTTTAGCAAAAAACAAATTTGACGACAAAACATAAATCATTCTAAATGAAGCCAATTTGGATATAGCTGATTTATTCGGCGAAATTCTCATACTAACTTAGCATTGACGAAAACTGGGATTGAATCTTCTATAATCGGATTACACTCATTTTAGCTACGTGTTTTTGAGTCAAATAAGCTGAATTTTTAAAAACAGGGAATATGGAAGCTACCTTTTCTTACAGGCACATGTGGGAAGGACATTTGTAGTGGAAGCTAGTTACTATCCAAAAAAAAGTAAATGCCTTCACAATGCAGTTCAGCATCTTAAAACTGTGGTACATTTGTCTTAAAAGAGGACTAAGTAAAACATTAGGTAGGGTTAATAACTAACATTTTTACGTTTGATAAACCAAATGTGGCAAACTGATTAAAAATAAAATGTTTCTAAAGTTTTCAAAATAGAATTCAACGTTGAGCAAATTAAAAGTTTCAGGATTTTTTTTAGTATTTAATTTTTTTTACATTTTTATGTTCAAAGTAAAATGTAAGGAAATATGTTAAAATATCTACAATATGAAATTTATAATTGAAAACAAGCATTAAGTAATTTTAATGAAGTAAAAAAAAAAGTGAAAAACTTTTTTATTATTATTGGTGTAATACTAAATTAAAAACGTTCATCAGCAAAAACATAGTTTGTTTTATACCGCAAAGTTACTTTTTGGATAAACCTTTTAGTTACGAATAAACATTAAAACTTTGTAAGAATCACCTTAAAACAAAAGAACCCACAGGACGCGCTTCGGTCGGGAAATTTTAACAGAAGTCATCAGTCACTGTAAACACGTATCCGTAAAGGGAAATGTCACAAATGATTAGAAAGGTCAGACAGGAAAGCTTACAAAGAATGAGACTGGTGGTACTAGCTGAAAGGTAAACACCAATCACAGTGGAGCACATGCAGATGAGGAAAGTGTTGCCAAACAGAAAAGTGTAAAGGAAATAAAAAGAAATAAAAAAAATTAATTAAAAATGAATAAAAAAATAAATAAAATGACAAGTGATATTGTATATTTAAAAATAAAATATTTAAATAAAACGTATTTAAACTTATTTAAATAAAATATTTAAAATAAAACTAAAAGAGAAAACGTGAGAAAACATAAAATTAGTTATGAGTCTAAAGAAATTATTTTTAACTATAACGTTGTATTTTAATATCAAAGAAAATCTTTTTCGTATCTGAATATGTAATAAATACCTTAACCTCTTATGTACAACAGATAAATATTGAATATTTATTATATAACTAAATTTAACTAACAATAATAAAAATAATGACTGACAATAATAAACAATAATAATTGCCTATTTACTAAATTCGAACACTGTTATATTATTCCGAGATACACTCAAATCTATATACAACATGCTGCAGTACGATATTGATAAATTACTTGTTACGAGATTCGAAATTTCATCCATCATAATATTGCAGTACACTATTGCTCAGATAATGATAACGAGAATCAAAACCACCCTTAATTATGTAAGTGTCGTGGATTCGAAAGATTTTTTTTTTAGTCATAAAACAATATCATTTCCTACAATTCCGGATTATGGCGCTTTCCCTGTGACATATTAGTAAATATATGGATCTTGACAATTCTGACGCATAATTTATGAATTAGTGTGCTCAATGCATTTCTAAAGCCCTATTTAAATATTTACAAAGTGTGCAAGCTAAATTGAAGAAACACTCATGTAAAGTCTGAAAGGATTAAGCTAGAATTGTAGGATAAATATCTACGTATAGAAAAACGACTATTTGCTATCATATAAGTATAAATAGAGCGCCCCTAGTGATGAAATTTGGACTTCATCGTTCCTATTAAGACAATTAGGAGAAATAGCGAAAAAAATTCAGTTGCAAAAGTTTAAAGCACACTCAATTTAGTATCAAATGACATCTTACATGTAAAAATAACCTTATTAAAAGTCCTGAAATGTAAAGATTTTCGATATCAAATCGCCGATTTAAATACCATTAATTTCATGAGAAGTGTGACATAATGAGTTAAATGCCCATTTATAAAAAAAAACTAACGCATGTAAAAAAGAAATACTTTACTTTAAATAAGAAAATAAAATAAGTATGCATAATTTGTTCATAGTCGGCAACAGTACATTTGTGTTCACGTGAGTGCACGTGTATTATTGCTGGTGGTGGACAAATTAAACATATTTCATTTGATTCTATCATTACAATAACTTGTATCTTTCTTACATGTTTTACTTATTTTAGTAGTTGTATATCTGCCTAATGATGTCACATTTTATGACGTCGATGATTGATTAATCGAAAAATTAAGATTCTAAGGCTTCTAATAAGATTATTTTCACATGTAAGATGGCATTTCATACTAAAGAGAAGACGTCTACACTTTTGTAAATGTCTTTTCCTCTCTCTCATAATATTTTAAATATGGTTGATAATGTCCAAATTTCAATGCTAGATGGAGCTGCAGTCACTCTCATATGTTTGACAAATAGCCATTTTACTATAGTTAGATACTTGTCTCATAATTGTAGCTCTATCCGTTTAGATATTTTTGAGTGTTTACGGACTTAATTAGCGCCCTGTATTTTTAGTGTTATTTACATTTTGAAACTCTGTTCATATTTCAATTGCTGGTTTATATTTCAAATCCGAAATTCAAATGATATCACATTATACGAGGGTGGTTCAATAATTATAGTCCAGAGTGTGTATAAAATATTTGTACTGCGATGGTTGATGTGGAATACTGAAGCCTAATGTCTTAGATGCCTATAAGGTTAATTTCAGAACCGTAGCTGCTGTATTAACATATTTTTTTTTCGCTTTAGGTGTGAGAGGTGGAACCTAGCTTGAAAGGGGGGGGGGGGTTGGGGTGAAAGGTTGGTTTAGAGCTTATGGGGTCAGACCTGAAGCAGTTCTGTGATAGATTTGTGACAGTAGATGAGACGTGGGTACATCACTACGATCCCGAGTCCAAACAACAGTAGCCACGTCTCATTCTCTGTCACCCCCAACCCCACCCCCATTCAAGCTAGGTGTGACCTCTCACACCAAAAACGAAAAAAAAATATGTTACTATAGCAGCTACAGTTCTGAAATTGAGCATATAGGCATCTAAGACATTAGGCTTCGAATTTCCATATCAACTACCGCAGTACAAATATTTTATGCAGACTCGGGACAATAATTAAAGAACCACCCTCGTAAATCGCAACATATTGCATATCAATGCGATATATATTTATTTATTTTGTAGTCAATAATTTTGTTTGTGTCATTAAAATTAAAACTGAAAATTAGTTATGATTTGATAAATATTTAAAATATATTTCTTCATCCAGGTGGAAAGGTACCAAGCTCCATAGATTATAGTAGCAAAAGATTCAGTATTATGAGCGAGTTCTAGAAATGGTAACAATAAGTATAAGCATTAACAAATTTTTTTAGTTAAACTCAAGTAACAACAATTGTCAGGCCAGCTTACAAGGAATATTCTATAATATAACTCGGGTATCCACCCCGGCCTTAGCGCGTTACAGAATATAGGGGAAAACAATTTTTCAAATGGAACACTGAATTGAATTGTTTCTAATTGAGCATAAAAGATTTTTGCATTTAACACGTTGAATGCCACGTCAGTCATCGGTGACTGACACTGATCTTTCCACTTAGGTCGCGTCAGTCATCGGTGACTGCCACTTATAGATTCTGTAACGGGAGTCTTATTTCGTGGCCTAAACGGAAAGACACTCAAAATAGACTTGGCATTCAACGTGTTAATATGTATATTTTTTTAATTGGCCTCTAAAAATACAAAAAACCGTAGTTCAATCACATGTCAGTTAAATTAAATTTGCTTTTTATTTATACAGGGTGATTCATAAATATCGAAACAATAGGCTATCTCCTTAAATATTGTCCCTAGGTACATACTTCCAATTGCAAAGTTTCACAAAAAAAAGGTGCAAAAACTGATGAGATAAGTTTCAACTCCATGGGGGGTCTATATGAGAAAATACAAAAATTAAATTTTTATACGGCCCCAGTAGAGTAAAATTTCCAATCAAGAAAATTTTCCTGATCCATTCCTGAATTAAACACAAAAAAATTCATCTCGATATCTTCAAAATTCGCAGAGATATCAAAATCCGAAATTCGTGACTTACACCATTTATCCATGCCTCTGAGCGACGAGTTTTTGACTCATTTTGCATGCAAGATAGGGATCATCCACAAATTGCACATTATTAAAAGTCGATATAAGACAGTGCCTCTCCTTTGGACATAAAATAGGCAGCGTATAGATTTTACTTTAAACCTGCTTTCAAAGTATGATGGCGGTCTACACAAGAGGTCTGAACAGGTCGAAATATCTAGGTCCGGTCCCAAATCGACCCATAGGGAAAAAAGTTCGGCCCTGCCTCGAAAAAGTTCAAATCGTAGCCTGGCGGCGCCTGACTGAATTTCTAGATAGTTTTTTACATCGATATGGTTAAAAGTTGTTTCTTATGAAGGAGTTCTGACAAGAAATACTTATTATATTATTTGTTTTTTCATGTTTATAATTATTAATTATAATTTTAAAGAAGCGCCAAAAGCTGTGATTATTTGTTTTATTAATGAATCTCTATTTATATGTAAACGATTCACTTCTCCTTTAATATCGTTAATCCATATTTCATGTGTTGGAGACGATGAAAAAATGCTATAAAGTAAAATCTTATAAGACGGAATCACATAGGGAAAAAAAAGCATTATAGACAAGTTCCCTTCTTAGAAGTTGTAAATGTACTAGTCTATTTTTTCTCAGGTATTATTATATTCAATTTTCATGGATCAACAGATTTTTCTGTTTAAGAAAGGATTCCGTGATAGGCAGATTTTTTTCACTAGTATTACTGTATTTTCTTTTATTTATTTTTTATTTTTTGCCTTAAAATCTACTATCCTTTAAAAATGTGAATTTTAAAGTTTTATTGTAAAATAATGACCATTTAAAAATATATGCATTTGTTGTAAAAGTTTTTGGGCTGAGCAAAATTTTAGTTATTTTTGCACGGATTAGGTCAGCCAGAGATAATGATTTTAATACGGGTTGTCTCGAGACCGGGACTGAAAATTTCGCTCAGAGGAGACCTAGGAATGAGGAAGCCAGTCCCGGTTCGGTATAACGAGTGGCCGAGAGGTTCTGCTCTCAAAGCTGGAAGACGGGAGGTGCTGGGTTCGAACCCAATCGCGCCCTTCGCCCCAATCGTTTCAAGTTGTTTTCTTCGAACCTTGAATATCCTTGCGTAAATACGGGTTAGGTTCTCTTAGAAAGACCTCCACGGAAGGCACCCCCCACCTTCGGGCAGATATCCTCGTGTAGATAATTGGCCGTCATAAATTGCAACAACACCCGGTTCGGCATGGAAAAAATACATTAGGCCCGGCCTGACCGAGTCTTCAGAAAAAAGTCGCCTAGCCCGGCCCGACCCGGCACCCGAATATAGACTTTTTTAACGGCCTCGCTGGGACGATAAAAAGCCTGAATTTGTGAGGACTAAAATTATGAAAAACTCTTAATCGGCATGTTAGAAAATGCTTTGTTTCAAATTACACATTTAACATTTATTTATGGACATTTAATAGTACAAAAAGGAGGTGGAGACGGCAAAAGTTAAACTGAATCGGAAGTTTAAGCTACAGAAAGAAGTTACTTTTTCACGTGCAATTTTTATAAAAGGATTTAAACTTTTTATTAGAATCCAATCAATGTTTAAAACTTTAAATGCGTTTTTTTGCATGAAGTTTTATTTTTTCTTTTTCTTTTTACCATTTTTCGTCATTAAATTATTATAAGTCAAGAATCGTAAATAAAAAAGATGCAAACTTGGAACATGTCTGTTTTGATTATATTACATTAATTTTGTTTCAGCAAATTTGAAAAAAAAATTACTTTTGAAATTATAATTTAAAAAAAAATAAATTACATAATTTTTTAAATAAATATTTTTAATATTTTTAAAATTAATATTTAAAAAAATCCTGAAACAAAACCAAAATTATACTTTCCTCTTTAATTAAATGAAAAAAATTTAAAATCTGGTGAACAATTTTTCGAGTTATAAAGATTTTAAACTAAATCCACTTAAAAAAATACTAATCATTTAATTTTTTTTTAAACTTTATGAGAAACATTAGGATGTGATTTTGTTTGCAAATTATGTGGTTAACCATCACAAAAAAAGAAAGAAAAATCAAAATTCTAACTCAACAAATATATTTTTTACATGTTTCCTAAAACTCTTAAAGTAACATTGTATCTTGGATTGCACGCATTTCAATTTGTGTCTAATCCCTTAAAACCTGATGAGTTATTTAAACGGCCATAACTTTGCGAGTTTTTCAGATATGAAGACGCAATTTTTTGTGCTTAATTCAGGAATGGATAAGGAAAGTTTTACTGATTGGAATTTTTACACTACGGGGGCCGTATAAAAATTTAATTTTCGTATTTTTTCAAATAGACCCCCCCCCCCCCCCATGGAGTTGCAACTTATGTCATTAAATTTTGCACCTTTTTTCGTGAAACTTTGCAATTGGAAGTATGGATATAGGGGTAATATTTAAGGAAATAGCTTATTGTTTCGATATTTATGAATCACCCTGTATATATACATTTTTGTAGTTATTGACAAAGTTTTAATTTCGTTGTGGAATATTAACTGGAAGCAAATGCTGAACTATCTGTATTAAATGAAAACGCATTACTAATAGGACTCCACGTAATAGACATAGATTTAAAAAAATCATGCTGGAAAACTATTTTTTTAAACATTAATCAGTAAATTGAGATACGTTTTCAAATAAATTGCATTTGAAAGAACATTTTTTTTTCTATTCAACAGTATAAAAATTGAAAGTGAGCGATGTTTAAGAGTAAAAAATTCCAGTAGAATACGAAATTAATTGATCATTTCGTTTCCACCGTCAAATTGACTCCAGCGTTACTCACGTAGATGCTTTTGCTTATAGTGTACTAGTTATACTGGTTAAACTCTCAAACCTTTCTAATCTACATTCCCGTTAACAACCTCTAGTTAATGTATATACAAAAGAAACTGTTTTTATGCCTGGTTTTTTTCCAAATTTTGTGTACGATTGCGCGGAAATCCCTGTAATCAGTGCGAGGTTAATTTGGAGTGGAATATTTATTTAATCTTGAAACTCAAGAGTATAAATTTTTTATACCGATCCAGCACCAAATTTCCGCCTCTATTGAGAATAATGAAGAGAAATTTCTCATGACAATGAGTCTTCGAAAAAACAAAAACTATTAAAGAATTTCCTTTATTTACTCCCCTGCCTCCCGAAACACAAATCTTATTTAAAAATGCATCATTAAGTTACAGAAATTTATAGAAATGTACAGACATCACCCACTCGTAGACAGCCAAACGTGAGGTTTAGGATCAAAAAGTCCAGGAGAGGAAAAACTATTCCCACCATCCACCGGAACATGGCCAGAAGACCGGACGCAGGAATCAACTGTGTCTTAATAAGCATTTTGGGTGAATAACATTAGGACATGGAAATGGTATACTGGAATATTTTTTTCAAAATTCGATCACCAACACCAAGGCCAAATCTCAGGTACTACCAATGTCTTATAAAAGAAAATTCGCAAGATAGAATAGTTTCACATAAATAAGGAATTTAAAATCGTCCAATTTCCACCCATATTAAAGTGTTGATTTTGTTAAAGTAAAATATAGTGTTGGTAAAAAGTCTGGTAGCTGTACTCTAACAATATGTTTAAGGCAGAAGAAACAGAACTTATTGCCAATGGTCACTAACGGCAACACAAATAATTTACAGTGATCAAAAAAGTATTTGCACACCAGGTAAATTTGTTGTAGCATATGTATAAATAAATAAAAAGCAACTAAGAATTAAAAATACCAACACTTTTACAAAACAAATAAACATATTCAATATCTGACTTAATAATTATATTTAAAAGATGAAAACATAAAAAAGTAGCATTTGTACTGCCAAAAAAATATTTGCACACTAGCAATAAAAATAGAACTAGAGGAATTATTTATAAGTTAAAAACAGTGCTAATATTTACTATGCATGCCCTTTGCTTCAATTACAGCTTGTAATCGTCTGGGCATTGATTCTATTAATTTGTGACATGTTTCACTGCTGATTTGTAGCCATTCTTCCCTAAGAGCTTGCTTAATTTCTGATTTGTTAGACATTTTTTTTCCTTATTTTCACATCCAAAATATGCCATAAATTTTCAATCGGATTGAGATCTGGTGATTGTGGTGGCGTTTTCAATTGATTTTTTACATTGTAAAGCAACCATAACCTCGTAATATATGTAGTGTGTTTCCGATCGTTATCCTGTTGGAAATAATATGAATTAGGAATTCCTAATTTCAGAGCACTATTAGATAAATGATCTAGCAATATATTACTATATTGTTTAGCATTCATATTGCCTTCAATAAAGGCCATTTCGTCAACTCCGTTAAAAGACATGCATCCCCAAACCATTACATGACCACCGCCATGTTTTACAGTTGGTTTCAAGTTTTTAATTTGAAGAGAAGTATTTGGCTTTCGCCATACAGTTTCCTTAACATCTGAGCTAAAAATAATGAACTTGCTTCCATCGGAAAAAATAACAGATTTCCAAAACTCTAATGGTTTGCTGACATAAGCTTTTGCAAATTCAAGTCTTTTCACCCTATTTGTTTCACTAATAAATGGTTTTTTCGAGGTGTTCTTAATCGAATATTTGCATCATGAAGAATATTTCTAATTGATTGTGGTGTAACTATTGTTCCCGACGTTGAAGCGACATCAACAGCCAATTCTCGAGCACTTAGAAAAGGGTTTTTTGAAGATTCTTTTATGATGGCTCTCCTTTGCCTGGTATTTAGCTTTCTTGGACGCCCAGTTCGCGGCTTATTTATTGTCGAACCAGTTTCTTTTTTCTTCTAAATTACATAACGAACACTAGAAAAGTTTAGATTTAATTTTTTTACCAATTCCTCGGTAACTTAATCCAGTATTGTGAAAAAATATAATCTTATCATGGGTAGCAACAGACAGTTCACACGTTATCGGCGTCATTAGAACAAAAACTTCCCAGAATCCCTGCTCCAGTTAATATATTACGTGACTTTAAAGTGCGGGGCTAATGTACTGCGGAACTGATATGCTAAACATTTGCATATTGTTCACATTTAATGCCTTTTTTAACAGTCAATGCTTCTTGTGCAAATACTTTTTAGGTATGAGAAAATATTAATTTATTTTTTTAAATGTGTAATATTACTGTTTAAGGAAAATGGGTAGTTATTTTTATTTTCTACTTATTTAAATAAATGAATAATTAAGAGAATAGTATAAAATTTGCTTTCTATGGTTACTTATGCAAAAAATCGTCTGCGTGCAAATACTTTTTTTGTTCACTGTATACTTTCCTGAGAAACGACGAAATTGCACCACTGACATTTGTACTGTTCGCTTTGGGTTTAGGCTGCTCTTGAACATGGAGTGTCCTACTAAATTTACGACGCATAAAATTTTTATATTCTTCCATATCGCTAGTATCTTTCGAGGTGTAATAGTTGAGTTCCGCAATTCTCCACTAGGTTCCCTGCATGTGGTATTAATGTGTGCCGCATACTCGACTACCTATGCGTAGACGCCATTAAATAATTAAGTAATAATGAATAATATTACATTATTGCTCAGTAGCGAAGAGGTTAAGACTTTTTACTTTGTACGTAACTTTAATGGGAAACACCTTGATTCAAAAATAAATTACATATCCCCGATTTTCAAAATATAAAACAAAAAATCAATTTGTGTTAGAGTCTTCAAAACGTGTCTCTTTTAATGAAAATTGCGAGTTTTATACCGATATAGTGGCCATTTAAGACATTATGTGAATGAGACTTTTTACACACTGAAGCATCAATTTCCTAAGTTTTTAGATACACATTAAAGAAACAGCAAAAAAGTGCTTTTAAAAGTTTCAATCATAACTAACTCACATTAACGCCTTAAGGGCCTTCTGCAAGAATGCAAAAAGTAATTACTTTGCTCTCACTCAATAAAAAATGTACAAAACTGATTGAAAAAAAAGTTAAAGTCATTTGCTGTTTAAAAAAAGCTTCTAATGATATTTAACGGTTTTAATGTGTTCTGACAATTTTTTCGCCTTGCGATTTAAAAATACGAAATGCTCCCAAAAATAATTTTAAAGGATTCTTATAACCTCTGAATAGTGTATTTTTTAAAGTAAGCATATGAAATAAGTTATTTTAAAAAAGAAAATTCTTGTTCAAACGAGAAAAGTAATTAAAACTCAAAGTAATTTCGTTTTCGTTGCAGTTTTTAGATGGTACGGTCACTATTAGTACTGTAAAATTAATTGGCATGATTTGTGATTACAAATCAAATTATTTATTTAGATTCTTCTTTAAAGGAATTGATTTATTCAACAGAAAATTCATTACTTTGTTTTAAAAAGAATGCTTTAATCTATGAAGCGTAAATAAATAAGCAATTTGTTTAAGATGAAACAAATTTCATTTGCTGGAAACTAAACGTTCATGATTTCAGTTTTTGAAAAAAAGGCAATTAGGTTGAATGTTTAAATTCTAAATAAGATTAAATTATTATAATAACTCTTTCGCACAATTATAAAATACCTCGTTTCCTAATGATTCTCAATTAATTAGACAGATATTAATGAATCTTGAAAGAAATCATGATAAATTCAGCAATGATATAAGATACAAAGAGAAAATTTTCATTCGGTGTTCTGAAATTTTTAGTTTCATATTGGCATAGAACCCCATGATACCTTGGCAGGTGACCTGAGTTCGCTATGTTACAAGAAAAGAATGTTGATAGTAGACACAAATGGTGAAGGAAATAAATTATTTTTTTAAATATTCAATTCTGCCTGTTGCTAGTGATGATTTTCAGGTTATTTAATGAATATATTCATCAAAATTTGAGTTATTTATCGGCCAAGTTATCGTGGGCGGACTAATGCTGGTCGACTTTTCTGCGTTACAGGAATTGCATGCACATAACTTGTACTCTGTCCGGGACCTCACGCTTAAAGATAATTCCGAACAAATAAGAAATACGTACCCCCATAATAGGGTTCTAAATTGATATCTCCTAATGTAGCCTAAAATGAGCAAGTAGTTTAAATATCAGAAAATGATATTTATTAAAGCTAAGCAATGTTAAACATTTTTAGGGTTCCGTACATAAAAAGTGAAAACGGGACCATTATAAGATCTCTCTTGTGTCTGTCTGTCTGTCACAGCGATTTTACTCGTAAACTATGGAAGGTAGAGAGTTCAAATTGAGGGAAGTAATAAAGACTATTGACCCACATATTTACAGGTCATTACAAATATTTTAGGGAAAATGTAGAGGAGCTACCCTAATAGCATGCATGGTCACGGTGATGTCGTTGTGACGTCACTGTGGTCACGTCACATCTGTGACCAAAATGTCAGCACTCAGTGATGTCACATTGTGACTGAGATGTGAACTTCTTAGAAAACTTTAAAAAATTACGAAAATTCTTCAAAACATGTTATTTACTGTAAAATTATATTTTTCTGGCAATTAAAAAAAAATTGTGACATCACTGCTATGTCACTGCTATGTAACGTACGTCACGTCACATATGTGACAAAAAAACCACCATATTGTAAGTCACAGTGTGACAAAAATATGAACTTCAAAAATCTTTGAAAATGAAGAGAAATATTTTAAACAGTCACGAGTTACAGCGGCATAAGGAATGAAAATATATGAGTGGATAGCAAATGGTAAATTCTGTCACTAAAGGGAAGGGGGGGGGGGGCATAATAAATAAAGTACACGATACAAGCATGAATAAACTAAATTTTCAGGCTATATTTTATTAATTTGATATCTAAGACAGTGAATGTATACTTTCTCATAATTTCAATTTTATCTAGCATTTGGATAATATATTTAGAATTAGGAATATTAAATTTATACACTTTACATATTTAGTTGGCTGGGAGGAAATTTATTTCTTTCTTTCTTTTTTACCGACCAGGATTATTCGAAACACTTCTGTTGTTTCAAACTAAAAATTTTCTATTACAGTTAAATCTGCACCTTTTAATGAGCACTTAGAAAGAGTCTTCAGAGTTTAGTCATCTATGCATTTCTTGCTTTAGAATATTTTTATAATTTGTATTCAAGTCATAAATTCTACTTCTTTCAGACTTTTTAAATAAAATTAGCATTTTCTGAAAATAAAAGAAATATACAATATTTGTGCAAAACAAACTTTACTTTAAAAAAAAAGAAAAAAATGGGGGGGGGGGGGGTCGTTATTACCATTAAATTTATTTTTACACCTTTTAAAAATTTAAACAATGTTTTATCTAATAAACTCTAATTATGAATATTATTATTATAATTATTTAGAAAAAAGGAACTTTACAATACATTTTAACTAGAATTATTTGGTACGGATAAAAAGAAAAGGTTATATACATTGGACATTTCTTCAAATACGAAATTTTAATTAACGATACTTTCAGAAAATTACTGCGCATTCAAGTTCCATATGTCTTGCATACAAAAACAAATAATCTGTAACAGACCATCTGCTTGAAAATCGTCTGCCCACAAAAAAAAATAAATATGAGAAGACGCGGGAAATAATTCACTGTTTTCAGAACATCACCACGTCTACAACACTTTAAGATAAGGAAATGACCATTTTAAGATACACGGATATTAATGGAACGTAATGGAATGTAAGTCGTATTTAATTTAAATATTTTATTCCAGATTTTTATATTATGAGTTAAATAGTTTTATGTTATATTTGTAAGAGACTGATCTTTAACTGTCAGAAGCGATATTTTCCAATTCAATAACTGTAATGAAAATATCTTAATTTGCGATCGCTTGAAAAATAATGCGCAGAGACTGATTCATACCTACATTCATACTGCAATTAATATAAACATTAATTTACTCTTAATTGAGATTGAAAATGTATGGAACGACAATGATTTGGAATTATTTTATCGGCTTCTTACTATTTTTTGATTACTAACACTTACAGTTATTATTATTTTGGGGTTAAATATGATGTTCGATTATCATGAGATTATGAAACTGTTTCAGATTAGAAATTAACATTATACTGAGAAAATGTATTTTTACATATTACAGTAGTGAAAAATTTGAAAGAATTTTCTTTTAGTGCTAATAATATTTTAAATTATCTTTTAAAATCCTAAATCTTCAAACCAATGTTTTCAGATTTAACATTTACCAAAATTATAAAATAATAGGAATTCCTTATACCATATGGAAATATTTTTGAGATATTGTTAAATCTAATAATGCATTTAATTTATCTATTGCAGTTTGCTGTTGTTTAATAGTACAATTATAAATACTAATTATTATTTTTAGTGTTTTTCAAATTGGTATATATTTTTTAATTGTATGTAAGCATTTTTTCTGTTTGTGATTTTTATCAAACATTTAATTATAGACATTCTGAATCGGTTATTAAATTTCCTTCTATTGTAAATTCATTTTCTACGTTTATGATACGCGTAATTATTGGCACTAAAAAGTAAAATATGATATTTAAGCATTGAAATAAAGTGTTTTTCATGCCTGATAGGAAGTTATAGATTAAACTGCTTTAGTATATATTTTTTAAAAGTTCATATAATACAGGATACATAATATAGGCCACAAGTTGAAAAGTGCTTATGACTTCGGTTTGTCTCTCCGTCTGTCCGTCTAGCAGTCTGTCCGCACTCTAACTCTCGAAAATATACTTGGATTGCCCTGAAATTTTTGGATGTTATTGACGTTTACCATAGCACGGTACATATTTGTAATGAAGTTTGTAGCATGCTTTGTTCATTTACATGGACAGTCAAAAGTTTTCCGTTACATTACGGCCTATGGGAAAAAATCGTTTCAAATGATTTTTAATGATTTTACGCACGCTTTCAAACAGAATAAAATTTATATGCATTTACGAAGTGCACTAAAATATGCATTCTGTTGACTATGCGATGCAAAGAATAGTTATTGTTCATTTACAGGGCTAAAAAAGGAATTCAAATACAAAATGATATAGGGGTGGGGGGAATTGTTTGCGGCATACTTTAATTATGTTAATCTATTTCATATATAATGAAATTGATATATGTCGCGGAGGTTTACATACTATAAATTATTTCATGTATAATACGAATAATACGTATATAGCATTTACAGGGACACACAAAATATTTCAGATACTATATTGTATCCGAAGTACTGTTCATTAGCGATGATTGCTGGAAATGTATTTTTAATTATAATATGCACTTTTATGATTCACTATATTTATGCATAGTATATGGCGTATATAAATGCTATAATTCCTATACAAGGCTACACAAAAGTATTTGTAAGGATTACTGGGTATGGGCGCAAATTGCTTAAAGGTGGTTTTTAAATGAGTTATGCTTTTTTTCGCTGAACTACATTTAATTTGCCAATAAATGTTTGTAGAATATAGATAAAATAATGTACAGGGTCACGTAAAGAATTGGATACATGGCCGTCTATGTATTATAATTTCTGGAAATGTGATCTCAGCAGTTTCAAGAGTGTCTTAGTTTGAATTAAATTTTAACTAAATAGTGATGTGTAATAAAGATTCTAGGTAAACTAGAGGATTGTACAAAAGTATTCAAGTATGTTTCCATACATTAGTATAAATTGCTGAAAAAGAATTTCAACCTGTTAGGCGTTTTCTCGCTAAACTAAGTTTTCCCATTATATAGTATATATACACTTAAAAAAAATGGGTACTCAAAATTGAGTAAAAAGTACTCAATTTTAAATGCGTCACATACTCAAAATAGCTCCGATCCAAATGTACTCAAAGTTGAGAAACCCATGTACTCATTTTTTATTCCATGGTTGTGATCAAATATTTATCGTTATGTACTGCCCCCCCCCCCCCCCAAAAAAAAAACAACAAAAAAAAAAAACTAAAATTTAAAGTAAAAATGTACTGACATTTATTTCCCGTTCAAAGTTCTTAACAAGAAATGTTTAATTGATTATTTATTAAGAAAAATAGCAAAATTCTTAACAAGATACTCAAATCGAATATTTTTATGACAAGAGCATTATTTCCAAGCACTTTTAAATTATTTTTTAAATGCTGTTCATAATTTAATATTTACATTAATAAACATCATTTATGCCGCCATAAATGAAATGAACCATTACAGGGTACAAAACTATTCGTTTGTTTGGGTTTGATAACATGTGATGTTTCAAAATAGAGGAAGCATAGGTTCATTTTTGATCCAAAAATATTCAATTCGATATTAGTACGTCGGTTTACTCATTTTTGAGTACTTCATTTTTTTCTATGTATCAACCTACAGATCAAATACAGGGCTGTTCAAAAGAATTGGAAAACGTATTTGACTATGGACGGTAACTGCTGAAATCAGTTTTTCAAATGTTTTATGCGTTTTCTAAAATGTTTATTTAGTTATCTTATTTAAGTCATTTCCCTAAATTACGATGTCTTGTTAAAGCATTCAGAAAGTGTTGGAAAGTATTTTATAAACTATGCTTAACGCATGATTTTTCTTACTCGTTTTTTTTTCTATTTCCCAGATCAGTCTTTTCCTATAAAATATACCAAATCTATTTAGCTCATATTCACAAAATACAATATACACGGGAATAAAAAATTTAAATAAATATCGCTTATCATGCCGCTTTATAAATAATAGTTGTATTAATATCCGTTAGTCTCAATATTCGTATTTAATAAAACAATGACAAATCACAACAAATTAAAAACCTTACACATTCTAAATATCAAGCTTGAACTCAATATCAAGCATAGAACTTAATAAAAAAATATGTCAGTTGATAAGCATTGTTTTTTAAGTGGAAAAATTTTAAATGTTTTAGAAGAATAGGACTCCAAAATAGCAATATTTTGCTAAAAAAGTACGGTAAAAAGATAAGATTTTATATTTACAGCAAAAGTTTATTTCAAAATTCTTCGCTGTATTAATACTTAGAAATTTTTCCAGAGAGAATCATTCGCCTTATATACAATATTTCAAATGAAAATCAAATATCAAATTAATTGTTTAACCCGGGCCATCAGTAGAGCACACTGACATTCTACCACATGGAACGACGCCCAGCCTGTAAAATTTCTCACTATTACATGTTGGCAAGGCTACAAACGCAGCACAAGAGGGAATATTTATCGTGAGCCACTGACATGGGGTAAACACGAAACTTAAATAAATCCAGCTTCGATTGAAACTATATTAATAATTGGAAATTTTTCCAGGGAGAAATATTCGCCTTGCATACAACATTTCAAATTAAAATTGCCTTTTAAGCAATTAATTTGAAATTTGATATTCATTTAAAATATTGTATGCAAGGCGAATGGTTATCTCTGGAAAAATTTCCAAGTATTAATATAAATTCAATCGATGCTGGATTTAATTAAGTTTCGTGTTTGCATCATGTTGGTGGCTCACGCTAAATATTCCATCTTGTGCTGCGTTTGTAGCCTTGCCAACATGTAATAGTGAGAAATTTTCCAGCCTGAGTATCGTTCCATGTGATTTAGTCGGTAGAATGTCAGTGCGCCTTACTGATGGCCTAGGTTCGAGTCCCAGCATGGAATCTTTTTCACTATTTGCGTCTTTTAAGCAATTAATTTGAAATTTGATTTTCATTTGAAATCGCAGTGTTTATGACAAGTTCGTCACAAATGACACATATTTCACAAATTGGTCACAGTGTGACTTCAAAGCATTGCCGCTTTCGTCACAGGTTCGTCACAAAGTTAATGCCAAAATAGTCACAAATGACACACTTTTCACGAATTTGTCACACCGTGATTTCACAGTGGTCACAATGTAACGTCACAAACGACCTCTAAAACGGCCATAACGGCCTCGCATTCTAGTCACTATGACGTCACTTCGACGGTCACAAAATCACAGTGTGACTTAACAATGACGTCGCCGTGACGTCACCATGCCTTACGGGTAATTAAGTTACTTGAAAAAAAAATATTTTCTGTATATATCACGTGGGTTATCCCATGAAAGCTTTTGTAACGCTGAACTCAAAAATACATTTCTTTTAATTTTAAGTATTATATTTTCAGAGATATCGTCGAAAATGTGGTGCAAAAATATGTCACCCCCCCCCCATCTATTTCCGAATCTACAAAAATTAAAATTATGAAAAAATAAAGGTGATAGACGTTAACTTAAACCTTGAAGGAAAATTATAGCGATTACCCTGGGTGGCATAGTTTTTGAGAAAATCGCACTTTTCCGTTACACACAAATTTCGATTTGCGGGAATTCAGCAAAGGTGTTGAGGAGCGCTTGAGGTACCTATCGTATCATAAGTATAAAATTATTGTTGATCATGATTATCGAAAAAATTGTCTGTAATTAGTCGAGATATTAACCGTTAAAGACACGGACGGTTTGGACATCCATAATGACAGGGACGGCGTACTATATGTTCCATCGGCTTTTAAAGCCCAGATAACAACTTTTAATGATATATTTGCGTCATGCAATGCCCAGTAGTAGCATAAAAGCAATAAACGTCCAATTGTTAATTTAATTAGAATTAATCTTATAAATACTATGGGATTCGCGACTAGTTCGCATTGAATAAATCTCTCATCACGCATCCTGTGTCTTTAAAAGTTAATTAAAAAATCTATCTGGAAAAACGCGGCACGGACCAAGGGGGCGTTGCAACTTCAGCAAAGGTGTTGAGGAGCGCTGTAGGCATTTATCGTAGCAGAAGTATAAAAACATTGTTGAAAATGATTTTTGAAAAAAAATCATCGGTAATTAGCCAAGATATTAAGCCTTAAAGACATGGACGGTTTAGACATACAAAATGACATAGGCGGTGTACTCTATGTACCATCTTCTTTTAAAGCGTAGATAGAAACATTTAATGATACAGTTGTGTAATACAATGTCCAGTAGCAGTATAAAAGAAGCAAACGTCAAATTGTTGAAAACAGACTAATTTAGTTCGAATTAATCACATAAATACTATGGGATTCGCGACTAGTTTGCATTGAGCGGAACTTTAAAATCGCTCCCCGTGTCTTTAAAATTAATTAAAAACCTATTTGGAAAAACGCGACACGGACCATTAGGCGTTGTAACTTTGCAACCTCCTTTCGAAGCGCGCTTAACACTATGCAAAGTTTACATTGAACAAGGTTTTTGTTTTAGCTACACTGTAAAAAGAAAAGATTATTACTACGCGGAATTTAGTTTCATGAAATGCCAAATGAAGTTTAAATATGCACTATTTTTATTGTCAGGGCCGAATTAAGTTCATCATTAACAGATTAGGATAAGACTTAAACAGGAAACATACAGAATAGTAATATTTGATATTATTGCATTAGGATTCATATCTCCTTGAACTTTCATGGTATACCCATTCATACTTTTCTGGTATATATACAGCTATACCAAACCGTACGTTGTATAGTTTTTTACCAAGTCTTATTTTTAACATTCTTCTATCTCTACGAGAAGAATGTATTTGATTCGTGAAAAGTTTGGCTTCCGTTTTTCAACGGATTTCCACATTTTAGGGGTCAGAGATCCCGATAAACATGTTTTTATGTACTGTATGTATGTGGCATAAATTTTGTGGGCGTTCTATCTCAAGAACGGAATTTAATAAAAGTTTATATTCAGGTAGTCCCTAAATAAATTGATGCTGATTAGTTTTTGGTGTAAGTCGCCCAACAGGTGGCGCTGGTATGCTGTATATTTCGCGATTTCTGACACAGCTCTATACCAAGAACTATTGTGCACAGCTCTTCATCAAACTTCAGACTCAGTTAGTCCTTGATATACGTTGGTACTGATTACGTTTTAATGTATATCGCCTAAAAGCTGGCGCTGCTATGCAACATTTTGCAGGATTTGCACGATTTCCGCAATAGCTCTATCTCAAGAACTAATGCACGGATTTTCATCAAACTTCAAAATCAGCTAGTCCTCGATCTGAATTGGTGCTGATTAGCTGTTGGTGAAAATCACCCAACAGATGGCGCTTCTGTGCTGCATTTTTCACGATTCCTGCAATAGCTCTGTCTCAAAAACTATTGCACGAATTTTCGTCTAACTTCAGATTTAGTTAGACTTTGACGTAAGTTTTTGCTGATTCGGTTTTTGTGTTAATCGTCCAATAGCTGGCGCTGGTATGCTCGTATATTCACGATTTTCGCAATATCTCTATCTCAAAAACTAATCCACGGATTTCCTGAAACGCCAGATTCAGTTAGATGTTGATATTTTCTGTTGCTGATTAGGTTTTGGTGTAAATTACCCAATAGGTGGCACTGCTAGGTTTCATTTTACAGGATTTACACGATTTCAGCTATAATTATATCTCAAGAACTAAATGCACAGAATTTCATATCTTTAGAATCATTATGATGGGTATAGATTGCCATTTAATTTTGGCAGTGCGATGGCGAATTTTGAAGTATTAACATGTATTGGATAGAAGAAAGTTTTGGGATTGGTACATCAGACTAATTCTTTTAGTAACGAATTTTTTAATAATACAGTTAATAATTCATATATTTATTGTACGGAACCCTCTGAGCGCGAGTAATACTCGCACTTGACCGTTTATTTAAGATTTCATCTTTACTTGAATATAAATTTAATTACTTTGCCAGCAGCAAAACAATACTGGGCCAATATAACCGCACGCTGTTTTAACCGCACTTCCACATACTCCGACATTCTCCGTTTCACTGTTTACACGTCAGTGGTAATACCTGCAAAATAAAAACATATTGAGATGAAGGATGTTTCAAACTTACAAGTTAATGAAAAGTATTTCATTTTGTTCTTTTAATACAGTAGTTACAGACGTGGAGTTAAAACTTACTGAACAACCCTCGTATTTCCAAATCGAATGGCTATTTGTCTTGCTTTTACTGAAATAATTTGGTGATAAACCTCGTATGCTCCGAAGAAATTTAAAAGAACCTTTTCTAGAAAAAGAGAAGAAAGGAAAAGATTTTTTATTGCTATAAAAATTTAATTATTCAATTCCAACGCTAAGAGTCAGGATGTATTGTTTAAGCTTCACTCTATCTTTAAAAAATAGCATTAGTAGTTAGTTCTGCATGATTTATTCTGAAAATTACTTAAACATTCACTTGGCTTATAGCTAGAAATGAATATATTTATTAGCTTTTAAATTTTATACAATATTTATTATTCACTCCAACAAATAATAAACTTAGTAGATCACGGCAATTCATCCACATCAATAATATGACACATTCGTAAACATAATTGCCGGAATTTCCAAAAATCCTAGCTCAAATCTTTTGTTTGGCATTTAGGAGATCTTCAACCTTCATGCTGAGGTAAAAACGATGGAACAGAGCATTTCACTGGCTTTCTTTTTTAAATTCACCCTTCACGAGAAGATCGCTCCATAATCATCTTGCGATTTCTCCACGCTCTTATGTTTTTTCTTTTCTTGTGATATCGCGCATCTATGAGTTAAACCTTTAGTTTGTTACGTTGCATTCGTGAGGATATTTATTATCCCACAGTTCTGCGAATCAGTAAATGCCTGAAAAGGATATTTCCACTCCTATATGTTTCATTCTGGTTTCAGTATTGTTGTGTGATGTGCAATATTGGGATTCTCTTTCGAAACTTATTAACAATTATGGGTTATTTCATTATTTATTTATTTATTTATTACTGTTTAAAGTCTGATAAATAATAATGTTTGTTAAATTAAAAACATATTTCTTTATCACTAATGAGTTTATTGAAGTGGTACTTTTAAGATCCTTCGTGAATACAAAGCAATATTTTTTATCTTACGAATATAAGACTAACACAGGCCTCATTTCTTCAAAATGAAGGTGTTTCTTAATATTTTGTTATGCATATTTCAGGGAAATTTCTGAAAATTGTCTCTCGCAAATAATTCTGACGCAAATCGATAATTTTCCTCGGGGTGGTAAACTATGAACTTAGTCCTAAAAACATTAGCATTACCAACTGAATTTTTACAAATTATTTCATAAATATTCTTGTAATTATATATATATATGCATCAAATGATTCATAATACAAATGATTTCAGAAATACGCTTGAATCTTTTAAATATAATCCAGACACATACTGGTTGCTGAATATAGAAAAAAGTCTCATCAGACAAAAATGAAGGGGGTGTGGAGGAGATATATTTCTTCGAGAGGTAGAAGATATACAGTGCATGTCAATAGTTTAAACACAATGACAATTTTAAACTAAAACTTTAAATATTCACTTTCTTTCAATATATGTCTTGTATATGTTCACTGTGAGAAAAAATCGTCAATATACACAAAATTATTCCTCTTTTTTTAACAAATAATTTCCGTACTCCTAGAAAACATGTTTTATCCGTGAATTTTACCCGAACGTCTAAAAAAGAGGGAGAAATTCCCTTTATTCCTAGAAAGCATGCGTATTAGGTCTATTAATAATAAATCCGAATTTATTTTAAAAATGAAAAAACAAAAATTCTATAAATTAAGATTTCTGATTTAATTAAAAAAGACAAAAAAAGTTTTCGAATTTCAAAATAAATAACAATTACTTTTCTCCTTCATTCAAAAGTACTCACAATTTATTTTTTAAAGTTGAATAAGCTGAATAAAGTTAAATAAAGTTGTTTATAAATAAATATTCGCATTTAAACTATACTTTAATTGAACACAGTTAAAAGATATTTTAATTAAGATAATTAAATGGAAAAAATAGATATTACTAAAAAAATCTTATCGAATAAAAATATACTATTCGTATTTTACCTCTAGCATTCTACATAAAAATGTTTAAAATTCCTATTTTTATACTATATTAATACTAAAGTATAAAATCACCAGCCACAATCTTATTAAAGATAAAATCTTCCCGAAATGAACTTCAAAATTAAAAGCTTTTTAAAGAAATCGATCAAGCCATAAACATCTGAAGCAAACATATTTACATCTTCAAAGAGTTTCGCTGCTGTGCAATTATAGTTCTCTACTAGCGTGTTTGTATCGTAACGCTGAGATGGCTGGTTCGAATCCAACGTCAGTCGTTTTTGCTTTTTCCCAACTTTCTTCAATTGACGGATATTTTACCTCCTGTAACGGAGAAAAAAATGGATATTCGCCAATTCATTGAAATATGTCGGCAGCACTGCTGCTAGTATAATTTCCGTGAATTGAAGAAAGTTTTTTTGAGAGTGTTAATAATAGCAGTTTTAACACGATATTCAATAACATTATCTTTTAAATTGCATTTTAAACCATGGAGTTTAAAAATAGAACAAAAATAATCATGTCAAATGTTTAAGCACAAAATCGTTTTTATGCAAATTTTACAAACTGGTGTAAGAGGTGGCGCACGCAAATGATTTGTGGGTGTATAGGAATCAATCAGTTGCTGTTTTTGAGATAATACAAAATACCTATAAGTCGAAAGAATTTTCAGAGGAGGAGGAGGTAATAAATATGTGGAGTATGAGATAAAAACATAAGTCTGTTTCTGAAATTGCAAGTGAATTAAAAAGATCAAAACGAGGTGTTCATCAAGTTTTGGTTCGTGTTAATGATTTCAAACGGAAATTCCGTTCAGGAAGGACAAGAGTGACTACTTTGCGCGAAGAGCGCTGCATCAGAAACTTGGCTTCAACTGGTAATTACACACTTTCGCAAAAGAAAAACATGCACTTGGAGGCCAATTATCGAAATAAATTGTTCATAGAAGAGTTTGAAACCAGGAATACATCAAAAATTGTAAAATGGCTCGATTACCATGTCTGAAACGACACCATAAACAAGCTAGATTACAGTGGGCCAAAGAGCATATGTCATTTGGTGATAAGTGGCTGACTGTCATATTCAGTGATGAAAAAATGGATCCTCGATGTCCTTAATGGATTTAAATTATAATTATATTCCCATTATCTCCACAAAGAACCTAGGCGTATATTTAGCCGACAACATGGGGTTGGTTGTGTAATGGTGTGGGGGGATATTTCTTTCATCTCTAGTATTCTCTCTAGTATCATCTCTAGTTATCTCTAGTATTCATCTGTGGTCGTGAAAACTCAGAAAACTATCAAGAGATACTTGACAATCGTTTGCTACCTGTTGCCGAGGTTTTTGGGAGAGAAAAATTATTATTTCAATATGATAATGCTTCGATCTATACCTCAAACTCAACTTCAACTTGGCTTAAGTCAAAAAAAGTATCTGCTTTGAAATGGCCTGCATTTCATTCCCCTGATTTAAACCCTATAGAAAATATGTGGGGTAGTCTCACTCATGCAGGTTATCAAAATGGAAAGCAGTATTCTTCTGTTAAATATTTGAAAGATGGCATTGAGAATGCGTGGTTTAAAATTGAACCCAAAACAATACAGAACTTCATTTTATCGATGGAAGACCCTATATTTAAAGTATTTCACCAGAATGGAGTAGTAATCAAGTATAAATATTTTTATTCTTCTTCTACTAAAGACAAAAGAACTACTGTGCTTAAACTTTTGACATACTAATTTTTGTTCTTTTGATAAATTCTATTAATTCAGATAAATTTTAAAGCATAAATCTGTTAAATAGCTTTTTAAAACTGCAATTTGTAGGTCATGTGTAAAGAAAAGTAACTTTCAGTGAATAATAAATTTTTATTTTGAAATTTTATGTTGTGCTTAAACTTTTGACACGCACTGTATTACAATGATATTTAATTTTGCGGCAAATATACCAAGTGTAAATTATTAATAAAATCTTACATGTTCTTATACATCTTGTTTTTTAGCGTTTATTATTGTATTTATATACCAGGGATTAGTAAGTATTACAATAACTTGACAACAATATTTTAATTGATTACACTTGGTTTTATAAAGTTAACAAACATTTAATGACACGCAGTACATGAATAAATAACCAATATATAGTGCATATTGGGTTAACACAAATTTAAAAGGCTATATGCCAATTTTACATCAATAATATAAGCACTTATGTTTACTTTCATCAAATACAACCAGATAACTCCGCTAGACATTTCTTTAAAATATCCTACTCTTAAGAAAACTGTTCTAATAATGATACCATCCATTATCATTGGCCGTGAGTCTTTCATGCCTCTGAATCTTTATTATCTTTACTCTGTCGAAACTGTCTGACTCTGTCTTTATTGTTGCACGAAGACGTTACTAATTTTTTTCACATTATTCGGCTATCCTGGCAATCTGTCGACCTCGACAATCGCCATTTCGCCTCATATAATTTGGATATCACGCTGCACCTGTAAAGAAAAACCGAATAATGTCAGTGTCAGTTAGTTCTCTTGCAGAATTAGGTGTGTCTGACACTACATCTTTTGAAAGATGTCCGGTTTCGCTTCAAATTTTTTACCTGTTTTGTCAAGCACAGTTTCATATCTTCTATAATAGTCAAAACTATTAAGAGGGTCTAATCATCGTCCATATTGTCTACGCCTCCTGTTACACCTACAGTATAGACCCTTACTAATCCAACAACTTTTACGTAATGCAGCTGTTTCCCATTCAACTCTTTCTCTTTTTAACCTCTGTGTTCTTCTCTTTCAAGTTTTTCATGTTCAATATTTATGTCTTTTCGTTTCCATTTAATTCTTTCAGATTCTTTCTTATTTTATCTTTCTAGTTCTCTCAACCCAAGTCATCTCTTATCATTTCCATTTAATTCATATCGATTCTTTCTTATTTTAGGTAGCTTTCATTACAAAAAGCTACCTATTGCAGCCGTTCCGGTATGCATCAATCGGCTGGTCAGCTGACTTGTCACTGGCTAAGGGATCAAGTGAGCGAGCAATTACTAGTCTTCTCGGTAAGGGTGGAGACTGACATAGGATTGTCTTGTGACCGTATGGACCCTGGTTAATACTGGTGCACGAATGTGCATCCCCTTGTTGGGCTCGGTAGTGGATGGTGCGACCGGTGTCTGACTTCTATTTTTTCTAATATGGATGGAAAAAATTCAATTCCTTCTATATCTCTTCCCTTGTGGAGAGCAACAAGTTGCACAAAATACTTTCACTCGCTTCTTTGTAATTAAACGTACTGATAGCCTCTCTGATAGCTCTTTTAAGAGAACTTCTCCTTTCCTTATTGCGAAAACAGCCAAACAATCACAGCTAATCTCAAATTGCTCTACAATAGGTTCCTTTTCAGTTTCTGTTCAGGCACATCAAAATTTAAATACAATCCGTGGTGTTATATCAGAATCAGATCTTCTGTTCACTACAAAAGAAGAACTTTTAACGAATTTAAAAGAACAAGATATCATAGATGTACGCCGTATTACTATTCGTCGAAATGGGCAAGTGCTTCCGACAAAGCACATTATACTAATATTCAATAGCCCTAATTTACCAACTAGAATTAAAGTTGGATACCTAAGCTGTCCAGTCCGACCTTATATCTCAAACCCTCTCCGTTGTTATAAATGCCAGCGTTATGGATATACTAATACCAAGTGTCGTGGATCTGTTACCTCCGCACGTTGTGCAGAAGTCGGCCATGACGATAAATCCTGTGAAAAACTCGAACACTGTGCAAACTGTAAAGGTGATCATACAGCATACTCTCGCACTCGTCCTAAATGGATCCTTGAAAACGAAATTCTTACTGTGAAAATTTCTCAGAAACTTTCTTACCCTGATGCTCGGAAACTTGTTGAGACCAGAACCCCCATCTGTTGGAGTTTCTTACTCTAGCTTATTCAAGCAAAATCAAAATCCTTAAGACACATAAGCATCCAAACTGACTCCTCCTCTCCACCAAAGTGTTCACCTGAGAATCCATCATCCAGCATTCTAAAAAGAAAAACCCGTTATGTACATTCTACTGCTAGTACAAGACAAATGCCAAAACTGGAACTCTGGCTACCATCATCAGAACCTGTGAAGATTGAAGACATTCATAGTCGATTACAAAAATCATCAGTTCAATCTGAAATATCAACTGAACGTGAGACCAAACAAACATCACTTTCAGGTAAAACCAAATTGGTGAAACCTATCTGTCCAACTCAGAAGCCAAGTGAACGAAAAACTGAACAAAAATTGAATTCTGCGGGTAAGATGAAAAATCCTAATGTTTCCCCAACACAAAAAGCAAACCAAAAATCATGTGTACAGAACAAAATACCCGGAAATCCCTCTACACAAGTCTCTTCACAGTGGAATACTGTGAAGAAAAAACAGAGAAAATCATGCGATAGCCCATCTGCTACTTATCTGAAGGATCCTAAACAGTTTTAGAATTACGTGGAAGAGGCCATGGAGTCAGCATCTTATGACTCAAGTATAGACGACGAGAATACTGTTTTTGAGGAGTTTGTGCTAATTGATTTTACGTTTTTAATTCTGTGATTTTTTCACTCGTTTTTATGTGTCATAATCTTATACTTCTTTCATATTTTACCATTTATTAATTTTGACCTTTTACAGTTTTTAATTCTACTGACTTGTGTCTTTTAATTGGGATCCTTGGCCTTTTTTATTTGTTTTTAATTGTATATGTCATTGCTGTTTTTAATTTAATTACGTTGTCCCTTTCCTCTTGTTCTTAGTGTTTTTTTACTCACTCTTTGTTCTCATTTTGAATTTGTCTTAGCGCAGCATGTCCCTATAGGCACTTTGCACCATAAAACCCCACTCAACCAACCAACCAACTAGCAGCCGTTCGGAGCAAAACGATAACGAAAGATTTTGGTATATTTTCACCGATCATGACGCCCAGACCCCGAAACCACCCTCCCTTCAAATGTTCATATATATATATATATAAATATATATATATATATATATATATATATATATATAAAATCATCTTTAGAACTTTATCAATTTCTTCATATATTTGTGATTTCAAATTTATTATATATATATATACAGTGGCGGTCCAAAGTTTCCGGCCAGCATAAAATTTTTGGTTAATTTGTAAGTATACCCATATGAAGAGGAATCTCAAACTGATACTTATACACTTTATTTACATAACAGTAAAGAACTTATTTATGGAATAAAAATTAAATATTAATAAATTTAATTGACAAAATTAATTGTAAAAGAAAATGCATGTTCTCAAAAGTTTCCGGCCACCTTGGCAAGTTTGGAAAAAGATGGTGTTGTAAAAGAAAATAACCGTGATCAACAACATTTACAATTAGTATTTTGTATTCATACATTTAGCAATAAGTACCGCGGCGCAGCAACGTGGCATCGATTCATGAACATTTGTAGATCATCAATGTTAAATTTTGTCCACGGTTCTTGCAATTTTTCTGAAAATTCTGCTAAATTGGAATATTTATAATTCCACACACGTTTTCAAGTTAGTTTCATCGATTTTCTATTGTATTCAGATCGGATGATTGGGCTGTCCATTTCAAAAGCGAAGTTTTTTTGTGCGAAAGCCACTGCTTGACGAGCTTGCATGTATGCTTTTGGTCGTTATCATGATGAAACAAATAGTTGCGACCACAATTTTTCCTCCAATAAGGCAGCAAATGATCTTGCAAGATATCCTTATGCATTGCACTATTCATCTTGCTGCGGATTTCAAATAACAGACAGGCGCATTTTCCAGAAAATGCTCCGCACAGCATATCGTGTCCTCCGCCATGCTTCATTGTAGAAATAATATATCTCGCACCTTATCTTTTGTTTTTAGGTCGTCGGTTGTAATGTTTTTTATCACACACAAAAAGATTGGACGTCGATTCATCTGAAAATAGTACTTTTTTCCAGTTTTCACTTGTCCAGTCTTTGTATTCCTTGGCAAACGCCAGTCGGGCCCTCTGAATTTTCTTATTTATGAAAGGATTTTTAACACCGACTGTTCCATAAATTTCTACGTTACATAAGCGTCTTGATACTATAGATAGACCTGTTTCAGCAATAACCATAGCACCATAAATGGCGTGGAATTGCAGCGGCATTTTTATGCGGGTCATCAACTGCTTTTTTTCTAATAATTCTGTCCACACGAATAGTCGTTTCCCGGAGTCCCCCGGACCGTGGCAAGTTCCGAAGGCCATGACCATCTTTATATATTTTTAAAATATCGTTTACAGCGAATTTTCCGATCGACAACTTTGCCACAATCTCACGAAAGGATTGTCCGTTTAGAGACCAACAAATCACACATTTAGGAACAAAAAATTGTTAAACTTTTCATTTTTTGAATCTCAAATACATTATTCACCTTAATTAATTAAAAAACATGGCCAAAAAACCACTTTAGCGATAGCAAAATCTAATGAATGACGAATGGCCGGAAACTTTTAACGCGGGAATTTTGAATTCCTCCCCTTTGCATTAAGTATCTTAAGTAACCAATCAAAATGATCCCGTGGTCAGAGGTAATTTGCTTATTCCTAACTTTTGCAGCAATGGAACTTCTTCTTTGCTAAAACGTTCTGTCAAACAAATAAAAAAAACTAACTGGCCGGAAACTTTTGACCGCCACAGTATATGTGATATTTGTCGCACTTTAACTCCTATATTTTTGAACCGATTTGGATGCAACTTGGTGTGTACGTAGTACATACTAATGTCTCGATCGAGTTCGTTGGCCAGCTTCATCCGCCATCTTGTTTCAAAATGGAAGCCATTTAAAATTTTTAAGAAAAAATTAAAATTTAAAATGTGCTACAAAAAATTAGAAATTGAAAAGGATTTGTTTCTTATGTGTTTTACCTTGATACAAATATTCCGGAGCATTTTTTGTTTTGTCTATTTCATAAAAAATGGCTGAGTTATAGCACTTTGAATTTCTAGTGTTGCTGACATTTTGCTACGATCTGAATTTTGTCATGCGATAACAGGCGTATTTTTGAACAGGTTTGGATATAACTTGGTGTGTACATAGTACATACCATCCGCCATCTTGTTTCAAAATGTTCGCCATTTAAATTTTTTTTTATTAAAATTTAAAATGTGGTACAAAAAAAATTAGAAATTGAAAAAGATATGTTTCTTATGTGTTTGACCTTGATACAAATATTCCGGAGTATTTTTTGTTTTGTCTATATCTTAAAAAAAGGTTGAGTTATAGCACTTTAAATTTCTAGCGTTACTGACATTTTGAAACGATTTGAAATTTGTCATGCGATAACAGGCGTATTTTTGAACAGGTTTGGATGTAACTTGGTGTGTATATAGTACATACCAATGTCTCGACCGAGTTCGTTTGCCAGATTCACCCACCATCTTGTTTCAAAATTGCGGCCATTTAAAAAATTAAAATTAAATTAAATTTTAAATGAGGTACAAAAAAATTGGAAATTGAAAAAAAAATTTTCTTATGTGTTTGATCTTGGTATAAAGATTACGGAGCATCTTTTGTATCGTCTATATCTTTAAAAAATGACTGTGTTATAGCACTTTGAATTTCTAGTGTTGCTGACATTTTGAAACGATCTGATTTTTGTCAGGCAATAACAGGGGTATTTATGAACCGATTTGCATGTAACTTGGTGTGTACATAGTACATACCAATGAATCGAAGGAGTTCGTTGGTAAACATCATCCGCCATCTTGTTTCAAAGTCTCTTGTCAAAGTTACTTGTCAGCCATTTAAAAAGTTTTAAAAAGTTTTAAATTCAACATGAGGTACAAAAAAAATAGAAAGTGGAAAATATTTTGTTCTTATGTGTTTAGCCTTGATACAAAGATTTCGGCGCATTTTTTGTTTTGTCTATATCATAAAAAATGGCTGAGTTGTAGCACTTTGAATTTCCAGTATGGCTGACATTTAGAAACGATCTGATTTTTGTTACGCGATAACATGCGTATTTATTAGCCGTTTTGGATTTGAGATGGCATGTGCATAGTATAGAGTAATTTCGGGATTTATGCCGCACATTTTTTTTTTAATTTGTGTATAAAGTCCCATGGTGGACATAAAAAAAAAATCATGCTGTGCTATTTAATGTTAAATATACCACGCGTGTACCGCGACAAAAAAATTCAAAACAAATAATTAATATCTTTTAATAATTTTTTTCTAAAATATTACACTGCGGTGCGTCACCCATACATTCAGGCTGAGACCCCGCACTTGTGCGGTAGTTATGCCGCGCTTGTAATAAGAACAGAATGAAATTATAAATAAAAATATTTAAAAAAATATTCATATCTGGACTATAATTAACGATGTAATAACAAAATGAAACTAAATGAGTGCAATGAAACGTATTAGTAGATTAAAATTAATAATTATTTGCCTACTTTCACTATTAAAATTATCCACTTATTTTTTTTTTTTTTACATTAAATTTTAATTGTTATTTCAACAACAATGTAACATCAATGTATTAGAGAGAGAAAAGAAAAAAAGTAAAATTGTATTTACATAATTTCTTTGTTACAAATTTTATTCGGTTGACACCACTTTTTAAAAAGAAGTTACCTTTACTTAAATAATCATGAAAATGCTCTAATTGAAGAAAGCAAATATTACTTTTCTTTTTTAATGGTGCAGAAACAAATTTTGTATGTTCTTTGTCAAGAGTTTATACGCACCTATGGTCCCGCATGGGTTAAGAGAACTGTTTTTTCGACTACAATCTACAGAAAAAGTGTCGAAAAGTACAGTCTTTATGTAACTAAACTGTAAAAAATATAATGCCAGTTTTCCGGTAGGAATCGGAAAACTAGTTCACTTATCGTACCGGAATAATTTCCAACCCAGCTTGGAATAAAATTCGTAAAATCGGAATAAAATCCGTAAAATACCGTTTTACTGACTATTTCCTTATTTTTACGGATTTTATTCCAAGCTGGGTCGGAAATTATTCCGGTACGGTAAGGGCAACTATTTTTCCGATTCCTACCGGAAAACTGGCAGTATTTTTCTTACAGTGTACATTTGACACAGGATGCAACGAAGCCAATTACACTTCCGCTTTTTGGAGTAGTTTTCTAAACATTCCTTGTAAAGAACGTCTGCGTTACGCGTAGTCCAATTTTTCATTATTTTCATCTTGACTTGTATCTTTCTTGCCCTTCTTACTTTTTATTTTTCCTTTTTTCTCCTTTGGTTTTAGCAAACTTGATAACATGCCTAACATGGTTAGTCTGTGCAAGAAAAAAAAAGGAAAAGTTAATAGCACTTAATCATCCCGTACCAAAGAAACTGCGGCATATATACCGGAATTGCAGTACGGCAAGTATCCCATTTTGCATGGTGCAGACGTCGGCCATCACAGTTACCTGGCATCGCTAAGGAGAATGGTGGAACCATACACACAGTACTCTATATTAACGCTACACTTAATTTTGCCTTTGAAATCATGTATGCATTTACTAATTAGTGTATGAAAAGTATTTAAACATAACGTGTTCAAAAGTTTGGACAATGAAATCACGTACTTACGTCAAATTAAGGATTGTACTTCTACAAGTAACCATTGAAATGAGATTCAAGCTATACACGTGTTAAATTAATCTCATTGCACACCTATACTGTGGGTTTGATGACAATCTATCGATAATTATAGGAAATACAAGGGGTGCGGTATCTATCCCGTATGCGCCGTCTCTCCCGGAATTACCCTATAGCAATGTCTCGATCAAGTTCACTGGTCAGCTTTATTCGCCATCTTGTTTAAAAATGACGGCCATTAATTTTATTTTTAATTAAATTTAAAAAGAGGTACAAAAAATTTAGAAACTGGAAAAGATTTCTTTCTTAAGTGTTTGAGCTTGATACAAAGATTCCGGGGCATTTTTTGTTTTTTCTTTTTCTTTAAAAATGGTTGAAATATAGTAGTTTGAATTGCTAATCTGGGTGACATTTTGAAAAATCTGATTTTGAGCCTGCGACAGCTCTCGTATATATCGACCGATTCCAATGTCACTTTGCATGTGCACAGAAATTACTAAGGTTTCAACTAAGTTCATTGGTTAGCTTCACCCATCATGTTGTTTCAAAATGGCAGACACTTCAAGATGACAAAATATAAGTCACTTTAAATAAAACCAGTTTGGATACAGTTGACTAATTTCGCGAAATTCTCGTTCACATTCAGTATTGACAAAAAATTTGTATTGAATCTTTTATAAATGGGTTTCACTAATTTGAGCTTCGTGTGTTTGAATAGTATAAGCTAGCTCTTTAAAAATAAGGAATATGAAAGCTACCTTTTCCTCCCGGCACTGGCCGGAAGAACTTTTTTCTTTTTATTTCTCTCAGATCACGTAGCACTCAATGGCTTGAACAACGTTGGCTAATTGTTGGCTAATTATAGTAAACACTGTCCCACAGTAAGAAATCAGCTCCTTGCCGTCCCATTAACTTGTTTTCTTTTTTTCTGTTTTCTTGTCTTGTTCATTTTCTGGTCTTCTATGTTGCACCTTTTGTGAAAATTGGCAAATTGCCACAGAATTTCAAAATGCTCTTAAGGTACACAGTACTACTTTATTTTTAAAAAACATCCGTTGTTTTGAATATAGTCTTTTTTTTCAGGGAAAAAAATAAAATTTTAAATCGGGATCATCTATTGGGTGTCAAAAAAATCGGTTTGGCAACAATGATATTTAAAATGAATGTGAATTATAATAAAGGTCATTAAATCATGTAAAAAAAAGAAACAGCGCAGAAGAACTCAACCATTTGCAGTTTTCAAAAATGATATCAGAACTATATAAACATTCTTAAGTGAATGTGAATTAAATGGGCACCACAAACACTCTCTTAAGTCAAATCTCTCTCACTAAAGTACGCCATCTTGTGAGCAATAAATAAAAATCTGTACAGAAGGCAAGAAACAATTCCTTGCAGCAGTCCCCCCCCCCCCCCAAAAAAAAAAAAATAATTGGATAATGGGTAACATTAATTTTATGGAAACAAACTGAATGCTAGTTAATTATTTCGACTTCGGCATTTACACTACTATAAACACTAATGTTGTTGTTATTTATAAAGTCCCCTTGGATGACAAAGACAACAGACAATGTTCAGAAATCCATATGAGATAGTTTCCTTTTAATAGGCATCATAGATCTGAAAGACTGAATAGGCCTAAGTGTTTTACCCTGCAATTACCTGAAGTTACCGAGCTAGGGGGCCGAATCCCCCTAGCTCTGTACCTCTCTCTCACTTACCGGCCTCCCAGAAAGAAAACTTTCCACATCACTGATTTTATGTGCAGTTTTAAATATCAAACCGGATAAAATGTCACTTACTTAAATGCAGAACATGATCAATGATGTTTCTCTTCGGTTAACGGTTCGAACTGGGGCAGCATTTGGAGAATGGCATTTGCTCATTATTAATAATAATAATATCATCATTTTATAAGTCTGTAGCATAATAACGCACAAAAAATTCGCAATTAACCCGTAACTGGAGACGGGAGTCAAGAAGACTCCGCGGCTCTGATTATCACGTGGTATTTTGTGCTTGAATACAATAATCTCTTCAGTACCTTCAAGTAGATCTTTAATCAGTATGTTGGCAGAAGTCTAAGTTTGAACACACGCCTATATCAGAGTTATTCTTTTTCAAAGTTTTCGTTGGTATTTATGGAGTCAGATTGACTCCACGTCTCTGAAACTGTGACTGAAAAAATATATAACGCACCAGTGAATTTCTGCGTATTTAGCATTGCAATCCCCTTCCTTTGTCTAGATTAATATATTGTTATCAAGTAGGAGCTTGGTGCAGTATAATAAAAGCGTAAAAAATAGCAACGTTAAAAGCACCAAAATTTTAAATTTTGGTGCTTTTAACGTTGCTATTTTTTACGCTTTTATAATATATTGTTGTTTAAAATGAAATGGATAATACCAAACCAGGACGTTCCTGGAAAAAAGTTCAGCCATGCGATCCAGAGTTTGAAAAAACTGTAATGCAATGGTTTGAAGAATGCAAAGTTTCGGAAGATGACTCTCATATTAGCGATGCAGAAACGATTATAAGCGATCATGAGGAAGAAAGCGAACAAGAAAGTGAAGAAAATTCGGACGTAAATTCAGAAGAGGAAGACGATATGGTTGACATGGAAAATTATTTCTACGGGAAAGGAAAAAATAGATACAAGTGGTCTAAGAAGCCGTTAGTTAGTTCGCATTCCTGGACGCCTCAGAACAATATTGTTTTGCAACTGCCCGGAATTCGCCGTAATTTTCAACGGATATCGTTGAATGAAAATCAAGCCTGAACCTACATTTTCTCGACCGACATGTTGCTTATGATTGTGAAATATACAAATCTTAAACTTGCTGCAAATAGGCAAAACTATAAAGATCAATATAAGTCAGATTTGCGTTATTTGGATAGTGGAATTATGCAGCTTTATGGGTCTACTGTTTTACACAGCTGCTTTTAAATCAAACCATGAAGATCTCAGCTCACTGCTTGCAACAGATGGGACGGGTCGAGACATTTTCCGGTATATCATGAATGTGAAACGCTTTGCCGTTCTACTCCAGTGCTTGAGGTTTGATGACCCAAATAGGATTAAGAACGATTAAGGGAAAATCCAGTGGCATTAATATCAGAGATTTTCGAAAAATTAATCACAAACTCGCAGTCAGCTTACAGTATTGGCACTTTAGCATGTATCGATGAGCTGCTTGTTAGTTTTAGAGGAAGGAGTAAATTCAACATGTACATGCCTAATAAGCCTTGTAAATATAGACTGAAAATAATAGCTTTAACTGATGCCAGAAACAATTACTTCTTCAATGGCTATATATATTGTGCTAAAAATTCTGATTGTATGACACTATAAGAAGATAAAATGTTACAAAAACCAACACAGGCAGTTGCGCGCTTGTCTGCTTGTGTTGCAGGCACAAACAGGAATATAACAGCAGACAACTGGTTTTCATCAGTTGAGCTTGTAAAAGTTTTGAAGGAAAAAATCTTATATCAAAACACCAATAAGAAGGAAATTATCGCTTTTTATAATAACATCAAATCTGGTGTTGATGCCGCCCCACCAGTGGCCGAGAGTTTCTGCTCTCGAAGCTAGTAGACGGGAGATGCTGGGTTCGAACCCAATCGCGCCCGTCGGCCTAATCGTTCGGAGTTTCTGTGGTTTTCTTCGAACCTTGGCTTTCCATGCGTAGATACGTGTTAGGTTCCTTCAGAAAGACCCTGACGAAGGGTACCCTCTCCCCTTCGCGCCCATATCCCGCACTCCCCCACCGGACATATATCCCTCGAGTAGATAAAATCAACCCAATTCAACCTTTGTGTTGATGCCTTGGATGAAAAATATGTCATATATTGTACTGGTCGGGGAACCAGAAAGTGGCCAATGGCTATATTTTTTCGCCTTACGGATATAAGTGCAGTTAACGCATTTATTATTTACCAGGCCACACGAGACTATAGAAAAGAGTCAAGGCTAGATTTTATAAAGAACCTCGCAAAACAGCTTGCCAGTGAAGAGTTATAAAGAGGGTCAACAAATACCTGTCTTCGACAGGAGGTGAGATTTTCAATTGCGAATGTACACTGTTAAAAATATCGCGAAAACTTACCTCAGTTTTTAAAGGCTATCTATTTTCTGACCAATGAGAATGATACACAAATGCCTTGGAGCGTTCTCATTGGTCAGAAAATAGATAGCCTTTAAAAACAGAGGTAATTTTTCACGATATTTTTAACAGTGTACTTGGTAAAGAAGAGGAAAAAGTACAAGCAGATAGCAGTGGGAAATATTTCTTATATAATCTTTCCAAAAACTAATATTATAACATTTAACAATTTTAATGAAATTATTTTTAGAATTTTGGTAATTGCATGATTTCCAGACTATATTCCGTTTCCAAAATAAATTGTAATGCTGTTTACAAAAGACAAAAAAGAAAAATAACATTGGAGTCATTTTGACTCTATGTCTCTGACCATGTAAGGAAATTCATGTCTCCAGTTACGGGTTAATATAAAATTTTAAGTCAGATATATTAACATTTTAGTGCAGATTAAATGAAATTTGTAAATTTGCATATGCAGTTTAAGTCAGTTTAAATAATAAAAAAAACTTTTACCCATTCCTTACAAAGAAACATATAAAAATGCCTTTTTTGTTTTTTAAATATTTCACATAATTCAATATATTAAAAAACGTAACAATGAGTCTACATCCAAATATTCATTTATTTTCAAGCAACCTAGGCTCATTAAATCATATTAAAAAAAACTGCGCAGAAGAACTCAATCATTTGCATTTTTCAAAAATAATATCAGAACTATATAAGCATTCTCAAAAGGTGTCGACAACTATCCTAAACCATTAAAGTATAACATAATTTTCCGAACAACATTGTAAAACATTCATGAAATAGACGAAAAAAAGATGATAATTCGCTCGTAAAAAATTCATTTCTATGAACTGCTATCCTTCATACGGAATATTTTCCGTGTACAAATACATATCGTGGACATTCGAGTATCCCTTTTGGGAATTTTGAATGCGCATCCAAGATCATATATATATTTAATATTTAAAGAAATCACACAGATTATCATTTTTTATGAACATTCTCTATATCAACATAATATTTGTCGAAGAAAATATGAATGTTATTTTTAATAGAAGAGAAACTGGTTTGCAGGTTCCTATATTCTTCAAAAGAAACTACAAGAAAATGCTTTGCTTTTAAATTTAATTTCTTTAGTATAAAGCTTCCATTAAACTTCCTATAAAGATTTCCATTTTAAAGGATAAAAAAGCACGTTTAGTACATCATCTTAATATGTAATTTTATCTTAGTTTCTTTAGTTAATGGATAAAACAAATTCATGTAAACGTTTATAGGTAATAAAATTGAAATAGCATTTCAAATAAAATATAATTTTCTCTCTATCATTTACGTAGGACTGTCACTGGTCCATTTTTTTAATATCACATTTTGAAAATAATAATTTTTGTGAGAGGTTTTTACAACTTGTTCTAGCATTAACCACGAAAATTAATCTTTGGAAATACCAGTATTCAAAATGGAAATGAGTAAGACCCCTGTATCTTCCAAAAATCAATTACTCTTGTCAAACTTTCCAATCTTTATTTAAATATTTCTTTGAAAATTCTTTCAAGACTGATTTCTAATATCGGCCTATTTTATTAATATATAAACGTAGTATTTGATCCATAAATTTTGTGATATTTACACACATGCTTAAGATTTGATAGAAATTGCTTTCTCATTAAAATTTCCTTCCTTGATAGTTTGAGTATTGGACATTTTTCTAACAATGAATTTTATATGAAGAATGGTAAGAAAGTCTATTCTATTCGACATAAAATTCAAGAGTTCTTGGAACCTGTTGGATCCTGTATATTTGCTGTGATTTATGTCTTTCCCTCATTAACCACATTTATGACACAAAAGTTAAAAATTAGCTAATTTATACATTGTACCTAAAGCCTTACGTTTTGTATCTTTTGGACCACTCTTAACTTAAACTATGGGCAAACGAACCACCATGCTATGAAGCACCAGTACTAAGCTAAATACCTAAGGAAGGTAGAATAAAACGTGGTCAGTAAATGGGAAAATGACGATAAGGAAACACTGCGCTACTGTTCAATTCCGTGTGGATGCTATAAAGGGTATTGAGACACCATTGCACAGACTGTGCAGAACGAAAATTTGCGATATGAGTAAACAAAATTTGTCCTAAGAACCATACCTCAACGACGCATAGTTTTGGAGAAATCTGTAAAATGAAAAACATGACATCTTAAATTCCCTAGAAGTTTGTAAGGAATTACAACGACCCTGACCAAAAGTAAAGTAATTGTCGCAATATTCAATAGCAAAATGCATGATCTCTATGCGAAGATTACTAATAGTTTCAAGCTGTAGCTTTTTAAATCACGCCAAACGAGCGACAGCTGTTTATTAGCATGTTAGAAACACTTCTAGTGTAAATCTCTTCTTTAACACTTCCCCTGCCTACGTGTACATTAGTTATCTTCAAAAAATATATTTTTTAAAAATAAATCTGACCTTATCTGTTTCATGAGGTACAATAACGATTATTTTTGGTGCTCTGGATGTGACGTCATGCTTTTACTTACGCATTATTATAGAAAACTGTACGTTTTAGACGCATGGTTTTTGGGATATTTTTTATGTACTTTAAGTGAGAATTTTCGTTCTCCAAAGTTTACACGATGGTATCCAAGCACCCCGTATGCCTTTAATGTACCGAGCCGGGAGGTTTTTTCCACATCCGTTAAGGACCATAAGTGCATCATCATCATCCATCAGCATCATCCATCAGCTTTGATACCAAAATACGGTTTTCCATCAATTATTGCTTCGTTAAATGGGCGTTTCACCCCTTGTAGAGTCTCTTTGTTTTCTATTATGATGTCTGAGAAATCAAACAGGCATAAGACAAGAACAAAAATAAATTAGGCGAGAAAGAAAATTACTGAAATCTAATACAGGTTTTTAAAACAAGCACTGAAGGTCATCTATCATTTTGCATATATTCATGATTTTGCTCGTTTTTTATTATAATTGAAAATCGAAGAATTTAAGAACTTAAGAATTTTTTTTAATTGCTAGTCCTTGTATGGTGTTCGCTCGTTAGGTCCAAATTATTGAGTGTTTGCAAAGTGTAAATTGAAAATGATGTAAATTTAATAAACTTGCACTGGTGTTTATGCCATGTTATTTCACTTCAAAGCTCTGTCCGACAATGACCTACGCTAATGTCAAGATTGTCAATATCTCATATAAGAGAAAATAGTTGGTTTCTAAACACTAGTGTGACTTAATGGGCAAGTAAACATGCCTGGACGTCGGACAACAGGTAATACTTTAGGAACATTTTGTGGATTTCATTAACAACATAAACTGCAATATATTAGGTTATGTTGGACAGTGCTTCGTAATTCATTCATACAATTATCATACTTCACTTTTAGCAACTATATTAACCCTTCTAGTACTAGATTTTAATTATTGATAACGTTGTTAGTTTGCATGATTTGAACCAGAAACATAATTCTATTATATGAGGGGCTCATAACCATAGTAGACCAAGTCCATTTAGAAGTTGCATAAAATCTGTTTTATTCCCTCCCAAAGTGGTGCTTGAAGGGTTATGGGATCCGCTGCACCGAGCATTCGTGAAAAACCAAAATAGAAAATCTTAATCCAATCAATCTTATAGTTAGTATATAGAATAAGGCGTGTCGTATCATTTTTTAAAAAATTAAATATTTCTGAAAATGACGGCATTAAAAAATGAATCTGACCTCATAGAAATGATTTTAAAATGCTTGTAAAAAATGTAAATTTGAAAATATTAAAAAACTCTTACGTAGTGCCATAGATAGAGTAGGAGGGGGTAAATATACGCACGCGGCAAAGATACGCACTGGCTGATTTAATGTGAAGAAACATTTCTACAATCATGACCGCTAGGTGGTAGTTTCGTCTCAAGTGTAGTAGTTGTGTGTTCAAACCTTGTGAAAAAAGTAGCACTCCGTGCCAAGAAAATAAGGCAAGTCTGTTTTATTCAAATCTGTTTTATTCACTACCAAAGTGGTGCTTGAAGGGTTATGGGATCTGCTGCACCGAGCATTCCTGAAAAACCAAAATAGAAAATCTTAATCCAATCAATCTTATAGTTAGTATATAAAATAAGGCGTGTCGTATCATTTTTAAAAAAAATAAATATTTCTGAAAATGACGGCATTAAAAAATGAATCTGACCTCATAGAAAGGATTTTAAAATGCTTGTAAAAAAATGTAAATTTGAAAATATTAAAAAACTCTTACGTAGTGCCATAGATAGAGTAGGTGGGGGTAAATATACGCACGCGGCAAAGATACGCACTGGCTGATTTAATATGAAGAAACATTACTACAATCATGACCGCTAAGTGGTAGTTTGGTGTCAAGTGTAGTAGTTGTGTATTCAAACCTTGTGAAAAAAGTAGCACTCCGTGCCAAGAAAATAAGGTAAGTTTAAATTTTCTCATTTTGATCTAATATTTTTAAATTTTCACTTTATTGTTTAGCTAACAATACTTCTAATTTTACAAATCCAAAAATTCAGTGGATAATGGAAGTTCTATAGCTTCTAAATGCCGTATAGTTTACTTCGATTGCATTTGTTGAAACTTGCCAGTAGCCGGTTAAGTAGAATACTGCAGAATGGGGTAAAATTACGCATCCGTCTTGGGGAAAAGATACGCACAAGTTTAAGATTCAGGGATTCGTCCTATCATTTTAGCTAGATGCAAAGCTTTCCACAATTACGTTGGGGAAAGTTTTATTTTTTATATAGTATAAAATATAATAACTACTTAACTAATATAAGCCAGTTAACTACCATTTCCTTTTCTAGTTAAGTTATTTTCAATTAGAATATAGGTATCTACCTACCTACTTTTAAAAATCATTATTCTTGTTTCATAAAACGATTTTGTTTTAAGTCTTAACTCTTAACTCCTGTTATCTGTTTCACAGACCGCTGCTATATTCAGTTTTCATAGCTTAACTTGTAATTTTCAATTAAACTATCGATGTTAGTTTAATTTTGATTCGTTTGGAAACGTAGTAGTATCGCTAAAGACTTCTAAATGAGGATAATCTTTATTATAATAGGCCTTTACATAAAGTTTAGCACAAAAACTGTATCTTATGAGTCGGTCAACCCTTTTATTCATTCTACGATCAAGGGGATCTTTGAGACCGCTCACAGTATTTATGCAACAATTTTTGTCACAGTAGTTAGAGGTTAACTGCTATTTGCGATCTCACAGACCGCTGTGTTTTTCTTTTTTTTTTCCTGGTTTAACTTACAATTTTCAGTCTAACTAAAACACTAGTGAAATTTATTAATATTTTTGCATAACTCATTTGTTTTATTGGAAATGGGCAAAACCCCACAGTAATTGGTCAAAAATACGCACTGCGTATCTTTGCCCCACGACTGCGTGCTTTTACCCCAACCGATGGGGAAAAGATACGCAGAGCAATGTTTTTTAAAAATTGCAATTTCTCGCAAAATTATAATTTGACAGAATGTTGGTTGATGGTGACACTTGCCTATGGTTCTATTCTAACATTTTAATCACTCATTACATAAGTTTAGACCATTGTAGTCCGCGAGCCAGCAACAGATTTTGATGACCAAGTTCCTCTCGGCCGATAATTTGTAAAATGCTTCAGAGAGATTTATCATGAAGCTCCGTGAACGACAGCTGCGGTTCCGTGGGTGGGTTGAGCAGCGGTAGCCTCCCAAACACGTAAAAAAAAAAGAAACAAAATTAGTCATTTCCTCCCGGTTGAAAATTTGTCAAATTATAGCTAACCCAGTATCTTGAGGAAAACAAAATGTCAGCTGATTATAAAGTGGTGGGTAATACGTCAGCTGGTCACACTAACATGAAAAAATATACAGGGTGCAAAGGAAAGTCCCTTTAACCTGAAAATACTTGCGAACGGAGACAGCTACAGCTATGGAAGTGAGGTAACGGGATAGTAAAGTGACTACGCCCGATTTAATGCAAACGACGGCAGCGCCCCTAGTGACGAAATTTGGAACATAGCCATTGAAAATCGAAAACGAAAAAATATAGAGCTAAATTTTCAGTTAGAAAGTTTTAGAGCATTAATTAATTAGTATGAAACGACGTTTGGTTTACATGGATAAGGTAAATCTCCGCCCGTATACCCAAAAATGTCCGAAATCGATGCACTCTATTTTGTGTAAACTTTTGAATGGAATAGCCAGAAGTATGAAGAAATACGCACAATTTATGGTATAAATACGTGCTTATCTCAATGCATTTTGATAACATCACACATAAAACAAAAAAGAGAACTGTCTCACAGTGATAAAAAGTTAATATTGAGTATGTTCGAAAAGTTCGCCATTGCTCACGATGCACGTTTGTATTCGTGAGAATAATTCTACATGCCACATTTCTCAGCATGGAACGTCTATTGCTAGCCTCTTCAATACGACGACATAGACTTAACCCTTTCAAGGGCGGTGGCTAGACGGTCTAGCCACCTAATTTTATTCTAAAATTGACAAATGGCAGCAAGAATATTTTAATAAAATTTCGCTTTTGTAATGAAAGTGAAAATTAGCGGGTTTTTATTTTCGAAGAAATTCGTTTGAATAATCTGGTGTCAATAAATTACTTCATCAGTTTACGAACAGAATTCTTCTGCCCCTGAAAGGGTTAATTTAAAATTTTAAATGCATTGGAAATTAAATTTTTACAGCACAGTACAACGTCACAATCTGAAATTGTGCACTGCTACATTTACGGAATGTGAATATTGCAAAGTAGAATCGTCGCTCATCGATTTCGGACATTTTTGGGTATACAGGCGACGATTTATCTTATCCGTGTGAGCCAAATGTCGTTTCGTACTGATTAATTTATTCTCTAAAACTTTCTAATTGGAAATTTTGCTCTATTTCTTTTAGTTTACGATTTTCAATAGCTATTTTCCAAATTTCGCCAATAGGGGGCGCTGTCGTTGTTTGCATTAAATCGGGCGTAGTCACTTTACTGTACCGTTACCTTACTTCCATAGCTGTAGCTCTCTCCACTCGCAAGTATTTTAAGGTTAAAGGGACTTTCCTTTGCACCCTGTACATTTTTTTCATGTTCGTGTTACCACTGACGTATTAACCACCTCTTTATAATCAGCTGAATTTTTTTTTTCTTCAAGATATTGGGTGAGCTATAATTTGACAAATTTTCAACCGGGAGGAAATGACTAATTTTTTTTTTTTTTTTTTTTTTTTTTTAACGCGTTTAGGAGGTTACCGCTGCTCAACACACCCACGGAACCGCAGCTGACGTTCACGGAGCTTCATGATACATCTCTCTGAAGCATTTTAAAAATTATCGGCCGAGAGGAAATAACTGACGAAATTTGCACCCGGCTCGGGGACTATTGTGTACGTTAAAAATTAAAATGTATGGAAAGTGCGTATCTTTACCTCCACCTACTCTAATTGAATTCTGGACATATTAAAAGTTAAAGGAAATCAGTCGTGAGGTTTCGAGCAATAAAAGTGGCTAATTTTTCAAGAAAGTAGTTTAAAGAAGCAGTAAATGACACCTGCATATTTGTCGTAGTAGCTTTTGTAATAAACTGAATTTCAAAAAATTGCCTGTAGGCTATATTCTAAACACTATAAGCTATTGAAAAATAAAGATAAACGGTCAAGTGCGAGTATTACTCTGATCAGAGGGTTCCGTACAATAAATATATGAATTAGTAATAGTCCAGGCTATAGAGACCGTATAGGGACTCTACCTAGCAAAATTAATGGTAGTACTGGAAATCGGCTTTCTAGATGATTTTTGGGTCGCTGAATCCGAATTTGTAACGTCCCACCAAAATTTCCCCCGGCAACCCCCCCCCCAAATTTTGGTAAAAAGTCCCCCAAAAAAGGTTTTTATTAAAAAATTCCATTTTTTTTTTTTTAGGGAAAAAGTAGCTAGAAATTCAGAAAGTAGACAAAATTTGCAACAAATTAGATAATTAGATAAACAAATTTATGACATTATGACTTAGGATGAAGAGGAAGGGAGGATCTGCCTCGGAACATGCGCCGCAGTGCTGCGTGGACTAAGTTGCGCAATTCCACTTAACCACTCACACGTTTACATTAGCCCTCCCATCTTCCCTCCGAACTTTCTCTATAAGGTTTACTTTAAGTTTTTTGGGTCGCTGAATCCGAATTTTTAATTTACCCCAAACTTTTCCCCCCGAACGCCTCCCCCCCCATCAAATAGTTGTTTTAAACTTAAATTTCTTATTGTTTTAGGGGGAAAACATTACGAAATTCAGAAACTAGACAAAATTTGCAACAAATAGGATATATGACATTATGACGTAGGATAAACGGGGAGAGAGGGGGCTGCCTCGGAACATTCCCGCGCGCTTTTCTCAAAAACCAAATTTTTTCAAAAAATCAATTTTTTGGGGTTGCCGGGTGAAATTTTGGTGGGAAGTTACAAATTCGGATTCAGCGACCCAAACAACATAAAGTGAGTCGAAATTCAGAACTAGTATTAATTTTGCCAGATAAAATCCCCTATTGCCTGGACTTCATAATTTAGTGCACGTAGCGCCGCAGTGCATGTTCAGAGGCAGATCCCCCCTTCCCCATCATCCTAAGTCATAATGTCATATATCTAATTTTTTGGAAATTTTGTCTACTTTCTGAATTTCTAGATACTTTTTCTCTAAAACAATAAAAAAATTGATATTTTTAATAAAAACCTATTTTGGGGGGCTTTTTACCAAAATTTTGGGAGGTTGCCGGGGGAATTCTTGGTGGGAAGTTACAAATTCGGATTCAGCGACCCAAAAAACATCTAGAAAGCCGATTTCCAGTACTACCATTAATTTTGCTAGGTAAAATTCCCTATTGCCTGGACTATAACTGTATTATAAAAAAATCGTTGCTAAAAAAATAATAAGACTTTGTAAAAAACTATACAACGTAGGGTGGGGTATAGCTATATGTAGTAGAAAAGTATGAATGGGTACACCATAAAAGTTCAAAGAGAAATTATGCCTAAGTAATATTAAATATTGCAATTCTGTATAACTATTTTTTTAATCTTATCCTAATCTGTTTATGCTGAACTTAATTCGATACAATAAAAGTAGTGCATATTTAAACATCATTTGGCATATCATAAAACTAAATTAAGCGTAGTAAAATTATTTTCTTTTTACAGTGTAGCTAAAACAAAACCCTTGTTCAAAGTTGTAGGGTTGGGTATAGCTGTATATACTAGAATAGTATAAATGGGTATACCATAAAAGTTTAAAGAGATATGAAGCCTAAACAATATCAAATATTGCTATTCTGTATAACTCTTTTTTTTTTTATCTTATCCTATTATGCTTATGATGAACATAATTCGGCACATATAATAAAAGTTGTTCATATTTAACCCCTTGCGCTCTGGCGCTGTTAGCGGATGTAAGTCACTAACCACTAGTGTTGCCACATCTGGTAGATTTTTTTTTTAAATTTTGAATTCACACCCCAAAATCTTAATTGGTATTTTTCTTTTATGTTATTTATAGAAAATCAATCATCTCGAAGAGAAAAAAATTAGAGTTAAAAGCTTTCTGGTGAAAATTCGGAATGCCCAATTAAAATATTAGCCATATATAGCATGACGTACGCTGCGCACGTCATATAGCGCAAAAGATTAAACTTCACTTGGCATTTCATAAAACTAAACTCAACGCAGTAATAATCTTTTCTTTTACAGTGTAGCTAAAACAAAACCCAATGTCAATAATTTCTTCAATCTTCAAGATTAAATGGAATCTTAGTATTTTAGCTTCACCATGTGATAGGATACCTCATAACGCTTTCATCCAGAAGTTAAATTTTTTTTTAGAAAAAGTGGCATAACACGTTCATCTACTCAGCTCTTCAATTATGTAGTAAATTTCTACACTACTATTGTAAACATCTGTTTTTCCCAAAATATTTTTTTATTATTCATAATCCATAACTGGTCTTCTTTGTTATCTGGTGCAATTATGTCATCACTTTCTCCACTATTGCTGTCAGTTATTTTCCCATTCAGATCTCTAACATTTGATTTTTTCCAAGAAACTTGAAAAATCAAACTCGTCGTCGACGCTAAAAATGTGTTAAGATTTAATCTTCTAGAGAGTTTAAACTAAGACGTTATGTTTACTACAATTAGCTTCAGATAATGATTTCGAACTATGCATTTTTCCAGAACTTTTCCTGTTATTGAACTTTGATATTGTTTTATGTGTGTTTTTTTTTATTTATTTAATACTATAATCTACTACAGTTGGATTTAATTGATATATAAATACGATCACATGTAATTTTTGCTGTTGACTATCAATTGCTAGTCGAATTGTATCAATGCATCGAGCAGCAAGTGAGAGTCAACGCTGAATTGTACAAAGGAAATAATGGTACTCTATTGAGTAAGCTAAAAGTACCTTTTGATGTAGGGGAGACTAGGGAGGGTTGACCCACTTTTTACAAAATGATTTTTTATTTTTTAAATATTGAACGTAGAATAAAGTTTTATATATCATTTTATTCGTTATACAATTAGTTATCAAAATAAAATTACTACATAAGAGTAACATATAAGAAATTTGAAAAATGATTGATTTTAATCATGAAAAAATAATGGGTCAAGACTCCCCACATACGGGTGGGTTGACCCACTATATGGGAGGCTTGACCCACTTTGTTTTATATTGCACTATTTGTGAAGAGAAGTAAAATCAGTTTAAAAAAAGCAAAATAACTTTATTTTACATGTTTGAATTATTATAAAAAAAATATTTTTTAAAATATGAGGCTTAAACAAACCTGTTGAGACGCAATCGCAAATCAGAGGAGAAAATTTTTGTTTTAGTTAGTTTTGTTTAGTTTGTTGTTCTGTTAGAAACAAGTTCCGTTTTCATAGTGTTTCAAGTTATTATGTCTGGATTTAGGAGCCCCTGTCCCGCTTTTTAATCTCCTTGTTCTATTTTTGTGACACTCGATCTGACACTTTATTCACCCTGGTGAAATTTTTCTACATACCTTCCTAAAGTTTTTCGATCGATACTATGTTCTTCTGCAACCGCATCACTTAGCTGATCATTAACATGATTTAAATCGTTAAGGGACAAAGTACTTCCAATACTAAAATGTTGAAATAAATCTCTGGCACCAGAATTTATGAACATATTTATTTGGAAATGAGAAAAAGACTATATTTCACATACATATTAAATGAAAAGATTTTAGCAAAATTCATGTGTCATTGTGATGTTTCGGAATTAAAATTAAGTGGTCTTATAAGCATAGCACTTCCCCTCAAAGGGTTAAGACTGCTGCTTGCTACGTCCTTTCTAGCCCTTTCTAGTCTTTTCCACTGTTTCTATTTACCTATTGTAAGCAATATTTAAATGGAAAAAAAGTTCCTATCAACTTTCCCATTTTCTAGCAATTTTTCATATTTTTCTATAACCAGTTTTAAACAGTTTCTTTTCCATCACGCCATTTTACTGAAGCTTTACAGAATAAATTTACATTCTTTTATGTATACACCATTAACTTTTCATTATGCACAGAGTATAATAAAAAGATTTCCAAAACCACTTAATTAAGGGAGCCTTGAGCATCTGGTCAACCCTCCCTCACATTGACTAAGTAAAGCATCCCTACATAGAGCTTTTCTGAAGAACACCACACTGTTATGCTAAGCCTAACTTACTGTACAGTCTTTATGCCTGGAATGAAAGCTCGATATTTCTGCATTACTTTAAACCTGCTTACTTAAATTTCTATGATATATTTAATCTGAAAAAAATCTTACAAAATATTTCTAAAAAACACAACTTTTAGATTGAAAACGCCTCACAGTTGATTTTTTCCATACCTATTTCGATTATCTCTATGAAACGAAGACTGTTGTTTGAGCATTCCTTTAGCTTTGATTGACATCTATTGAAAAACTCTGAAATTCTTTTAAATATGAAAATTGATGATTGGGTTAAGCCTCCCCTATGGTCAATCGTCCCTACTCTCCCCTAAATTTCTTTTACCATGCTAAGACTACTGTGAGATGTATAAAAAAATACTATTAATAAATGTGTTACCATTATTGCCCTTGTATGCTTATGATATGCTTTTCGAGAGCCGTTTTTAAATTTTAAAAATATACAGTGGTGGCCAAAATTGTGGACACTTTTACGTAGCTTTCATTACAAAAAGTAAAAAGATACTTATTGCAGCCGTCCAATGGAAAACACTTCGGGAAATTTTGCTACATTTTCACCAATCATGAATCCTAGATACCAAAACCACCCTCCGTCTTATATATATATATTTATATCTGAATTTCGTCATGCTGTAACTCTCGAATTTTTTAACCGATTTGGATGAAATTTTTTATATGCATAGTACATACTAATGTCTCGACCGATTTCGTTGGCCAGCTCCATCCGCCATCTTGTTTCAAAACAGGGTTGGAAAAAAACATGTTTAAAAAAACATTTTTTTTTTTTGTTTAAAACATGTTTTAAACGTTTACAACGTTTTTTTTTCTCATTCAACAGCACAATTTTGATTAAAGTGAACAAAAATTATTAAATATAAAGAATGAAAATATTTTCAAACAGCAGTAAGGAAGAAAAAATTTATATAATAAATACCAAACATTAATTAGCAATTTTATTTTTATTCTAAACTAAAACATTTCATTGTTAAGTTCTTTAAAAATGGTAACAAGTTTGGCAGCCTTATCAACACCCAAACGATTTCTGGTTTTGCTTTGCAAAAAACCAAAAGTAGAGAAAACTCTTTCGAAACCAGCAGTAGAACATACAGCTGTATGTAACTGTTTTATGATATTCATGGCATTTTTATCAATGTATTTTTCAAGGCTTTACCACCACTATAAAGGTGTTATTTCCACTTTATTTGATTCTCCATTGGCAAATTGATGATTGGTAACTGCATCAAACATATAATCGGAGAATGGAGCTGACTTAGCCTTATAGTTTATAATTATTGGAATTAGTTCAGGACATAATTGGGCAACAAGGTTCATGCCTTTTTCAGTCTCATCAATTGTAAGTGATTCTCCTTTAAAGCGCGGATCAGTAATGTTTGCCAAGAAATGTGCGGGGGTCATGACCATTTCATATCTGTCTTCTATAGCTTTTTCAATGTTTTTACAATACAATAGAGAACAGATAATTATCTTCACTTCAGTTCCCTTGCAACAGATAAAAGAATTATCTTCACTTCAGTTCTCTTTTCTCAAATAAAATATTAAAATAAATAAATAAATAAATATATGAAATATATAAAAAATTAGTTAAGAAATAAATATTTTTAAAACATGTCCATTTTTTATTATTAAATTATTATTATTATTATTATTATTATTTTGAGAACAGATTCAAACTCAAAAACAAAATAGATAGATTGGTTGGTAGGTAGCATACTTTTATAACTCTGAGGACAGAAAAGCAAATTTAAACAATTAGAATTTAAAAGGAACTGAAAGTAGATAAGTTATTTTTCATTCCAGTTTATTTTCATAAATGAATTATTAAAAAGGAAGTATTATTAAAAGAAATTAAAATTAATGTTGATTTTATATATATATATGAATATTTTAAACTGAAGTCATTATAATTTTAATAAAGAAAGAGAAAAAGGAAAAAAATGATGTGATTAAAATACACATCATCAAAACCATTGAATTGAAAGAAAAAAAAAAGAGAAAACTCCAACTTTCATGAGACCACCCAGAAGTAAAAATCATTATCGGACACATTTTACAACCGCCATTTACAAATAGGCAGAACTATAACAAATAAATTTTACGAACGGACATTTTTACAACAACATTCGGACCTTCGATTTATGATACTAGACTATAGGCCTTCCCTCCAGGACACACAGCGGGTGGTACAAAAAATAGAGGCAGGGCATTTAATTTTCAAAAACGACCATTACGGCAGAAGGGAAAGCAACAGATCAGATCTTATTGGATGCTGAGAAGAGAAAGTAAAAAAAGGGACGAATAAATTACAAAAATCAAGTGTAAGAGGAGTACAACGAGAGGAAAAAAAGTCATTCTAAAAAATGTTTTTCTAAGAGTGTTTCCAAAAAAGAAGGTGCTCTCTGCCAGTTCTCCCATCAGAGTGCAGTAGTTCTTTGTAGAACGAAATCCGAATGGAGGATTGTACCCTAAGACTCTTGATAGGGATACTTACCAAATACGGATCTGTCTACATTCAGTGCTAATGTCTCTAACAAGTGATGATTCCTGACACGAAAGGTACATTTTATTTAATTCCCTTCTGCCTGTTATATTGATGAATTATACCATTTTAAATTGAATTATGACCTTGCCTACCCTTGTCAGTAAATTAAAGACAGAATATCATTTACTGGTTTAAAATGAAAGTCATTCAAAATATTATATGAATTTAATTGTTTCCAATGAAAATCATTCAGTATATCATATGTGTTTGTATCGTATATTTGTGTTTTCTGTATATAAATAAATGTTATTGTTTGTGTATAAAACGGAATAAGTGTCTAATTAACTGATTCATGTGTCTGCTTAATTTTAATAATTGTTAATTTAAGCATTTTTAGTCGGCGGCTTCAAAAGGAAGTTGGTGCTGCAAAAACGCACAGCGCAAGAAGATTAAGTTTATTTTTTATTAACGAAGATTAATGATTGAGATGTGTAAGAGAGTAAAGGAATGCGTCATAGAAAAGGATTAATTTATATGTATATTTATACAAGGCATATTTCCTTTAGGTATACCGAATTCCCAGAAGCAAAACGATCACTAAGATTTAAATAATTCCAATCACCTAACTAAAATATATGCTTAAAAGGGGTATTAGAGAGATGGTTAATGAAGGGGAAATGAGAGCTAATTAGATGTCTACAACTTTGATTGTAAAATGCAAATTTCTCCCCATCAACAATAAAACATCTTTTTTAACTACTAAACAAATATCTATATACTCGTAGTATTGTAGCATTATCTATTGATGGGACCCCTAGCGAGGGCGTGTCTATGCGCTCAAGGAGAAACTTTCCGAGATTCTCCTGGGCTCGCGAGCGGCACCTACCCCCTTTAATCTGTTGTCCCTCATAAATGTCTTTGGCGGGAAATGGTATTTGATCTTGAGGGGCCTCCGTACATCAACTCCGGCTCGGTAACCTCGAACTGGTTCGCGGGCCCGACTCCTTTATAGGTGCTCGGTTCCTGCGGGCTGTCGTGGCGTCCCGGGTCGGGAACCAAGAGAAGGAACCATTTGGCTCCCCTATCTAAGTGGTGGGATCTGTCGCACGTGACCATTCATCCTCTTGGGAATAACCGGTGTGACGAACGCTGGGCAGTGCACCGGCTTGACCGGAGTTTGCGTGTGGATCGGCCCTAACGGGCCACTCCTGGCGGCGACCTTCGGGACGCGCCGCGGGGTTTGGAACGGGGGTCTTTCCGCACGTAGACGAATGGGCCTGCAAGGGGCAACCCGTCTTATCTATTGATGGGTGGCCGCCCCTCCGGGTGGTTCCGAACGGACCCCTTGAGTGGGGGAGGAGACCGGAAGCCCGGCCGAGTTCGTTGTGTACAAATGCGAGGGGGCCGGATGGGGACGAATCGCCACCTCCTCGAGAGACTTGCGGTCGACAGGCCAAGAGTCCGGTGGCCACGGTTAGCGGACGTTGTGCATGGGTTTCAGGCCCTTCGGGCTCGGTCTTTAGGGTAACCCCCGGCACCCGGGTTCTCTGGGCAAGCCGGATAGCGACAGTCCATAGGTCGATCCCGGTGCTTGTCTTATGGCCGGACGGTGTCGCCGGGCAAAGACTAGCTAAGGCGATAGGACCCCATCCACCAATAGACTAAGAGGGAACCAGAGGTGAGAGAGCGGGCTTTGTAGTGGAAAGTCCTTGGTGCTCGCTAGTGACGACGGGGCTCGCGGGAACGCCATGCAGGGACTCCCGGAGCGACCGAAGGGCGAGGGTTTCGGACAGCGCCCGAGTTAATTTTTGACTCGGGTGGCTCATCCCTCCAAGGACCGCAGCTGAAGCAGTTGTGAGCCGAACCTAAGGTGGGTAGGGTTTGGCGGTGCCCTCGTCGACCAAGGAGCGGTCGCGTGGGGAGGCCAGTATGGCTCTGGTTGCTCCATGTCGTGCCGTGACCCTTGAGAGGGGGTCGGCCGGCAGGTCCACCATCGAACGCTGTCCCCGCGGGGAAACGGTCCGGAGGCTCGCCGGTAACGCGGCGGCGCTTCGAACCTCGGAGGATCTCTTGGTCCGATCCAGGTCCTTCGTGTCTATGCGATATTGGAGATTGCCTCACCCAGTGATGAGGACCTAGAGGTGTCTCCACCTAACTTTCGAACGCACTAACAAAGGTAGCGGTCGGTCACTGCACGGGGTAAGGGGCCTTCGGGCCTGGGTACCCTCGACGGCCGTGAGGTAAGGTAGTGGTGGGCGGGCTTCTGCCGGCCTCTGGGTCGGGCGGTGGGGTACTCTGTTCCATCCAACCCCCTAGCGATGCGGAGTCTATTCCGTCTAGGTGGAGCTTTCCGCGCCCGCCTGGGGTCGCTAACGGCACCTAGTTTGGGCTCTCTGGTTCCCGGCGTGATCCGCGAGGGGTTCCGTCGGTCGAGCTGGGGAGTCTGGGCGAAAAGCCCGATGCTGGGTCGCTTTACGGCCGGAGGGAGTTTCCCCGTCCTCCCGGGTTTTCAAGCTAGGGGCCTCTAAATAACTTTCTTATCAGCTGGCCCGCATAAATGTCTCTGCCGGAAAATGGTATCTGATCTTGTGGGCCTTCCGTAAAGCAAATCCGGGTCGGGAAGCCTCGGTTCAGTTTCGTGGGCCCAGCGTCTTTATAGGCGTCTGGTTCCTGCGGGCTTGCGGGGTCTACTGGCTCGGGTAACCAAGTTTAGGTACCACTTGGTTTTTCTAGCTGGGTAGTGAGGACTGTCGCATGCGACCGTTCATCTCTTCTTGGGAATAGCCGTCGTTGCATGTGCTGGGCAGCGCGTCGACTTGGCCGGAGTTTGCGTGGGGTTCCGCTCTGTCGGGGCTTGTCTGGCGGCGACCTTCGGGACGCGCCGCGGGGCTTGTCTTGCGGGTGGTTCCCTGCGTAGACGTATGGGCTTGATAAGAGCCTGGGACCGGAAGGCTGTCCCCTTTTTGGGGGGGGCACCCACCGTCTTATCTATTGATGGAAGAAAGAATTATTTATAGTATATTAAGAAGGCGTTTAGCCCAGATTTTTTACTCAATATTATGTTCTCTGTGCACCAACTGCTGAATTTATTCAGAAAAAAGGAGAAATAGATCTCTTACCTAGTTTCCTGAACAAGAGTATAAAAAGGATACCACCTTTAAAAAAAAAGTAAATCCATAAAGGATATGCATGCTATTAACTTTTCATCTCTAATTTTGTTATAGTTTGTGTATACATTTTGATAACACAAAAATAATAGGGAGTCAAATTATGTATAAAAAAAAAAGTTGTTGACTATTTTTCATTATTGGGGTAGCACAATACATTTTAAAAAAAGTAAAAAAAAAAAAAAAAGGTATGGGAAATCTTCACAAGAAAAACAAAAGAAGCTATCCCACTACTACTTAAACTAAACACTAATTGTTCTCAACTTCTGCACATTTTAAAGAAAGCAGAAATAACCGAGATTTTGCAATTCAGATATTATACAATCATGGTAATACACAATACTGAGCAACACAATTATAAAAAGAAGACTGCTAACATCTTGGTTTTTAGACAGAAAAGCCACGGAAATTAAAGATAGCAGATAGTACAAAAATGAGATAGAGAAACAGAAATGCATGGTTCTAGATAGTCTTTATAAATAATTTAACACTGAAATACTGTTAGATTTGAAAATTAGATTATTAATATATTATAGCACTTTGATATTATATAAAAAATCATAATTGAGATATTTAAAAAAATAAATTATGTATTTCCAATTTTAGAGGAAATAAATTTACTTTAAATACTTAATTAAAATTAAATAACCAATTTATAATTTTAATAAAATTTGAATGTCTTTTAGTATATACAGTTAATTAGAAATTTTTAATACAATTTTATTTCATAAATTTTAATTTGTGACCTTATTAGCAATAATCATGTTTTAAATATTGTTTTAAATCTAATGTTTTAAACGTGTTTTAAACAGCTGTTTTAAACGAAATGTTTTAAACATAACAACCCTGTTTCAAAATGGCGGCCATTTGAATTTTAGATTTTTTTATGTTTTCTAACATTGTATTCTTATAGAAAATGTTACGTTTCACAAAATGCAAACTCTTATGTATCATTTTAAACAGAAAGTTAGAAACATTAAAATATATTTTAAAGAGTCACACAGCGTAAGTTAACAACATAAATCATTTTAAAGGGAAAGTTAGGAAACCTAAAAATTTCAAAAAGTGTCCACACAATTCAAATTGCCGCTGAAGCTGGATGGCGGATGAAGCTGGCCGACGAACTCTATCGAGACAGTAGTATGTACTATGCATATGAAAAATTTCATCCAAATCGGTTAAAAAATTCGAGAGTTACAGCATGACACAATGCAGATATATATAAGTCAGCATTTCAACGGAAGGTGTGTTTGGTATCTGGGGATCATGATGGGTGAAAATATAGCAAAATTTACCGAAGATTTTTCCTTTGGACGGCTGCAATAGGTAGCTTTTTACTTTTTGTAATGAAAGCTATCTAAAAGTGTCTACAGTTTTGGCAACCACTGTACGTAATATAGATGAATTATTTATGCGTAGTAGATAAATAATACGAGCATGAAGTTTTAAAATCAAACCAATTAAGAAAAGCAACCACCATTAAATTTTTAATACTGCTTGTAAATATTCAGTTTTAGTTTTAAATAGAAACTTTAGAGTTGAAATCTATTAAAAATGTCGTGACTTAATCTAATCAAAATAATCTATATTTTTAATGCTTAAAACGCTGTATATTCATTAAAAGAATGATAAGAGGAGAATAAAATATTATTTTAAACATTTTGTAACACGTGATTACGCACAGGAATTCATCTCGTAGCATATGGTGTGGAGATAAAATTAATATGGAAACAGAAACCTGTGAGATTTCTACCATACTATGGTCATTATACACAAAGGACACTTTGTAACGCGAAATAACCCATTATGAATGTATATGTTTATAATGAGCCACCATAGAATAAATTTGCTATATTGCAAAAGTTTTCAAAATACATTTGTTTGTACTATAATAGAATACATATATTTTTGGAATTATTTCCTCAACAATGCGATAGCTTATAATGTAGAAATGAATTTCAATGACATTTGAAGTTTAGGAATTGCAACAGACAAATATAATAAGAAGTTTACAATAGATAAATTGAAAATTCTTTTATGAGGGAAGTTATGAAAAATTATTTTATAAAGCGCATCTTCTTAATGTCGAAATAACGTAATTTCGGTTATAAAACTAAAAGGATTTAACAATGGAAGCTAAATTAATTAATTCTAGTTTGATTTGTTTTAACTGAACGAACTATCTAAACACTGATGATAATTAATATAAAGTAATATTTTTTATAATACATAATGTCGCTAAAATGTACAAGGATATTATGTGAATGTATTTACCACAAATATATCCAATTTTATAATGTAAAAGTTCAAAATAATCAGGAATAAACACAAGAAAATTGGCAATTGATTACGTTGTAGAAACTACCAAACAAATTAATTATTTATAATTTCGCTATTATTAAAATGTAAGTAGTGAGTGAGGTGCGAAAAGGAAGCAATTTAGAATAGAATAGAATGATGTACAGAACATGGTATTTATTTAATCGGCTATGGAGAAATTAGCTTCGAAAATTAAGCAAACTTTAAAACGACCTATACAAATATAACTCAGAATGAAATTATATTTTAATTACGCACGTTCTGGAGATAAATTATTTAAACAAATTAAACGTTTTCTAAATTCAACAATTTATTTTGTCTGTCAAAGCGTTCGTAATATTTGTCTTTATCTTCTTGCATTTACATACTTTGGACTGTCTTGAAACGAATGGCGTTTAAGTCAAAATTATGCCAATAACTTGATAAGAGTCCTTTTTTACATGTTTGATGACGTCTATTACGCATTTTTTAATGTACAAACGGTTTGCTTTTAATATTTACATTATCAGCTTACTGTTATCTGTTAAGATACAAAGAATAAACATTAAGAAAATGACGATTTAATTTGAAAAGTTCCAATTTTCAATCTTTTCTATCACGTCTTCCGCTACGTTCTTAACAGAATTTCGGGCTGCCTCTTTGAATTTACATAGTTTGGAATATCCTGACACGAATGGCGTTTTAATTAGGATTGATAAAATTTTTTGATTAGAGTTCACATTCTACACTTTTGATGACGCTTGCTACGACTTTAGTAACGTCCGCCTTCCGTATTTCCGTTATTAGACAACTTGTATCCGCTAAAGAACAAATATTGATCAAATGACTTGACTTCTCTCCATCTTTTTACATTTGCACGTCAGTTTTTCAACCCTTCGTCGAGCGTACTTATTGGCGGGCTAATTTTTACTTTTATAACCGCTCAAAAGCAACATGATTTTATACATCATAACTTTGAACAAATGGCATTTTGTCGTTGTCTTCCAGTCTATCAACATTGTGTATACATTCGGTGCTGATGTGTTATCGGAAGGCGTTGTCTGTTTTTTTCATTATTTTTTTTTCCTATTATTCTCAATGATTTCAATACATATCAACTAATTTTATAGTCTTGATGTTAATGATGGTAGTCTTGTTTCTAATGATTCTAAAAAATTAAGGTATGGCTGATTTTTCCCAATTTCCTTGAATTTTACGGTCCATGTGCAATCGGAAGATATTAATAAATGTATTGCTATTTTACATTTAATTTTGTCTATTCAATTTGAAACTTTTCGGACATATAGTTATTAAAAAAATTGTTTTGAAAATTTTTGGACCCACCCTAAAATATAGTATGTTGCAAAATGATAGGTCCACACCAAAATGTTACGATTTCTACTAAATTATTACATTATAGTGTTAAATTATATTTTGTAATAACTTTAAAACTCTGATAACAGCATATTATCATAAAGAAAAAATTATAGGAAATATATTTGCAAAAATGAAAGCAATATATAAAAAAAGGCTGTTGCAAAATGATAGGTCGAACAATTGAAATGTAACTTTTAAATCTGTTTTAATGGGAAATATTTACTCATTTTTTCAGTATAACTTCATAAACTCTGTTTGGAATTGATTTAATGAACTTCTGCAAGTGATGCAAGTCGATAATACGTCGCTGAAAACATATCAATTGCTTTAATTTCTTTGTGGTATTGTCTCAATTTTTTTACAGCATATGACTACGGTTCTTGCTAATATTCACCATAGGTTTTCTGTAATAAAGAATAAAAGCAAATCAGACAATAATGTACATATTGCATAGAAACCATTCAAAGGTAGAATTTGTAATGTGAATCGGGGCATTTTCATGTTGAAACATAAAATATGGCCCTCCAATTTATTCCGAAATTAGTAATAAGTGCTCATTAATCTGTAATAATTCCTAGCATTCCTATGATTACTTAAAAACAATATATATATATTTCATCCAAAGTCGTCCCAAACCATTATCGAATCCCCTCCGCTTTACCGTTAATAAAACAACAACACTGTTCCTCTTTCCATAAGTCATGGCAGTAAAATTAGCAGTTATCTGGACCATGTAAATAATTTTTTTTTTCCATCAATAAATATTATACAGCAATTCTTTGCAATACATTTATCCGTTATTTTTAAATTGCTTTCTCTTTTTGTACGTATAGAAATTGTATTACTTCAAGTTTGAGAACAATGCAGCCTCAATGTCTGGAATAACTTTTCTCCATTGCTGAGGATCATAAAGGAATCGAGCCAGAATTAAGCTCCTTAGCGATCATCGTTCTCATTTGAACAGATAATAATATGTAACAAAAATATTTTTTTCTTGTCCTTGGGTAATAACTGTAAGCCTCTATTAATATATGTCTTACTAGTTAAGAAACTGACAGTTTTTTACAACAAACTTTATTTCCATGCACAGGACTTTGATATGTTGATATGGACGAACGCTATAGTAAATATGTCAAACCCATGTCAAATGCCTGGTTACTAAAGCAAACTTTGTTAACAATAATAGCCATTATATCCATGTTTGAGACACAAGGAAGCACAAAAAAACACTTACAAGGCAAAGACAAAAATTATGTTACACAGTGCAATAATTTTGACATTCAAGGTGAATTTCTAGTCTTTGAAGAATATTTTTAATAGCAAAATTCGCTTATAACGTTATGTGGTAATTTAACTACGTGATAATACTGTGGTAATGTAACGTTATGTGGTAATGTGGTAATATAAATTCGCGTTATAAGGTACTTGTACCCAATATGTACACGCTAAGGAAAATCGATTTTTTTCACCCCCGTGTACACGTCATAGGACTCCAAAACTATATGACCACTATCCCTGGACTGTTGACTATCATTATTAAACCCTTTAACCGTCTGGCCCGGATTTTTCCGTTCCTAGAAATCATGTTAAAATGGCTGTAGACCAAAATATTTTAAACAGAATTCTATTTTGAACCTTATATAGAAAGTAGTGATATTAAAGATATTATAGCACCAAACTGAGATTTTAAAAATATATATCCTGGGATTTACAAGCATTCTTATAAACATACTGCAAAACCCTCGGACGGTGAAAGGGTTAAAATTAGAGACCTTGTAATTATTCTGGTTTAATTTTAATGATAAAAACAAAAAATGTTTACATGTGTCCATATAAGGAACCATCTGTTCCTATTATGGACATGCATGTCCATTAGGGTGTCCCAAAAAAATGAATGTCGTTTTATTTTTTCGCATACCCTCTCATTTTTTCCTTTTATGTCAAAACAATTGTAAATAAAGTTTCATGTAATTTGGACCACGGGAACCCGTGCCGACTTTTATCTAAATATCTCAGTCAGTACTTGTGCACTTAGCGAGCGAACGCTGACACATGCCACCCTGTCACGTGTCTGTAGCGGAGCACCCAGCAGTTGCAAATGAAAAAGATGAAACAAAACAAAAAAGAAAGGTTTTGGAATGCTTGTGACAATGCGCAACCCGTGAAGAAACAGTGCAAAAACTGTGAAACGTGTCAGTACCAGTTTAATCAGGACAGCGCACATCTATGTGTCAATGTGTGTATAATTCCAAGTTAGTCTTTTGTTAGTAAATGTCTGTATAGTTTTTAATCAGTGAGCAGAAAATGGCAGTGGAATTGTGTAGTTCTAAAACAGTGATATTTTTAATAGGGCAAATTAAACATGAAATAACGGGTTCAAAACTTCCGTCTAATGGACAAGTTCTCGCAGTTTTGTTTTACAATATTCGAGAAGAGAATTTAACTGTTAATGAAAATGCAAATATCGCTATTCGTAAAAGTATTATTATTTGGGAAAAGACACACATGCCTAAGAAATTGTTGCGAAATTGTGTGAGGAAGCTTGTTAATATGTATCAAGTTTGTAGAGACTTACAAAAAATGCAAAGAAATTACAAGACGTATTCAAGCGGCGACAACAAGAATTTGTAACTATTTTAGAGCTTTTCTTTGCTTGCTGTCATCATGTATACGATCTAGAATTAAAGGCTGTATTCGTAATGAACATTAAACAAGTGACAACAAGTGCCGATATTACACTCTTTAAAAAGCACAAATTGAATTGGAAGGACATCTATCCAACTAAAATACAGTGCTATGGAGAAACAGTGGGATATTTCTAACCCGTATCTGCACTTGGCAATTTGCTTGAATTTTACCGCTCTGCACTTTAAAATGTTATTATCTGAGAGGACTATCAAGAGTTGATCAAAATTTCTGTCATATTTTTAGGTGGAGATGCAGAAAATAATTAATTCAGACCTCTGGGTGCTACGTACCAAGCTAGATGCATGTTCCGAGCGGTTTACTCCCTAAAACTCTCGTTGTTTAGTTCTCATATGAAATGAAACGTCAGGGATAAGAAATCACTGTTAAACGTCTGCTTGTTTATCGTGAAAATCTATGTTAAACATGGCTTCAATACATTTTGGCAGTTAAAGAACCCTAAAAAGATTTGTGCTTTTGAAATCTTTGAAAATCTACGAAAATGTGAATGAAGAATTTCTCCAGCATTTATGGTATTTGACTGATGAAATAGCAGTATTAGCACTTTTTGATGATGATGATGATGTTGACAAAGAAACAGAATTAAAAATGATGACAAATTTACATAGAGAAAATTTCTCGACCCGTGAAAAAACATACATTCCAACGAAGGAAGAAAGAGGTTCAATGTAAGGCGAGTTTCATATATTGATTTTGCAATTGTTTATTTAGTCATTCATTTATATCACACGATTGTTACCTGTTCTTTTATTTTTTTTAAAGAAAAAAGCATCGATGATCTCATATCACTTAAAAGAAATTCATTCTTTTCTGGACTCAAAATTTATGATAATTTTGCAGAGTCCCTCTTCATGGGAGAATAATGCTTCGTTTCCGGACGCGAAAAAGACGATCTCAACGCTCAGAGCAATGAATAATACAGTTGAAAGAGCGGTAAAATTGATGCAGGACTTTCATGATTTAATAACGGTGACGGAGGAACAAAAACAATTTTCCTTATGTTGCGTACAAGAACACACGAAGTTCTATCCCGACTGTAAAAAGAAAACATTGAAATGAAAATAAGCTCAGTAATGTTTCTTTTACTATAATATGTTAATAAATATCTTCTTTGAATAAAATAATGTTTTATTAACCAAAGAAACATATATTTTACAATCTTTCCATAGTATTCCCAATACAAGATTTCATGTTCAAGTTTGACCGAAAGTCGGCACGGGTTACCGTTATCTTATTGCAATAATATTTTTTATTTATGTTTCTCAGGTGAAATAGAAAAAAATAGAGGGTATGCGTATTTGATTTTGCAAAAAAAAAAAAAAAAAAATTACCTTGTATCATGGGACACCCTAATGTCCATATCAGGGACAGGTGGCTCCTTATTGACCTACGACACAGGGAGTATGGAAGAGCCAGTCTTCGAAGGGATTTTAGAGGAGAGGGGTTAAAAGAAATATAACTTACAGTATTGCGGGAGAGGGGGTGGCACAGTAAATATCTTCAGAACATGCACTTTAGAAAGGGGGGTCATTTTCGGTTGCGGCTCTTCGAAGACCCATGCTATAGTATATGCACCTCAGTTACTACAAAATATTATGAAATAATATAGTTGGTTTTGCTTAGCTTTATTGCATCTGTGTGCAGAATTTACATCTGTTATTACTCAGTCCTCACAGGATGGACAAATAAAAACTGCTTCATCGTGGGCGGTAAGTCCCACACAGTCCTCGTGGACATATCTGCCGCATGTGATGCATAGTCGCATGTCTGCAACAGAATCAATACTGCATAAGAAGAAGTACCAGCCCTGCTTTGTTGAGGAAGTCATACCGCTGGGACCTGCGATTTCGCCAGCATATACCCTACTGAGGAGAGGCTTCTTTTTATTTTTCTGCAAGGGCTCTTTGGAGGATTTTTTTTTTTTTTTTGGAGAAGGTTTCTTCGAGGATTGTTGAGATGACATTAAACAGATATTTTACAAATTTGTGAATCTAAAGATTCACTTGCTGTATTTCCAATGTGGACATAAGGTGTCCCTATTGGGAATCGGCATAGTTTTACTAAATCTTGTAATAAATAAACAAAGAAAAAAAATTAAGCAATATATGCAATAGAAATCGAAAATATGTTTTATCAGCTTTCTAAAAAACTCCACTTTTCAATATTTAAAGTAACTTTACCATATCTAATAAGAATTTAAACTTACCTGTAACACAGACCTGCAAAAAAATACATTTGAAAATTGCATTAATTTTGATAACTAATTTTTATGTTTTTTTATTGCTGATTCCGAAAATGGAATCCATTTTTTTTTCTATCACGTAAGGATTTTTCACAAAATGATTGCATATTTTTAAAGAAAATGCTGAAATCATGAAATTTTGACATTTCATTTAAATTTCATTTATTTATAAATCTACATAAATTACATTTATATCTGAGTTCAAGCAGTAGGTAAGTATATGTAGAAGGTTACAAGTCCTTAGAGTAATGTTTTCTCTTTACATCAAAAGTTTTTTTGCCACTTTTCGTATTGTGAACTTTGCAGGGATTGTCTTTTTGTAGCCTCCGGCAATAGTCGGCTATCATGCTGACATTCCATTTGCCTTGATATCACCTCGCCATTTCCTTTATATCCTGGTGAAATCTTTCATCTTGTTCCTCACTAACTGTACCTAAATTTTCAGGAAAATAGTCTAGGTGTAAATCAAGAAAATGAACTTTAAAGCTCATATTGTACCCTAAAATCTTGAACTTTTTTACCATCTCTTCTACAATAGATTTGTAGTTTGAGTCTTTTTTGTTGCGAAGAAAGCTAGTAATAACTAGTCTGAAAGATTTCCAGGCTTTTCTTTCGTTTGTTTTCATTTTATTCTCAAAATTTTCATCTTTCATCATTTTCCTGATGTCTGGTCCTACAAACACACCTTCCTTCAGTTTTACTTTGGGTAAACCCGGGAACTGCTCACAAAGGTATTTGAAACCTTCACCTTCTTTTGGTAAAGCCTTGACAAATTGTTTCATAATACCGAATTTTATATGAAGCGGTGAAAGTAACATTTCTTTTGGATCAGCAAGATTTTTCCTTTACCAGGTCCATGAGGGACAGGACGTATAGCAGACGGAATGTCAGGATAAAATATTTCCGTTTTGTTCTTTAAATTGAAACATTTCACATTACAAATACAAAAATAGCAATCATCAGTGTGATTTTTAGGTTCTTTCCAAACCATTGGTATACCAAACCGAAAAGATTGCTTTTTACCTTGAAACCATTACCTTAATTCTTCTATGTAAATACGACAAACTTTGTGTGGAGGCCGAAGTTTATCTTGATCACCCAATTTCATGCCAAAATAAGCGAAATACACTTAAAAAAAATCTGATATGCTTGTTTGTTGTTTTTTCACTGTATAGTTACCGCAAATACAGAAGAAACAATTCGGTGAATTAGCACATCCTCTGGAAGCCACGTTCTCTAATGCAGAAAAAACTAGAAGTAAAATTTACTACTATAACTTATAACTCATAGGTTGGAATAAAAACGCATATGTACAGCACAGTGTGAAGAAAGACACTGATTCAGGAGTAGACATAAGGTCCGTGAAAATACGTGTAAAGAAGGGGTGGCGAGCAGACACCTGCAAGCAGGAGAGATTCGATTTCAACTGGTTTCTTCTGTCTTGAATATTGCATTTAATAGGCACTTTACAGATTAAAAGAAATATTTTATATTGAAATAGTTTCCTCTTTCTTTTTTATTAGTTTAATGCACCAATTTACTATTTTAAGTCCATAAATTTATTTATCAAACTCATATAAATAATAATTTTTGGTCCAAAATATACTAAATTCATAAAAAAATAGATTGCGATTTGTGATAAAACTGTACGTGATGGAATTTTTTCATTATTTTTCTAGTAATCAGCATCCAAAAAATTACCAAAAATACCACTTACTATGCCGGCAATTTTTTCATCGCAGGCTTGTGTAATTATAATCAGCACACCACAAAACAAAAGGTTTCCTTCCAAATGGCGAACAGGGCGCTTTTTTGCACTTTTCTGGCTTAATTATATTTTCAATTGCTTTTCTTCACGGACATGTAGCGCCATCTCTCGATCAAAATTGCTACTTTTAAAGATATTAGGGGTGTCCACATTGAGAGCACTCTCCATATTGGGTACAAGTACCTTATCCTTTCTGTCTTACTATCTCATCTTTCTGCCACATTCTTTATTCGCTTTTATCCTTTCTTCTTTTTCCGCAAGTCGATTTTTCTGATTCATTATATCTGCAGTTTAAAATTTAAAACTACACGCGGGATTGTTTTTTAATGTCAAGGACACTGTAGAGCCACAAATAACATTGATTATGATAAGGATTTTCATAAATCAGGAATGCCATGTTTTAAATATATATATATAAAATGTTAGAGTTATAATTTGCTGCTAAATTTATTAAATTAATTATTGTTATAGGATTAGATGATGTTTTGTAATTATATTATGGCTATATATATATATATATATATATTATCTTTTTTACAATAATAATTATCCTATGCAGTTTTTGAAATATTATTTAAAGATAGTTTTAAAAAGTGAGTGGCAACATTGTGGTTGGTGGCGTGAGCAACTTATGGCGGCATCCATCCAGAACATTCCATATGACACGTAAATTCTAAAGTCTTGTTTAAAGAACGGATTTGCGAGGATGTTTTGAATCAAAGGAGGTATGCAGATATGGATTTCAAGTTTTTGACAATGGACTCGGAGAGAAAATTAATAGTTTTGTTATTGACAGGTAAATAACATTATACAGGTACTGTCTTCATGTTTTTGATTTTTTTTCCTTGCAGGTTTGGGAGGGTGCACGTTCTTCTGCATTCATACATGTTAAGTTAATTTCATTTGTTTATATTTAAATTGAAAATTTTAAAGTAATTTTCTAAAAGATAATTTTTTAAGGAATTTTGTATTTTAAATTATACTTTGTTTTGTATAAATTTGGTTTATTTTATCCTCTTTGAATTTAGTTTCTTAAATGACAATAGTTTTTTTCTGTATTGAGTGCAGGATGAACGTGTGTTCAAAAACCTGCAGACTTTTAACAGTGGGGTGGTATCGAGTTCAAACCAAGTGTAGAAATTGAAATATGGTGGTTAAGTTATTATACTATTTACTAATCCCTATATATATTTGGGTGGTTAGCCGGGATTTGAATAAAAAATATTTTGTATCGGGATATAAATAAAAAGTAAGCTGAACTGAGTTATTCGAATTCTGAAGAATAACGATAAGAGAACATCTTCAGTGATCGGATCTGAAATTTCCACAATTTGTGAGTATAACACCTTTTGATATTTTTATTTTATCGTAACATCAGCAAAATAGACAATGTTATCTTTAAATAAAGCTAGAAAAGGGAATTTATTAAATTTATGGGATACTTTTGGACTAGATATTCCCCCAACTATTAAAAATTATTGATTTAATAAAAATTACCTTGAAACTTAAGAGCCAGATCTCGAAGCAAATAATTACTATTAAGTAAATAATTTACTGCTTAAGCTCCTTAAAATAAGACCAGAAGAATTTAGTCAAAGTTTTGTATACCATACGAAAGAATCTTCACTCTTGACGCAATTTTGCTTTAGAATAAAGACATTACTTTGAAGAATGGGTTAAATAACTCGAAGTATTCAATTTTGAAAAATTAATGAAACTAATGAAAACTGATCAAATTAAATAAAAATTGACTTTGGAGATGGAAGAAGAGTTTATTGATGATCTTCCTAAAGTTAAAAACATTGATATACTAGTAAACAAGTTAGATGACTATGAAGCGGCAAGACGCAATCATAAAACATTAAATAGAAACCCATGTAATTTTGAAAATAAGAAGCCCGAAATGAGCAAACATGAAAACTTAAAACATTTCTCTGATCCTCAATACTAACATAAAGAGTTTCTAATCAATCCGGTTACTGAAAATGAATCTTGTGGTCAGAAGAAACAAATCGTGTGTTAAATGTTTTAAGTGTAACCGCCATGGCTATGTAGAATCTTAATGTAAGAACGGAATGAATATCCAACCTGCTGGTTTCAATTATCACTCACATCAAAATTATTGAAATTATCACCACCAATTTTCAAAATCTCATTCACGGAAAGAAGTTAACTTTTGCACATCTGCAGCCAAAAATAAGTCTAACCTTAAGGAAACTGAGATAATAATTTATATTAACGGTAAAGAAGTAAAATATTATTTGATATGGCAAGCGACTTGAACCCGATGAGCTTTGCATGTTATGTACATTGGTTCTTCAATTTTGTTCACTTTTGGTTGATGTTGAAATTCTCCACCCATAGGGAAGTTTTCCATAGGAATTATGGGTTGATAGTTTTCTATTTCTATATATTTTTGCGTTTCCAATCTCTCGCATTCGATGCAGTATTAGGAAATCATGTGATTAAGAAGCACAATTTGGCGATAAATGAAAATGTAATTCAAATTGGTGGCAAATACAGTAATTTCCATGTAGATTACATAAGACTTGTAAAACATTCCTTTAAATGCGCTACCAAATCCCATAATAATAAGAAATTATCAGCAATAGATAATTCAAGCGAACAAATACAAGTGTTGAAGTCACGAATAAAGAGATCTCCAAAAAATAATTTTACAGTTAATTTAGCGCGTATTGTGAAAGCTGATAAATTTCATTTAAATCTCCAGATCAAAAGAGAACTTGAATAAGAAACGATAAAACTTCAAAGAGGTTATAGACCAAGAAATACGAGAAAAGAAATTAATATTGAAAAAGACAAATGATAATTAAAAGAGAGGATTTTGTGAAAGCGTTACGAAATGTAATTATATAAAAAATAGTCGGAGCATCCAAAAGGTAAAAATCCAAGAAGCATTTTTATTGACAGAAGTCGTATGCTTTGAAGAACATAGGAGTAGTGAAGGTCGAAGTACATTATCAGATTTACAACTCGCAAGTAGCACAGATTGCTGGTCCGTCGTTCTCAATTTGTGGAATCTGTTGAGAATTGGTAAGATTAGAAATGGTATAGTGTGCAATTGTTAGTAACTGATAGGCGTTGGTTTCTTCCTATTACACTCTCAGAAAAACTGTAAATTTATGAGCGTTTGCTGTACAATTTTCACAGGCAACAGCCCTATTTGATGAAAAACGGTCTGATCCACTAACAAAATACAGTACGACTCCATGCATTTTCCTCCGCTGGGGTGTAACCCTTCATTTTAGTCGTGCTTCGAAAATAATGCCACTTAATTGCGACCGTAACATATTTTTTAACCCGCCAAAAAAGCGAATCTGTGATGATTATCTAACGTACTACGTGCAACGGAACAGTAAGTAAAGTTTTATTGTGTTTTGAAGTGCAGTATATCTTTGCCCCGTAAAATTATGGGCTGAACAAAATGATAGACATGGATTTTTTTTTTTTTTTTTTTTTTTTGATATGACTGGAATCTCTGCTGTCGGCCTCTGCCAGTAATTTTACAGGGATATTTTTAGATACTTAGAAAATTAAGGGTATCTACATATTCTTGAAGTTCTAACAAATCTGTTAGCAAAAATACGGTACTACCCCATACATTTTCCTCCGCTAGGGTGTATATGTTGACACAAAATGATGGGCATGGATTTTTTTTTTTTTTTTTTTTTTTTTTTTTTTTTTTTTTCTTACGGAGTATGAATGGAATTTCTGCTGCCGGCATCTGCCCGTAAAAAGTTTCAACAGTATAGGTTTGATGGCAAATGGTTGCATATACATAACTCACATGTACACTTTTACATTTTACAAGTAATTCCTAAAAAAAAAGTTTAAACCTAATTCAAGATTTTGTGTCATATCTAAATGCACCGATATTTAATTGCCAGTTGGCGCATTTTATTGAAAGTGGTTTTCACAACAGAATGTTTTTCTGTAAAACTTTTATTGTTATTCACATTAACTTTCAATCTCATTTATGCCATTTTAAGCGCAATAGAGGATTCTACATTATATTTTTTAACGTCTCCCTGTAAAAGAACTTTATACTATACGAAAACTAATTTAAAGGCATAAAACAGCAATGTGTACCTTTAAAACATATTAAAATGGCGATTGGAAAATATTTACGAAACTTGCGGCCGAGAAAATAAAACAAAAGACGAGATGATAGACAAGTCGTAACCATTCTTGGATCCTGGTGAAATTTATAATGGGGTCATCTTCAGAACGCATATTTTCCAATAATAGTAATGTAATAACCAATCCAATCTAATAACGTCCGTCGAAGTAGCAGTTTTTCACAGATAAAGAAATTCATTTCTTTTGTGACAGAACAATAGTGTTGGACTCCTTCCCGAAGAAGAGGAGCATGGAATGTCGATGGGGAATTCGGGTTTGGTCAAAATCCCGCTAGAGTGAAAAGCTGAAGAGAAAAAGTCAATCCGTGCTTGGGTTAGCTAAGAGAAAGTCGTTCTCTGAGGAGCTCTATGTGAGAAAAGATATATATTTTTTGCTGTAAGCACGTGGCAATGGCGATGATATGAAAAAGCCAGAATTTTGGCTTGTGGAATTCTAATGTAGAGAACTGATGTGATTACTTTCATTGTACATAATCTACTTTTTGTTTTTTCATTAAATTTGTTATGATTTTATATTGAATTGAGTCTTAATTCACTTTTTTACTAGCTGTAACGAATTTTATTTGAGTAGCGATACGACAGAAGAGTTATAACAATTAGTACATCCGTACAAAATTTATGCGTGGCCATACATAAAAAACCTACAATCGAAATAACAAACCTCCTTTGTTAGAAGTCGGTTATAAATGTTCGGGAAATATTGGTAGAATATTTTGTAGCTTGTTTCGTTTAAAAAAAAAATCATAATTTTAAAAAAAATCTACTTTTTAAAGATTTAAAAACAAGAAGCTCTTAAAAAGCATCAAAAAGGGAAAACTGCAAGATTTACATCCTTACGTGGATATTTAACTAACGTTAATTAGAATTTAAAAAATATTTGAACTAAAACTATGAAAGTTTTTAATATTAAATTTTTGTTATGCTACTTTCCATTGAAAATATTTCCCACACATTTTTATTAAGCCCAATCATAAAGCAGTATAATGGAGACATTAGGGATTAAATTTGGAAATGCAAGCGAAGAAAGAGTAATAACAAGTAATTTAATATTTACCATGGAAGCAAAATCCCATTTAAACACATCTAACTCCCACTTTATCGCAATCATATTATTTTTATAAGTAATTATCATTATCAATATTTATCTTTATGAAAGAAATAGAGATTTTATGTTCCAGATTGTAAGAGAAATGGATAAGTTTTGTTAAATACGTATCATATTATGACGCAGTATTATTTTTGGAAAGGCTTTCTACAAAAGTAACTAATTTTCTTAAAGCTTTTAAATTGCAGTGAATTGAAATGTAATACATTTAATTCGCATAATAAAATGTGGTTTTAAGATTACAATATTGAAAGCTTTACATTACAAATGGTTTTGATTGCAAGTGCAGGCTATTGTGGCCAAATTAAAATTCATCTGTTCAACTTTAGATTGAATAATGTTTTACAAGTAGTAATCTTATTAGGATAAATTTAAAACATCACTGAGTCACATTTGACAAAAAAAATATCATATGCCGTATAGCATGAACATTAGCAGAAAGTTTGATTTTTTCTGATATTAACTTGCCGTGACAAATTTGAATTGAGAAATTCGCAGCAAATCTCCCACAAGGTGTACATCACCCACTTGTATGAGTAGTTTGTTGTGAAACTGATGGCAAGACAGTCTTTAATTCACGAAAGTGACGAAAGCAAAAAATCCCTCTGTTGAGAGAATAGACAATAAGCAGATACGCAGAAATTGCAGAAATTTTATTCGGTTGGCACCGCCTTTTTTTTAAACGCTATACTTATTAAATACCAAAAAAAGCTCGAATTGAAAAGTACGAATATTACCTTAACTTGTTTATGGTGGTAAAAACGATGCAAGTACCTTAAAGGTGCGTATGTATCAATAGACCTGATCAGGTCTATGGATCCCTTCGAAGGGGTTAAACATATAGTGTAATAGTTGTAAACAGTTAATGTGGCATGGAAAGATTAATACTTTGCATTAAGTTTGCAGAATTTTTAATTACTTGTTTGCCGTAATTTGGAATAAATTTGATACAGCATGAATTGAACTTGCACAAGTTAGCTGCAATTTCAAAGTGTGGTAACTTCGGCGTTTGCGTTATCTTGCGGCAGTCTTGTTATGAATTTTCAGTCTTTTCATGCTGAGCTTGCTGCAACTTTGCAGGTTTTCAAAGCAAGACTTCTGCAACTTTTCTGCAAACTGAAAATGTTATGTTTGATCCATTAAATACCTTTTTTTATCGTTGAATATGTATACGATAATTTTCATTTATATTAACCCGGGAGAACTCGCTGCATGAGATTTTCTCTCACAGTCGTACTTTTTTAACCCGGGAGAACTCGCTGCATGAGATTTTCTCTCACAGTCGTACATTTTTAAGACTCTTATTTAAATCATTTTTACTTTTAATTGAAATTTCAAAATGTTTTTCAATTATTTTACCTATTTTGTGAATAAAAGTACTAAGCCAACCAAAAAAAGTTGATATTATATGAATGGAAAGTAAAAGAAAAGCAATTGGGCATTCTCACTAGCGAGTTCTCCCGGGTTAAGATTCTTATTTAAATCTTTTTTCATTTTAATTAAAGTTTCAAAATGTTTTCAATTATTTTAAATAATTTGTGAATCAAAGTACTAAGCAACCAAAAAAAGTTGATATTATATGAATGTAAAGTAAAAGAAAAGCAATTGCGCATTCTCACTAGCGAGTTCTCCCGGGTTAATTTGTTCAGACTTTGCATGTTACAGGGTTCGTGTAGTCGTTGGGCGCCAATATTTTCGAATTTCTTCGCCTTATTTAATAGTAGAAAATTTTATAAGATCTACAATTGAATTATGGGAAGATTACTTTTCTGAAATAGTAGCACTCAAAAATAAGGGCTGTACATAATGTTTCCAGGTGTCCCGCGCAAATCGGTGCTCCATATGCTCTGGACAATAGTATTTTAAAGTAATTTTTTTTTCGTCTTATCTAATGGCAAAGTTATCTACGATTAAAGATAGCGAAATAAACTGTAAGAAATTAGTGTTACTCAGAGCTTTTGGAGCCTTGATTTACGCGGGATACCTGACAAATCTAGCCGTACTATCACTATCCCTGCACTAACAGATGATTGTTAAAAGAAATATTTAGTACAGATGATTTTTGAAAAAAAAATGCTGGTAATCATAATTTTTTAATTTGTTCATTACGGAATATATTTATGTATTTAGTACATAAAATCGCCAAAAAATAGTATATTTTGCTGTGATTGTATGTACTATGACCTCTTATTAAGGACTGAATATGAAAGTTATTAAGTCTAAATATTTTCCTTTTATTATTAAAATAATATAGTCAGTGTATCACATAAAGTCATTTTAAAGTTAAAATTCCGTATTTCTTCAACTATAGTAAATATAAAGAAATAACGGAAGCTAGTAAATTTCGTATACAGTATTTATAAAAATATTTGTCATTTTAACCCCTCCGCTTCTTCGATCTGTAAGAATGTTGGAATTGATATCAAACAGCAAAAGGTAAATGTTTCTCTTTTGTTTGTTTGCTACAACACATAAATATAATGATGATTGAAAACGGGATGATTTTTTATACATATTTACACATTAGCTTGAGCATTTTTAAGAGTTGGGGTACTGCAGCGCCATCTAGCTTTGAAAATTTAAACACTTTCTTTTTCAATTACTGTGTAATTTCTACTTTTAAAATTGTATCTTTATTAGGGTAAAAATATAACTATAGTCCGTCTCAAAAGTTTAAGCACAAGCATAAAATGTTGATTTTTAATGAATAACAAAAAGTTAAAATAAATAAAAAAAATGTATGTGGATTTCTCAACTTATTTTAAATAAATTATACCAAAACTATAAAAAAATAAATTACATATTTTTAAAAAATATAGTTTAAAACATGTTCAAACAAAAGTGTCTCAAAAGTTTATGCACAATGCCAAAAACAACTGCATTTATAATTTTACAAACCTGTTACATACAAATTATTTGTCCGTAATTTCGGATTAGTACAAATAAATGCCCGTCGATCAAAAATATTAGTTTTTGGAAGGTTTCTAGTTTCAAAGAGTAACATGCTTTCTCTATGACCTCTTTGAATTCTTCAAGAGAGTCATACTGTTTTCCATTGCTATAAAACTAACGGGTTAAAATGCCATAGACACTCTCAATCGAGTTTATGCTAGGACTTAAAGCTGGTGAGTCAAGAATTTTAAAGTTTTTCTGTGAAAGCCACGATTATTTAGTATGTTATGTGTAGATTGAGTTCTTATCTTGTTCAAAGATCCATTCTGGACGCCCCAAAATGTCACCGAATGAAAGGAAATTTTGGTTCAGAGCCTCTGGATATTTTTGGAATTTTTGTCTTCCTTTTAGAAAATCCAGAGAGGTCAGGCTGTTGTAGGCGAATACCCCTCCCCCCCCCACACACACACACACCCCAGATCATAACATACTTACCGCTTTACTCCCTGCTGAAAAAAACTTCTTGGTTACTTTCGTAGATCATGCCAATACATATTCCATCCATCAGGGCCATCTAAGTTCCATTTGTTCTCATCACTGAATAAAATAGTAAGCCACTTCTCCCCCGCAGGACATGTGTTTTTATGTGGTTTTTTAGCCCAGTTCATTCTTGCTTGTTAGTGGTGTAGTTTGAGATATGGTTTGCTGGACATTTTCTTTAGTATGATGTAATCGCATTCTTTAATACGTCTATGTTCAGTATTTTTGATCACCTGCACACCGAGATTATTTTTAATATGATGTATGAACGTATTTTATCTAAACACGAAACTCCGTATTCTCCGATCCTTCTCAACATCCGTCATACATGGTCATCCACATCTTGGTTTCCGGTTTAAAATATCATTTCTAGAAAGAACTTGATATAGATACATCAATTTAAAATTTTTGCAATTTAAGAAACAGCTTTATTTTGCGATATTAATTTAAAAACTTTTAAAATCTCACCTTTCGTGAATTTTTCTCTCTTCGGCATTTTTAAAACGAGTGGAAATTATTTTTTCACTTTTATATTTTTATGAAATTGGAAAACAACGCCGTACAACCTCATTGAACCAGTCCAATCCCGTGTTTTTTTAGTTGCATAAAGTGCTTAAACTTCTGAGACAGCGTTTCTTCAAGAAAAAAGTAAATTAAATAAAAATTAATGTAATTTTTATTTTATCCAAGAAAAACTGCTTATTTTATTTTATTTTGATTAAATGTCGAGTATTTATTGTAAATTGGCTTCATATATTTTCTCCAATTATTTTTAACCATATTTGAAGAGTACATAAACTTTTGAGACGGACTATAATAATTACGATTATTGTTAAAGAATTCTTGATTTTTAAAACTGAGTATATGTTTTGAGGACACCCTTTAATTTAGGATTTATAGAGAATTTCAGAACATGAACTTACGTATCCCCTTTTATTCTTCATCAAATATTAAATGGTTATAATTTCAAAGGTATCTTTCAATATTTTACCGGGTTGTCTTTCTAAAAAAATTAAATATCATATTTCTAAATGAAAACAGTAAATATTTTGCTTCTATTTCATAACATACTGACATTTTAACGATTTTATCATATAACTGTGAATTACATTAAGAATTTTACGACTTCTGTAGGAAAGACATTTCATCCTCAGCATGTAGAAGAATTGTGCCTCGGAAAATAACGTGATTTTTATAAGTTATATTTCAAACGAAGTCGAAGTATAATTCAATACGAGACTTTTGAACAAAATCACCTTTGGGAATAACGATTGAGTAATGCATTAGAAATGAATTCGCCTTAAAGTAACAAGCAATATGTTAAATTTGTCCAATAGCTGAAGATATAAAAAGGAGGAAAAGAATAAAATGTACAAAAGAGCTATTTTTAATACATAAAATAAGCTTTTCTGCGTAGAAAATCCTCATTAGTATGTTGCGAAATTGATATAAAAATATTAGTTTGGCACTGAAAACGTTTTTTATTAAAAATATGCGCTTCGTTAATAGAAAACTCACAGTATTTAAAGAGTTCCAAAGTGTTTCGATGCATTTTTCTGCTATTTTTAAAATTCTTGTCTCATCATGTTTAGTATATGTTTAACCCCTTTACGGTCGCTTAATATTTGGAAAAGCATCAAAAAAGTACCCTTTTTTTATTAGAGAAATCAAATTATTATAAGGTTTCTATATAAAATATGCAATTAGTTTTCTTTTTTTTTAAGGCGAAAAAAAAAGATGTTATAAAAGAAATTCACATTTATCGAAAAGCCATCATACGGGAATTCTGTGATTTAATATTTGTTTTACACCATACAAATTAATGTGAATAAGATCCTAATTTTTCACATCTTAGAGCTTTATTTATCATCAAATTTTTACAAATAATATTTGAAATAATATAATATACATTAAATTTTGATTATTAATATTTTTTGAGTGTGATATACTACGAAACATGCAATACAAAACCCAACATCACAATCAGCGCCAAAAACTAAACCCAAACGCTAATATTCAAAGACTTAACACGGAAATGCCAGTTACATTTTTCTGGTTTCAGAAGTTTTTTCTAGCAATAATTCTCCAGCCCGGAAATATGACGGGCACGAGAAATAACGAACGACAACCCCAGCCCGTTATATTGACGGGAGCGGGAATTAAGGCATTAAAACACAATACTGAAAACCACTATACAGTGGGTTTTTACACATATTGTGAACAATTTTAATGTTAAATTTTTTAAAAAATGAGAGAATCAACAGGGGAAAAAAAACTGGCAACATGTAATAACGTGATAACTGAAATATTGGCTGGTATGAAAACATATCGTCTGTTATTGAAATGGCACGCGAAATAAGCGAGTGGCTTGAAAGTTATATGTTTGCTCTTTCCGAAGAGAATTATTCTTCAAAATCTGTACGAAAATCTATAAGCAGGTTATAAGTGGAAAAATTTGTCCCCCCCTCTCCTTCCCCGTAATGATATCGTTATCAATGTCTAAAAATGTTTTGATTTTTAGAATTTATTCCTTTTGTTTGGAGTGATACACAAAAATGCTTATATTTATTTTTCACATACTTTATTGCTTCAAATGAAGAGAAGTCAATAAAATATCACTTTATATATGACATAACTTTATATCAAATAACACTTAAAAGAAATAGTTACTATTTAAAACTATTTTATAATAGCTTTTTGTTACACAGTGCATTCAACAGTAATAATGTCTTCTTGCGTCATAACGATTATCTCGTTATATATGTTTGTGTTCGATAACCACCCCCGCACTCCCCGTTTCATTTAAAATTCTGTTTAATAATTTAGTTATTTTTAGTGCACTATAGTCAAACAGTGCAGCCCCTAAATTAAATTCAACATTTAAAAACTAAAGCGATTGTATTAATAGCCCTTCACATTTAAATTAAATTATTCTAGTCACTTATCTCTTTTATAAAATAAAATCAGTGATTCAGTCTTCACTTTACTTTGTGAGTTTCTCACACATACGATTTAACCTTGTAGAAAATTCGTTACTGCTCACTGTTATTAACAAAAGCATTTTAACTTCGGTCATTTCCTTATTTGGGCACGAATATAACTCATCATTTAAAATCACTTAACATTTAATCTATTCATTAGAATTATCTTCGCAATACACTTTAACATTCACACCCTTTTGTTCATATGTATGTCAATTCTGCATTTTTGTGGTAATGCACGTTGTTAATCTTTGATCTGACATCTGTCTTGAAAAATACATTCTCATGCCCTTTTCGCCTAATGAATTCGGTCAGTTATCACTCTATGTCTATATCCAGAAACATTTTTATTTTTACACTTAACCGCAGCTGTAGCAATGTACGGATTAGATTGCACCGCTCATGATTCAAGAATTTTAGCAACCCACAATCTGGAACCCCTACATAATTAATATATGGTAGAAGCCTACCGTATGTATTTGGCGAATCCATACCAGCTAATGTTTTTCTCAGCCTCTTGTGCATTGCGCAAAATACTTGTAGATTGGCGATATTGTAGTCCGCCAAGCAAGAAAGTTCTAACTGTATATTGAATTCATTCCTGCTCTGTCTCTTGCCTCGCGATGTCCTTTTAACAGGAGGCTATCATCTCTTCCCCCCTTGTACCCTGCTGCCGTTTATGATGGAATAAAAAACATCTTTGTTTTCCAGATTGGAGTTTTTTTTTTTTTTTTTTTTTTTTAGTAAGTCCTGGTTGTTTTAGTCACTAAACATAATCTGAAAACGGCCACCTCTGTATGTAACGGAAACTTTTTCACAAGCACTTCCAGAAAATTTAGTTATATTTTCACCGATAATGGTTTCTAGTGCCCAAACACCCCCCCCCCCCCCGTTCATCCCGTTGATATATATATCTACATATCAATTTAAATATATATATATCCGATTTTTGTCATGAACTCAAATTTATGTAACTACTTGGATGAAACTCAGCATGTATACGTGACATACCAAAATCTCAACAGAGTTCGCTGGCCAGCTTGTTTAAAAAAGGCGGCCTAAAGAAGAAAATAGAAAAAATTCAAACTGAAAAAGATATACAAAAAAATTAGAAATTCAAAAATTTATTTTTTAAGTATACGCCCTTGATACAGGGATTCCGTAGCATTGTTTGTTTCGTTGCTGTCTACAAAATTGGCTGAGATATAACACTTCCATTTTCTAGAGTGTCTGACATTTTGAAACAATCTTATTTTTGTCCTGCTGTAACGCTCTCATTTATGAACTTATTTTGATATAACTGAGCATGTGTACAGGACATACAAAGGCCTCGACTCTTAAAAACGAAGAATTTAATACTACCTTTTTTATAATGAAATCATTCATTTTTGCTCGCTAAATTTCGGAGAGAATATGTTTGCTTAAGGAGAAATTTTTCTTATGTTCAATGTGCACAAAATTATATTAATGAATCGATTCCCATTAGTATTCAATATTTCTTGACTCTTGAGTTCTTTGACTTTGGTTTAAAATTTGGAAACGGTTTTCTATATTACTTGGTTATAACTTGCATTGCACAAATCTGCAAAGTAGTACTTTTTAATTTTTTCCACAATTTTAGGCGTTTCTAATTCATTTCAATCAGCTAACTAAATAAATAAATATATGTATATATATATCAAGTTTTTTCCTCTACCATGAAAAGTATTTTCGCAAGTTAAGGATTTTACGCAGATCCAGTAGACTCCAAACGAACTTTTTTGAATAAGCACTTCAAATAAACAGCACCTTGTGCTTTTGTAAAATTTATTGCGTCCTTCATAGTTGCTTCAAATCATTATAATGTTCTTCTTCCACTCAAAGAAAAGTGATCGTCCCGTCTTTTTAGAAGGTTTCCTTGTGTACTTGCAGTCAAATTCCATTTATTTATTTATTTATTTTATTTTAAGCTATGAGGTATTCGCTACGGCTTTTGCCGGTATGACCTCAAATGATCACCAAATGGCGTTATTTCCTTGGAACAACCTTTCTCCACGAGGAAAAAAGGCAGAATCCTCAAATTCCATACACAAATCTCTACTACATCGAGTAAAAAGTCCCGAGATTCGCTATTAGTTGGCATCATCAACAAACTATCCATGATATTTCTAGAAAGTGTACAACCTTTCAAAGGATTCATATAACGTTTACATGACATTTAGGTTATTTATTTTTGAATTGCAGTCGAGTAAGTAACACTTTTTCTTTTGTGAAAACAGTAGACGAAAGAGGATTTCAAGTTTTGCTTAAACATTACATTTTAGCAAAAACAAATACCGTCCAAACACAAGAAGCACTTGTGAAGTATTTAAAGCGAATCTGTTCCATCGAAAACATCCATTTGTGGACGGTTTAGTGAATTTAATCCTTTCCGGCGCCTTACGAGTCTGTTCGTAAAATAGTAAAATTCACACCAGAATTTACAAGCTAATTTCTTAGTAAATAAATACTTGCTTTAATTCACTCTCATTGTAAAAGAAAAATTATATGAACATATTTGGGCTGCTAGTTGAGAGTTTTCAATTAAAATTAAGGGGCCGCATTTGTGACCACCGCACTTTAAAGTGTTAAATGCGGTCGTACAAGCACCGAAGGTCGTCCACGTTCTATGCGTGCAATTGCGTCATCAAATCGAGAAAACAATAAAAAATCCACTATATTGTTTTGTATGACCAGTGAGGTAGATGACGTTGCAAAGATACAGATACAATATGTGAGGAATATTTCGCATAAGCATTTGCATATGAAAATGCTTTGCGTGAGATCGGTGGAGCATTTGCTAACAAAAGACCAAAAAACAGCAACGTGAACAATGATTCAGAGCACAATGCGACGATATTTTAGCGTAATCCAAATGAAACTTTCCGCTGTTTCTTAACACTCAATGAAGCATGAATCCATTACTACACACCTGGGTCTCATAGTCCGTCACCTGAGTGGTTGGACCAAAAGGAAGGCCGCACAAAGCGACCAAAGACCAAAAAGTTGCAATGGGTCTTAGACAGTATTTTTTCGGCTGCACATAACATAATATTTATCTACTATTTTGATAAATGAAAAACAGTCACAAGAGTGTTATGATCATTATTGAATCGTCTATACAAAGAAATAAAAAGAAAACGCCACAAAATGACGAAGAAAAAAGTGCTGTTTCACCAGGACAACGCGCCAGCTCAAACATCCTTGAAAGCGATGACAAAATCGGGTGAGTTAAACTACGAATCCCCCAACACTTCCCGTATTCTCTAAATCTGCCTGTCCTAAAGCGATTTTTATTTATTTCCTAACTTAAAGAGGTAGCTCCAGAGAAAGAGATTTACGTCAAATGAGGGTGTCGAATGTGAAAATGGTGCATATTTTGTAATCCTTTAGATATCGTACCATATGAAATAGATCCAAATGTTACAGGACCCTTAGAATAAGCGTATCGCTCCTGAAAGAAACTATGAAAAATAAAATTGGCAAAAAAGTTGCTAAAAGTCATTGCTAGTTCCGGGACTTTTTACTCCATGCATTAGTAGTCTCCTAACACGTTTATTAATGTCTAAATTTATAATGAATCAACTAGACAAAATTTGCGGTTTTTGTCAAAAATGATTGTTTCAGAATAATTTGGATAAATTTTCGCATTTGGCATAAAAAAATACATTAAAAACATTCTTCACTTCGAAGAAAAACTTCCATCGGACGCCTGTGTTATCACTGTTATAGGTACAACCAGCATATCTTTACATTCTCCCTCTTACGTTCTTTCTCTTTTATAGTAAGTCATGCATATGTTATTTAGCGGCTTCTAAAATTCCAATATAATAATAGTTATAATATAAATAATAGTTATAATAGCGTTATAATAGTCTTTGAAAGATTTTACTTCGCATTACGTAACTTAACTCAGTTAATGTTTTAGCGTATCATGTTTATATCTACAAGAAGTATTTTTGATTGATAGCACCATAAAAAAAGTAATATATATTTATTTAACTGTGACGTTAGGATGGTCACACTTTGCTAGACATAGTATAATCGTAACTCAATACTATTTAATATGTACTATTGTCATAACTCTACCTAAAACTTCTCGTATAATTAGCTAAATTTAGTTAATTTATTTTTAGAAAATATTTCTTTTAAATAATTAAATTAATATTGTGGATTGAAAACTCAACAAATATTCATGAAATTTCAGCTCTTCTTTTCTTAAGCAAATGTGTAGTAAACTTTTCGTATGTTAATAAATGCTGTAGATAAGACATTTTAGCAACAACACAAACCAAATTCATTTTGAACATATTTTGAACTACTTTTTTCTCACGTAGATTCTCATATATTTTCTCAACAGTCAAATATAAAGTATTTATAATTTTAAATAAAATTCTACCAATGCCTTTCTATATCTCCTAACATTTGCGGAGTTTCCATATGACATTCTAAGATATTTAAAACAACGTTTTCTAATAATACGAAAACTTTACCCTTATATTAATGTTTTTTGCTAAATTCCAAGTTTCTTCTGCTTCAAACTATTCATAGATATATAATGCAAAATTCATGTTTTACTTTCTATACAAGTATAATAAGATTCTATAAATCTTCCTCTATTTCATAAATGTTAATAACCTCTTCGCGATTCTATTTAGGAAGTTTTTACTACAAGAATGTTTTTTCTTCCTTTCAGATAAAAGTCGATTTAGTGATCTTTAATGAAGTCCTACGGGACCTGGATTCCGGTAGGGAACACTTATCTTATCATTGCTTTAGGCGTTTTTACGGATTCTTGCATCAGTCGCGTTTTTTTCTTTTCTTTTTAGGGTTCTTTTAATGCTACAGAAAGTGGGCAAACAGGAATAAGCACAGCAAATAAGAGCATGGAAACAGAAAATAAGAGAAACTACCAAAGACAATAAAGGAATCAATGGCTAATTTGTTTCTTCTAATATGGTTGAGTGAGTTGGAAACATTTAAGGAGCAATTAATTAGATCCCACATATCACTAATTAAAAAAGCTAATTTCTTTGTTGAAATTTAAACTGTAACAGTCAGTTCAAAATTTGTTTTTGTTTTTAGGTAAAGAATGTGTTTTTAATTTAAATACAGACCAAGTCAAACAAACAGGCTAAAGAACTCCATTTACTAATTATAAATATGTATATTTTTTGTTTTTGTTTTGGAACACATGAATACAAACAATATATACTATATTGTCGAAGTTCTGTCAATCTATCGAATTTGCATAACATCTCATCATTGCAATTTCAAAATTTTTGATATCGCTAAATATGAAAAAAGAGTAGTTGTAATATAAAATGACGGAATATTTTTATATTTCGTTCGCGTTTCAAAATGCTGAATCAAATAAAGCAGAATAATCATCAGAGTCTATGTAAGCCTTATTACAATAACATTATTTTGCAATAAGTTATATATAAAAATCGCTTTTAGGAATATAAAAACTGTTTAGGAAAAATAGCAAAACTATTTTAAAATCGTTTTAATTGTCTTTTAAAATTGGTCATCGATAGCGTATCCAATAAAGCGAATGACAAAAAAGTTTGAGGAAGAAAGGAAAACTCTCTAAAAATAATTTTGATGGACTCTTAGCTCTTTTTAACATATTTTAGTGTTCTACTACATATTTTAGTGTTTACTTTTTCCAACGTATCAACACTACTGAAGTGGAGGATCTCAGTGGTAATATTCGGAGTTTCGGGTGCTTAAAACATGGGTTTTCAGCAGGCTAGAATTTATAAAAAAGATTGAGGTGCCAGAATTAGACACGCATTAAGCATGTCAAAAATATGCCAGTTCTGCTTTCAATCTACATGACTTATAATGAGTTCAGTCATTTTCAACATCAGGTAATGTGTTGAGAGTGCCGCGCTGAACTTAAAATATTCATAAATGCGACAAGGCATATTCATTAAAAAGAGCCTCAAATAAATTAGCGGTGTGTGTGAATGAGTGGCACTTTCTTCAATAGTTGCAAGCTTGTGCATAAAGACAGCTTTACCCTCGGACTGTTGCATGTTCAACACACTTTCCTTAATATCAAATGATATATTACCAAAAAGCATAAATTTATTTTGAAAATTAAAGTTAAAAACGAACATAAAAGGTATCTAAATAAGCATGTTATTAGAATTTGTAACCTCATCAGAAGCTTCATTTAGTGGAAAACTTAGATTCCTTTATAAGATGAGATTGTTAAAAAATATTTCATATCAATTACGACGTGGACCTTGATGAGCTACGCGGCTCATGAGTTAGTGATGCCAGTTATTAATATGAAAATTATCAATTAGAGCTTGCTCCTTTTCAATAAGCCATTCATTATCGTTAGTGCATGCGCAGTTAAGAAGTATTCCAAGTAAATGCTCAGATTTCATCAATTTAATGTATTTATAGTCCATTAAATTTTTTCTACTGTACTTTGTTAAGTTTTCTGATAGTGGCGTCAAATTTAGTTAAAAACCCTGCATGCAATAAACAACAAATACAAGGTGGTTATAATTAAAGTTACCCTGTTTAGATATACGTAGAGTCCGTTGTAGACAGATATCGGTGAAACTTGGTACATACTTTATATGGGCCATGGGTAAAACAAATCTGAAATAAAAAAAATAGTAATTCCAATTTCGACCGATAGATGGCGGTTTTTATCTACGTAGAAGGACGTTATGCAAATTTGGAGAGGTTTAAAAAGCCAGTAGTCGTTGCCTTAAAGTTATTCTGCACCATCCCGATACAGAAGAAAGAACCAGCGTTATTGATGAAGTTGTTTTGTCAGAAAGGCAGTAATTTGTCAACTGCACTGCGAGAACATGGCACTGTAACGACCGAAAAAAAAAACACGCAGTCTATTTTGTTTCGTAAGTTGCGAAACTGGTTTTGTCCAGCGGTTGTCCCTGAATCGCAGCCTAGAGTCAGATCTTGTCCACGGATCGCAGCCTAGAGTCAGATCTTGTCCATGGATCGCCGCCTGAGTTTCGGAGACTGATCAGCCGTGCTCTCGTATCGGAGAGAAACTTTTTCGATATGCGGAAAGAGAGCTTAAGATGTTAGGTGAGAGGTCAAGTGAAATGAAGAGAGCTAGTGGCTTGTGAGATGGAGATGCAGTTTGAGAAATGTTTGGCAGATAGTACCCGAGCTGATTTGTGTAATGGAAAAAAACGTTTTTTTTTTTTTTGTTGTTTTTTTTTTTTTTTTTTGTTTTTTTTTGTAGCCGGGGAAAGGGTGTGGACATGGTGGTTTTATTGATTGTGTTTTTAAAGTAATGTATTTTCAGAGAGAGCTGAAAAGTTGTGCCTTTTGTTTAAGAGTGACGATGTGTTTTTTTAATGGTTGAAGAGATTTTATTTTGAAGTATAAACTGTTAAATAAAGTTAATATTCAATGTTAAATCATCGTTTGTTTAGAGCTACCAGGGAACCAGATGACATCGTTACAGTATAAAGTGATATGTATTAAGTGGAGGTTCCACCGAGATTGGTCTTCGGTAGTGTGAAGAAAAATAAATGTATGTCTTTCCCCTTTCTTCCATTGCAGTACATTGTGCCATTGGTGTCTGTAGTTTTAGATATTTATAATTTGGGAAGTTGAATTCATTTTGGTAAAATTTTGTGCCAAACTGGCCTCCGGTATTACATTTATATAGCGTTCGCAAATGCCAGCCGGTATTTTATATCTTTATTCAGAAACTCTAAATTTTGGATTTATAATTGTAATGAAAAAGGAAAAAAATGTATTTTATGGATTCAGTAAAATTTTGAAACTTGAGATATTTATGAACTAAAGTATTTAAAACCAAACTGGTTAATGGTTGGAAGAAATCAAACTGATTTCAAGGTAATTGTGTTCTGTATTAAAAAAAATATAGTGTTTAAAAACAAACTGCTTCATGGTTGGAAGAAATCAAACTGATTTCAAGGTAATTCTGTTTTGTACTTTAAAAAAATATAGTGTTTAAAACCAAACTGGTTAATGGTTAGAGTAAATCAAACTGATTTTGAGGTAATTGTGTTCTGTACTGGGAAAAATATAGTTTTTAAAACCAAACTGGTTTAATAGCTGGATGAAATCAAACTGATTTTGAGTTAATTGTGTTCATATTGCGTAAAAGTATAGAATTGCTAATACCAAACTGGTGAATTTATTAATTGATTTGAATTTGTGTAAAAGGTGGTTTAAGGGGTTTGTGATTTCGAAAATTGAAGTATCGTCTTGAAGTTTTATTGAACTTGTGTATATATTTTTTTTAAGAATTGGTATATTTATGATTGAACTGATGTGTTTAATATTTAAAGTTAATTACTTGTTTTAAAAATGTACTTATGCATTAATTTGGTGATTTTTATTATTCTGAGTAAATGAATGTTGATAGTGTACTGATTTAACTTTGGTTAGTTGGTTGGGTGTCCGTTGCTCTGAGAGAGTGTTTTAGTTACGCATTAGAGTGCAGAAACAGAACTTTAAGATGGCTTATTTTGGAAAAGGCCGAAAAGAGGACCTGAAAGTTGTAGCAGTGGAATTGGGGGAGGAAATTAACGATAGTATTCGAATCATTGATTTACGTTAACTAATAACGAAAAGTGTTAATTATGATGAAGATTTTGTAAAAGAAATGCTTTTAGCAGTTGTAAATGAATGAGTTAAGCGAGAAGAGGTGGAGGAGCGAGAGAGGGCAGAGAAGGTGAGGTTGGCTGAAAGAGAGTTTCAATTGGAGAAACAGAAATTGGAGCTGCAATTAAGGAATAGTAAGGGCCTTGACGATTCGGTTAAATCTAGTATAGGTTTTGAATCGAGAGTGGAGATTCAGAAATTGATGCCGAAATTTGACGTGAAGGAAGATGATATCAGTTTGTTCTTGGAACTTTTTGAGCGACAAGCAAAGGTTCTTAAAATTCCCCCCGAAAAGTGGGTTACTCAGTTAATTGGTGTTTTACCCTCTGAAATTTCCCAATTGATAGCTCGTGAACCGGTGGAAAATGCTAGTGAATATCAATATGTTAAAGCAGTATTACTGAAGCGGTTTAAATTGAGTCCAGAAAAGTTTCGTCAGAACTTTGTAAAAACTCAAAAAGCAACCGATAGTACTTGGCATGATTTTTACTATGAGACAAAAAATTATTTAGAGGGTTGGTTGAATGGATTGAAGATAGAGACTTATGATCAATTAAAAGACTTAATGATTGTTGATCAAATTAAAAAAAGGGCATCGCCTGAATTTAAGGATAAATTTTTGGATCACTGGACAACTATACTGTCTCCATTTGATCTTGTGACTAGGATTGAAGAGTTTGAAGATGTAAGGAAATGTGTTCGTAACAAAGACTCGATGTGTTATGAGAATCGAAGTGAGAAAAAACCATGGCATTCGAAACCGTGGAAAGGAGATAACCAGAGAAATGAACGTGTGCAAGATGTACAAGATAAGGAAAACTATTTTAATGGTCGGAAGCCTAAACAAAATTTTGATAGAAGAAGGCAGTTCTGTTGTTTTGAATGTGGAGATTCAACTCATTTTAGGCCTCAGTGTCCTAGACTTAAAAATAAAACTGAAACAGGAACTGTAAATCATGTTCGAAATAGAGTTGATGATGAATTATTTGCGCCGTACATGAGTTCTGGAAGGATAAATGGGATTCGTATTCCAATTTTAAGAGACACTGGAGTCGATATTGTGTGTCAAAGGTATGTTTCGCCTGAAAGTATGACAAGAAAATATGTGTGGGTGTGGGTGCAGCATTTGTTGAACCACCGAATGACACGTTTGCCTATGGCCGAAGTTGAAATTGAATGTGAATTGGGTCATGTTAAAACTAAGGCAGCAGTTATTAGAAATGGTCTGGATCCGGGGAGATATATTCTTGGAAATAGAACTGCTGCATTGTTGAAAGAGAACTTTCAGTTTTTATGTGATAGTGGAAAGAAAAGAGGAACTGTGAATGCAATAGTGACAAAAGCACAGTGGCGAAAACCACTTGCTGAAAAGAGAGATTTAGTAACTTTGGAAGAGAAGAAATTTGAATTTTCGGAAGAGACAGAGGTTGATGGAGAAGTTGAAAAAGGCCTTCCGGATGTAAAAGTTGAACTTGTGGAAGAAAAACTATTGGTTAAAGAGGATGTCAAAGAGATGGAGAGGGAAGAGAATTTTCCTACAGTTCTTGATTATACGGATGAAATTTTATTGGACATGGTGTGTCTGTTTAAAGAAGATTTTGAGAGTGGACAGATAACATCAAGTATTGATGATGTTGATAAGGTAAAGGAGGAGGAGTTGGTGAATGGTCAAGAAGAGAAATCGGAATTGACTGCAGAATTGAAAGAAGAGAGAGATGAGTGTTCTGATGTAAATTGTAAACTTTTGCCGAAGGTTTTGGAAACTAAAACTATTTTGGAATTAATGAAAGTGGATACGAATAGATTTGCTGTGGAGCAACAGAGGAGTAAAGAATTGGTTCCATTGTTTACATTGGCCAAAAAGACTGAAACAGAATTCAAAGAATTTGGAATAGTTAAGGCAATGGAGTTGAAAAAAACTTGTGATGTTTACCAGAGAGCGGGAAAACCTAATGACAAGAAAAAGTTTCCATCGGCTTTGGTATCCAGGGTATCTGAAAAAATTAGCGGGATAAATGTAGATGCTTGTGGAACTTTACCCGTCACATCAAATGGAAATCAGTATTTGATTGCAGCTATGTGTATGGCATCTATCTACCCAGATGCAGTGCCAGTGGTGAATGCTGAATCGACGTCTATATTTGATGTAATATTGCAGATATTCAGTCGAATGATGTTTCCAAGGGAAACACAGACTGAACAGGAACTCTCATTAATGAGTAACTTGACTGTAGAGGTTTTCCAGAGATTTGGAATTAAAACTGTGTTGAACTTGTCTACTTGTAGACCGAAAGGGTTGGCTGTACAATGCAGGAGACCGAGCAAGAGTGTTAAAAGATTATCAGAAATAACAGATGTTGTTAATTTCGAGAGGAAAAAGGTAGAAATGAAATCGAGGAAAAAGAGAATGATGAAGCATAAGAAAAGAAGAAAATTTCAAAATGCAGACACTCTGAGCCGGCCCCATACCCATAGCCATACTCATGCATTGAGTGCTATTTATTAAGTTCTATATGTTAAAGTGGTATTATTGAAGAAACAAAATGTATATATTATGTTTATTTATTGTTAGTATTAGAAAAATATAGAAATAATTTTGAACTATTAAATTATGATTTAATGTTTAATATTTGTAATTGTATGATTATGTATTGAAGTTGTTTTGACAGTAAGGAAAAAAAATACTAAACAATTTTGCTTTGTATCACGTTAAGTTTACGTAAAGAAAAAGAAAAAAAAAAAATTTTGATTGTATTGATATTTTAAGAAAAAATTACTTTGCTTATAATTTTATCTGAAGTTATGGGAAATTTTGTGTATATTGAATTGTGATAAATTAGAGTAACTTTTATATAGTGTAATTTAAGTATTTGTATTATTACTGGCATGTTGTGAATTGCTATATTTTTTTTTTGTTTCAAAATTGCTAGTAGCTCTAAAATTTAAAGAATCTTGTTTAGGGCGGCACATGGCTGTGATGGATTGGGAAAGGGCGAAGAGACATGTTTGTGACAAAATTATTAAGTTGTTCCTGAACATTTTGGAAGAGAGAAAAATTTTAGTGTTCAGTAGAACTTGTCGCAACTGTTTCTTCCTGTCCATGACTCCGTTTGGACATGTCCAAAATTTAGAGGGGGGAAGAGTCTCTAAAAATCGAAAAAAAATCCCCGCAGTCTATTTTGTTTCGTAAGTTGCGAAACTGGTTGTGTCCAGCAGTTGTCCCTGAATCGCAGCCTAGAGTCAGATCTTGTCCACGGATCGCAGCCTAGAGTCAGATCTTGTCCATGGATCGCCGCCTGAGTTTCGGAGACTGATCAGCCGTGCTCTCGTATCGGAGAGAAACTTTTTCTATATGCGGAAAGAGAGCTGAAGATGTTAGGTGAGAGGTCAAGTGAAATGAAGAGAGCTAGTGGCTTGTGAGATGGAGATGCAGTTTGAGAAAAGATTGGCAGATAGTACCCGAGCTGATTTGTGTAATGGAAAAAAAAAGTTTTTTTTTTTGTTTTTTTTTTAGCCGGGGAAAGAATGTGGACATGGTGGTTTTATTGATTGTGTTTTTAAAGTAATGTACTTTTAGAGAGAGCTGAAACGCTGTGCCTTTTGTTTAAGAGTGACGATGTGTTTTTTTTTAATGGTTGAAGAGATTTTACTTTGAAGTATAAACTATTAAATAAAGTTAATATTCAATGTTAAATCATCGTTTGTTTAGTGCTACCAGGGAACCAGATAACATCGTTACAGCGCTTGAAAGACTTAAGAAAAGGACGAATGTCGAGGCAGGCTTTGAAAAAGATGATGACTAAATTCGAAAAGACTAGGGAGTTAGATGTGCTGCAATGAAGAGAGCGGAAACAAATTTCAAATGAATCATGAAACTGACGAAGAAGTCGGTTCAGCCGTGGTCGGAAGAGTGTCCAGTTCCCAGCGTTCTTCGACAAGAGCTCAAAGGTTGTCACGTGATTTGCCTCCCCCTTGTCTGCAGTACGAAACGTTTTTCTATCCATTGTAAAGTGGTATCCATACAAGATTCACGCTGTGCAAGCGCTGAACCCTGAATCCCCGGACACAGGCACTCAATTTGGGAGAATGGTTTGGCCAGAATATCGGTTGAAAAGACATGCCCTTGGAACATTTTGTGGTCAGACGAGGCGCATTTTACCCTAGATGGAGCAATGAATACTCAGACTGTCACATATGGAGTACTTCAAGTCCTAATGTTGTACTTGAACAGTCTTTGCATCGTGATTACATTAATGTATGGTGGGGTGTTACAGCTGTTTTCATTCTTGGTCCCTTTTTGAGGAGCACATTTCTCAGGGTCCTAAAAAGTGTTCATTACGGGTACTACGATTTTCTTCAGCTGCTGATCATTCCTGCCTTACAAGAGCGAGAGTGCTTAGAGACTAATGTCTTCGTGCAAGATGGTGCACGACCTCACATAGCCCCGCAGTGACCACACTGCTTCGTGCCTACTTTAGAGATGATCGGGTAATTTCTAGACGTTTTCCGACAACATGGCCTCCTCGTTCTCTGGACTTGAATCACTGTTACTTCTCGTTGTAGGGATTCCAGAAAGATCGTGTCTATGGAGGAATTATACGGACTCTTCCTCATTTGAAAGCAAGCATAACTCGTCATGTTCTTGCAATTTATCGAGAAACTATTCGCGCCACTGTTGTACACGCTAAAACACGCTTTGAACATATACTTGACGCAAATGGAATGCACGTTGAACATACGCTATGAATAAATAAAATTTTGTGTTTCCAGTTTGGCTTTTCTGATCTTCATGCGCACCTTTCTCACCTGGAGGCCGAAATTTGAACTACTGATATTTCTATTGCAGATTACTTTTCTTCGTGGTCCATATAACATATATACCCAGTTTCCTCGATATATGTCTACCAAAACGGACTCTACGTAGGTCTATACAGTGTAACTTTTATTATAACCACCCTGTATGGGAGATATTTCTTGAAATTTACAATAAAGCCATTATATCACCATACATATACGTGCTATTCTTACACAAATAGACACAATTGTTGTACAAGATTCACGTGGCCACGTGCTACAGCTATATATAATATCGAGCATTTTATTTTACAGGGTTATTGCAATATTTTTATTCAATTTGTTATTGGTCCCTTATATTCCTTCATGATCAAACCTTCATTGAAAAATATGAGCTCAAACATGATGAGTTTTGTCAATATAGTGTATATAAAATATAGTGTCATGGGATTCATTTGAAATAATCTATACTTGTTATAATATACATTAGATTCATTTGAATAAAGTAAATTCATTGTGCAAAGGAAAATGGCTAAAAATCATTTTAATATCATTTACAGCGAACAAGAGATTAATAAAATTCACAGGTAGCAAATAGCTAAAGATCATTAAAGGAGGACTGCAAGGATCTCAAATTGATACAATAATATGGTTGTTTGTGAAAGATTTCCTTCTCAAAGAGTGCTACTAAATCCATCACAAACTATTGGTCTTCGAAGAACCTATTTTAATATATCTCAAAGAAAATTCGCTCAGACTTAGACCATTATATAAGAGCAGAAGGTCCAAATACCGGCTAGGGTCTAAATACCGGCTACTAGGTGTTCTGAGAAGTGAGCGCTGTGCAGCCTAGCGGCTATAGGCAAATTTGTAACTTTGAGAGTATAAAGTTACGAGAAGTAGGTCGCTGAAGTCTCTCATTTACAAACAGAAATTTCGAAAGTGTCGAAACGACGTAATCTGGAACGTCAAAAGTTTTTCAGATATGTTTTTTCTCATTTATTTAAAATATACTGATCGCATACTGGCTTGAATTGGTGATTAAGTTATTTTCTAGACATATTTAGCTCTCAATTTGCGAGCGCATTTTATTGGTATTTTATTATATGAATGAGTAATACCTGTTTTAACTTAAACATAGCAGTGGTCCGAGTACCGGCTACCTACAGTGGTCTAAATACCGGCTAGCCGGTATTTGGACCTTTCTCGGTTGCTCTGCTTGAAGGGGAGGGTAAAAATAATTTAAATAGTTCCATAATTAATAAATTAATTTAAATGGTTCAGAAATAGTTCCAGTCCCATTTCGCAATATGAAAAAAGCAATCGTGGCCGTAATTTTTCAGGCGCGATACTGGTTACTGGATCACGTCACTAAAAAGCGCTGTTGTACACTCCAAAATTGTCTGCAATAAATGTGAAGAGAAAGAAGAAAAATGGCGGAGGAAAACAGGTGAAAGGGGCAGAAACTGGATTTTTAAAAAGTGAAAAAGGAAGATATGCAATAGAGGAAGATGATGCAATTTGTATCATCTGCATGGATGCTTTCTCTGCGGACAAGAGTGGGGGAGATGATTCTGGGTTCAATGTTAAGAATGCGATTTGTGGGTCTATAGCGACTGCACCGATGCAGAGAATGATATTATGTTTGTGATTTTTTTCAGATAAAATAATTCGCATGTCAATCAGCATATTAATTTTTACACATTAAAAAACAAAATTTGAAACATAATGGAAGAAGACTGTGATAGATAGTCGCTAAGAATTTTATAAATTTGACAAAAATGCTTGTTTATTACTAATTACGTATTTTTTCTGTGCATAAGAAATGTTATTAATCAATAAAATTTATTAAAATAATATTCTTATTGCTTAATAATTGTCATTAGCTCTATTTGTGTGATCTTTTGGAAAAAAACTTAGGTCATCGGTATTTAGACCCCATTTTCAAAACTCAAAATTTGAAGACTTTCGGAATTTTACATTTTATAAACAGAAAACGCTTTTTAATCTGATTTTTGTTTCGCTAAACAGGTGTAAAACGTACCAAGGTACCCTGCTGTAACTTTTTCTTTTACTAATTTTGAAAATTGTACGATCTAGATTGAAAACAAAAGTGGTAGCCGGTATTTGAACCTTCTCCTCTAATAATAATAATATCAATTCGTGGAATAGAAAATTTTCTCTGGGTGTTGTCTAGGTGGGAAAAGTAGAGATTATCAAGAAATTACCTTCTTCTGGGTGCGAAAAAAATGAGAGATCCTCATTTCTTCTGGAACAGAAGGGTTTCGGCCTACTTATATTAGGGTGGTTCAAAAAGATAGTGTCCCTTTTGTGTATAAAATATTTGTACTGCGATGGTTGATGTGGAATATTGAAGCCTAATGTCATAGATGCCTATATGCTCAATTTCAGAACTATAGCTGCTATACTAACATATTTGTTTCGTTTTTGGTGCGAGAGGTCGCACCTAGCTTGAAAGGGGTATTGGGGGTAACAGTGAATGAGACGTGGCAACTATCGTTTGAACTCGGGATTATAGTGATGTAGCCACATCTCATTCACTGTGACAAATCTGTCACATAATTGCTTCAGTTCTGGTCCATAAGCTCCACACCAGACTTCCCCCCCCACACACACACACATACACCTTTCAAGCTAGGTCCCTCCTCTCATACCTAAAATGAAAAAAAAAATATGTTAATATAGCAGCTACGGTTCTGAAATTGAGCTTATAGGCATCCAAGGCATTAGGCTTCAATATTCCACATCAACCATCGCAGTACAAATATTTTATACACACGCGGGACAATAATTATTGAACCAACCTCGTATTTTCTTCCTCGTTAAGCATCCAATCGCATGTATGTGTAGATGACATCATTGTTTCTCTTCTAGACCTACAAACCCCTTTTCACGTTTAATTTGTAAACTTTCAAGGCGGTGCTAATGGTGTTTGTTACTGCCGATTACCTACGTAAGGAATATAGACAAGGGGGAGGGGTCTTTCTAAGCGAACCTAACCGTTTTTCGAAAAATACAATGTAAAACTTTAAAGTTTAGGCTGACTGGCGCGACATCGTCTGGAAACCATCACCCACCCCCCTCTTAATAGCGTTAAAAGCAGAACCTTTCATCCGTTGGTGTGGCAAACGTCTTAGGCATCTATACCCTATAAAGGCCAAATGTTTGTGAGGCTATTTTTAAACAACTTCAAACAATGATTCGTTTGTTTTTTTCTTTTTTTTTTATTAGCACACATGTCTTTTGAAAGGATGGTATGTTTTTCAGAATTAATATTTTATTAAAAATTCTTGTTTAGGTTGTGGTCCTGCGTAAATTTCATCATCATTCAAAAATGATACGTTTGCCTGCCTGTTGAATTTTTCTCTTTTTTTTTGTAATCCTAACTTCGTGAAATTTGTCCAATTGCCTCGGAATATGAATATATTAAGGTATACAATACAAGTTTACATTTTATAAACAGTCGTTTTATTAGTGCGGGGAGGAGTTTTTTTTACAGAGACACCAAAATTATTAATGGATGATCATCTATTCTGCGCCAAACATGGAGGAACAATGCGATTTCAAATACATGTAAAGAACAAGAGTGATATTACGCATAACAGTCTCTGTTGTGCCAAACTACTCTCAGTAAAATACGCCAATTGACGTGCAATAAGTTAAGAAACAAGCACTTGAAGTTGGGGTTTTTTCTTAATATTTTGATATTCATCTTTTGAAATGATATTCATCCATCGCATAAGAAATTAATTTTAAAATTCCATGTATGTTTATTTGTACAAGTGATTTACCACAATGGAAAATAATTCACTACTACAAACAAAAATTTCTCTTTCAATGAATTTAAGGAATTTCTTAATGTTGTGCACTTTATCGTATGTTTCCTACCCCATTTTCTAGGTTTAATGTCATTCAGAGAATATTCTTTGATATAAAACCTCGTTTTGTTTCTTTAACTGCCTATTATTCTCATAGCGCAATTCACTATATTCTTTTCAATTAATATTCCCCTACTTTACTAATAAATATGTCCATAAAGGACTATGAAAGATAGCAAAGCGTAATTTTTCATGTTTTCTGTATGTTTTTATGGCTTGGGTGAAAGCAACAAGCTTTTTGTTACAGCCTGATATGAAATATCGATATGTTGACCATAAGAAAGACTATTTTTTCTGGCAAAAGACTGTTATGATTCTCCACTAAGATATTACCTGTTGGATACCTTCAAAATAAAAATGTGATCTTGGATTTCAGGTATTATAAAACTTTGCTATGGAAAAAGTGTTTTTTTTTTTTTTGTTGCTGTTAACAATGATCAAACACTCTGTTTACTTCCATTTTTATTTCTATATAAAAGGACTAAACGGAAATCCTGCACTGTAAAAAAAAACGGTTTTTCTTAATCTGTGAGAATATAAACCACAAACAAAAATATACAGTAATATTTCCGAGTTACCCACGATTCCGTAAAGCGTTCTTTATCGTGCGGTATTTTAACCCTTAAATGCCTGGTGTTGCTTTTCGGCAACATACCCAATTTAGGCTCTAAAATACTGTTAGAATAATATTGAAGTTATAATGCTTAATGTTGCCAATAAAATACATTCTGAAGATATTATTAAATCGATTTTCAACATGTAGATGGCAACACTTGTGCTGTTTAAGAATAAAGATAGATTTATTTTTTCAATTGTTGCTACTTGTTCTTTTTGTTTTGTTTGGAAGCTTGCGAAATACCCTATTTTGACCTGAAGTGAGCAAGTAAAATTTATTTCTTATTATAGTTCCTAAAATTCTTGTATGTTTAATATTATAGAATTTTATCTAGGGAAATTATTTTTTCAATTAAACACCAGTATTGCCGATTAGTAACAAACTGTTTTTTAGCCGTAAACTATACTTAAAACAAAATATGATTTTTTAAGTATTTTTCCCATGATTTATTTAAAAAATGAAAGCAGAAAAACATTATTACAATGATTTTTGAAAAATCAGGCATTTAAGGGTTAAATACTACATGATGTTCTATATTTTCTTCATAAAAATTGTTTTCTTTTGTAATTATATTTTTTAAATATCTGTTACAATTCCCTCTTGGATGCCTTCAAAATAAAAATGTGATCTAGGTTTTAAGATATCGTAAAACTTTGCGATGGAAGGGGGGTTGGATTTTTTCATACTGTTAATGATGATCAAATACGCTTTTTTAATATTTACTGTTTCAATATAAAACGAAAGAAAAAATGTTCTTGTGACATTATTTGATATTTTGTGTAATAGATTAAATATTATTATGCAATATAATTATAGATAAATACTAGCAGATCCGTCCGGCGTTGCCCAGGGTCCGTAAATAATAACCTTAAACAAAACTCAAGTTTGTATGATTTTATATCTTTTGAAATTCTTTTAAATGAACCTAATTTCGGAGGCACTCATTCCCTTCCGCAGCGTCTAGTGTGTTCCCCACAAACTTCTTTCCGAACGAACCTGTAATCTGGGTTCACGCTACCTAAGGCAGCGTGTACTACAAGTGCTCCGCGCGTGCCGGAGACAATTGAAAACCAAGTTGAGTGAGTCAAACCTTGTAGTAATCAAGCCCATAGAATTTTAAAAAAAGAATGCCTCAATAATGTTAGAAAATGTTGGTAACTGAAGTCTAAGATAAAATTTCATAATACAGAAAGTAGCTGAATTGTAATCTATGTTGAACGAATCAAATCCCGTTGAAATTAGGTCTTTAGAATCGGAGGAAATACCCCCCCCCCCCCCCAAGCGGTGGAAGATGACCTCTCCACTTGTAAATTTCATGAATTACTTTTAACATTAACACGATATTTAATAAACTGATGAAATCCATTATCTAAAGTTACCTTTAAATTAATGCGATTTTTAATTTACGGCTGAAGTGAGTAAACGTAAGTTAATGCTGAAAATGGAGATTAATTTTCGAAAAAAGTGGTAGCTGAGGTATAAAGAAAGACCGGGCCCTAGGGGCCAGCGTCTTAACTGGAATGTAGTTGGGTATAAGAAATTTTTTAGTAGTTTAAAGTACCTGGAGGATGCTGAAACTATGTTAAAGAAAAATGTAATAGAATCAGATAGATTTTAAAGAAGTTGCAATAAAGGGCCCAAGAAGGAGATTAATATTCAAAATTGGTGGTATTTGAAATTTGAGAATTTCTTTTCTTTTTTTTTTTTTTTTTTTTTTTTTTTTGTAGCAGAAGGAGGACTTAAGTTGTTAAAAAAAAGCTTGTGAATCGGACCGTTTTTAAGGGACATATAACAAAGGGCCCAAAGAGAACCGACTGATAGTAAAGAGCAGGGCCCTAACATGAAAGCTTGTTAAAAGGTCTAGCACTTTAGATCTTCAATTTATCAAAGTTCAGCATACGGTATGAATTAATAATTAGAATAAAATTTTAAGAAATGCGCAAAAAGTAGGGGCAATGCTTAAAACAGGGCCCTGTGATTCAGTAAAAATAAGAGGGTGTTGGTCCGGCGAGAAGAGTGCAAAACTCAATATTAAAATTTTGCATTGATAATGCGAGAAAATTAGGTGGTGAAAAATGCATGCCGCACAAAAAGTTCAAGGGGCTCCTCAAGATCGGCCCCTATGGAACCCTGGGATGAAAAAGGATTTTAACTGGAAGAAAGAAACGGGAGAATAACTAAATGGAAAAGGGGTTCCAAAAATGAAAATAGGATTAAGAGGAGGTAATTTATTAACAATTTATGGTGCAAAAAACTTTAACCCCAAGGAGCCAGGGACTTAAGTGGCATGTAGTTGCGTATAAAGATACTTTTTAGTAGTTTTTAAAGCAGTCAGAGGATGCTAGAAATGTGTTAAAGAAAATTGCAAGCAATTCCGATCATTTTTAAAGAAGCTGCACCAAGGGCCCTAAAAAGGCGATTAATATTCAAAATTGGCAGTAGCTGAAGTCTGATATTTTTTTTTTCGTTCAGGTAGTAGCTGGCGGACCTAAGAAGTTGTTAGAAAAATAAGATTCTGAATCGGATTATTTTTAAGGGAGCTTTAGGGATTTTTAGGGGAGTAAGGGGCCCACTGATAGTTAAAAAAGGGCCCAAACATGGAAACATGTTACAATGTCTTAGTACTTAACGATTTAGATCTATAATTAGTCAAACTAAGCATAGGGTATGAATTTTTCGTTAGAATAATATTTTAAAGAAATACACAAAAAATGAGTAAATGCTTCAAAAAAGGCCCTAGAGCCCCAATAAAAATGTGAGGGTGTTGATCCTGGAAGAAAAGTCCAACACTCAACTTCAAAATTATGCACTGAAGAGGTGACAAATTTAGGGCGTGAAAAATACATGGCACACATAAATTCAAGGGACCTGTACCGAGCCCTACGGAACCATACGGGGCCCCAGGGTCTTAACTGGAATGTAGAAACGTGAGAATAACTAAATGGAAAAAGGTTTCCAAAAATGAAGATCGGATTAAGAGGGGGATATTTATTAACAATATATGGTGCAAAAACTTCAAGGGGCCCTGTAAAGGGCCCCAAGGGGCCAGGGACATAGCTGGCCTGTAGTTGGGCATAAAGATATTTTTTGTAGATTTTAAAGTAATCGGAGGATGCTACAACTAGGTTAAAGAAAATGGCAAGCAATTCGGATCATTTTTAAAGAAGGGCCCCAAGAAGGCGATTAATATTCAAAAGTGGTGGTAGCCGAAGCCTGATTTTTTTTTTTTTTTTTTTTTTTTTTTTTTTGTCACTCATGTATTAGCTGGAGGACCTAAGAATTTGTTAGAAATATAAAGCTTTTGAATAGGACCACTTTTAAGGAAGCTATAATAGAGGGCCTAAAAGGGGCCAACTGATAGTTAAAAATAGGGCCCTAACATCAAAACATGTTAAAATGTCTTAGTACTTAGCGCTTTAGATCTTCAATTAGTCAAAATTAAGCATAGGGAATAATATGAATTATTCGTTAAAATAATATTTTAAAGAAATACACAAAAAAGGGGGTAAATGTTTAAAAAAGGTCCCTAGGGTCCCAATAAAATATTAAGGTATTGTCTAGGAAGAATAATCTGTGACTCAACTTTAAAATTATGCACTGAGAAGATGAAAAAAATAGGGGATTAAAAATGATTGGTACATAAAAAGTCCAGGGGCCCTGGTCCTTAAAAAATTAAAAATCAGAGCCTCACGTGCATCAGGACCTGCCTTGGACTGTTCATTTTTAAATTTTCAGACTTCTACGGGCAGTAGTTTTCGCTATCCATCACACACAGACACACACACACACACACACGCACAGAGCGATTTGTTCTTTTATTAGTATAGATGGGTGTACACAAGTGAAATATACAAATTCAACATTATATTAAAGGAAAAATGCAAGAAATAAGAACTTACTTGTAATGTTGAAACAAAAAATACATAAAAAAATTTAAAAATCAAATTTTTTTTAATACATTAGTAGATCTTGGCATGTGCTCCTTTAGTTGCTCACAGGATATCAAAACCAATATCAATTCCAATTCAATCCTCATACGGGTCGTAATATACAGTGTAAACAAAAGGAAGGCTTCGCTAATGGGTTATTTGAGCTCACGCACAGTTGTTACCTTTATCTTATAAACGATATTCTTAATGACTTCCGAAGAAAAAAAAAATGGCAAGTTGTGATATCAGGAAAACGGGATGGCCATGGCGTTGGGCCTCCACGTCCAATACAATGGCCGGTAAAATGGTGATCTAAAGACATTCGTACGTCCGAAGCCCAATGCGGAAAAGTCCCGTCCTTCTGAAAAATGATCCGTTTTTCCGTGGCTATATTTGCTACTTTCCGTAATTAATATTTCTCATCGTAGAGACATTCAACGCAAATCTACCGTTACGGTTACAAATTTTAAAATTTTGTCCATCTCCGAATATCTAAAGTACGATAATGTTTTAATTACATTTTTTTTTAACGGAATATGGAAATTGTATATTTCATTTGTGGACACCCTGCATTTTCATTGTCTGCTTATAAATATACTTCCATTCAGAATATGAATTTATTTTAAGATAAAAAAATTAAAATACAACTTAGACAAAACAATTTCTCGGAATTGCTCATTATTTAACGTACAATATTCTAAATACATTATATGATAAATTTTTATTAAAAACAAAAAGACTCTCATAATTCTCTTGCAATGTATGATTTGTTTCATGTTTGATATCTAGAAAATAAAAACCTGATATAGAATTTTAGGTATCGCAAAACTTTGCGATGGCAAGAGTGTTGGATTTTTGTTGCTGTTAACCACGATCAAACACCCTTTGTTTTAATATTTACTGTTTCAATATAAAAAGGTAAAAAAAAAATTCTTGCGACACTAATTAAAATTTTATGAGCTATATTATATTTTATTTTATGATATATTTACGGATAAATATATTTCCCTTATCTACATAAATATTTGGATATGAAATTATTTTAAAACAGAATAATTAAAATACAACTTAGGCAATAAGTAGCTCATTATTATTAGATTTATTAATGAACTATTTAAGTTATAAGAAAGAGTATTTATTCTGATAAAAAACGTTACATTTCTCCATTAAGACATCGTGTATTCTCTATTTGAAAGATTTAAAAAAAAACTGATCTTGGATTTCAAGTATGCTAAAACTTTGCTATGGAAAGAGTGTTGGATTTTTTGTTGCTGCTTCCAAAATGTCTTTTTTAATAAAGTCTTTTTGCTTATATTTACAATTTCAATATAAAAAGTGAAGATAAACTGTTCCTGCAAAGTCGTAAATTATTTATCTATTATATTAAATATAATTTTATAATAATAGAGATAATTATAATTCCATTATCTACATAAATATTTGGATAAAAATTATTTCAAAATAAACTAATTTAAATGCTCTTTAGACATTGAATTGTAACTTAATATATATATAATGGAAAATATTTTTTAATCTGAATATTAGAAGGATTGTCTCAACTAGTTTATGGGTATCTAAATCAATTCACCATCGAGGTTAAAAAATACATCATTAACGTATCCATGGTTAATATAATTCCGAAACCTGAGGTTTCGTCTGTTGAGCGCTGATATTGCAGACTAGATGATATTACCAAATAATAATTTGAGTGCCTTATGTCGGAAACTCTTGCCCGGAATGGATCAGTTGGGAGAGGATCGGCGCACGAAGCCAAAAGTCAGGAATTCGACTCAAGCCTTAGATATTTTTAACTCAGTTGGATTTAAAGGAAATTCTCCCATAAGATATTGTTAATTTCTTATTTAAGAAATTCTATTTTTTAACGTAAAATACTTAATGCTCTCTAGTAAGATATTGTTTATTCCCTGTTGGATACCTTCAAAATACAAATGTGATCATTGATTTCAGATATGATAAAACATTGCGATGGAAAGAGTGTTGGATTTTTTGTGACTCTTAACGATAATGAAACTTGTTTTGCTTATATATTTACTATTTCAATATAAAAAGATTAAAACAAAGTTTGTGTCACATTACTTAATACTTTGTGTAATAGATTAAATATCATTTTGTGATACTTAGACTAGAGGTAAATATATCTCTATTATCTGCACAAATATATTAATATGAATTTATTTAACAGAAATTTTATTAACACATAAATTTGAGAATACAATTGCTCAATCTGCTCATTTTTTTAATGCAAATTTTTATATAAGTTATGTTTTAAGTTTACCAATCAAAACAATTTCGCATGCTGTCTATTATTTTAAAATGCAATTTTTTAAATATTATGTGTTATATTTTTACATCAAGATTGTTTATATTTTGGTATTTATTTATTTATTTATTTTACTATTTTAAGATGGATTTATACCGAGATAATATTCTAACTTCATTTAAATAATTTTCAAATAATCTTTTTAGACGGTCTTTTTAGACAATCAAGTAAAGCAAATTTTATGACCAAATTATTGCCAGGTGTAGAGATTATAGGCTTTACTTTCATGTAAATAATCGTCAATATTTATGGCAGCGTTATCAGGAAATCTGCAATGTTCCTATAACCACAGGATTAGTAGTAAGAAGGCTTAATGAATCAATACCCTTCATTAGAATCCAGAAACACTACATTAAAAATACAAAAACATGTGTTAAGTAAAAGATATTATTAACTTTATTTAGTTTTTCAAAACTTTCTCTTTCTTTTTAGAAAGTGTTCCACAAGTACTTTATTATGATTGCAAGTTCCATTTAAAAATTACTTTTATAATTTTACTAATGAGAAAATAATAAAACCTAACATTTATAAGATAAGAAATGCAATTTTTAAGGAAAAAGAACTTTCTACTAAATCCTTTAATATTAGAGAGTCTTATAACCATGATCTTCTTACTTTTACAGATTTCAGAGAGATAACTGTTGTTTTCCTTTAAATTTAAACTAAAGAAAATATTAAAACATTCCATTTTTGGAGATGAAATAAAATGAATGAATAGGATTTAGAATTGTTGAAAATTGATTGAAATGAATTGATTGGATAAATTGATGAATGTTTAGAATGATTAAAAAAAATTTTAATCAGGTAAAACAGAAAGTTGAATACACTTTCAAATTTAATATTCTTGCAAATGTGACTTATGTGTTTTTTAAAATACTGAAATTTTTTATATAAATCATGAAAGAAAAAGGATCCGTTAAACATAGATTATAAAGTACTTTTCAATATATTCATAATGTAACACAACTTCGTCGTTTAATAAGGTGAAAGATTATATCTAAGAAAACAATTTGGAAAAAAACGCATAACACATATGAAAACACTATCTCCACATTTACTATCTATAATCGGTAAATTGCACGGATTCTGATGTGCTGCCCTGTATATCATCTGTAGATTTGTGCATGTATTGCATAGTATGCAAAAACTTAGTTCAGTAATAAAACACATGATACAGTTGAAAACTCCACAATATTCTTCCGTATATCATAACATAACGGAACTCTTTCGTGTTACTCTGAAAATGAATGATGTAAGCTTTACACTCCATATTAGACGGAAACCATGTATAGTGCACCCCAGTAATGCATATTAGTTTCATTATGTTTGACAGTCTAACATCATTAACCCTCCGTCTATCGCAACTCTCGGACTCCCAACTTCGGGCGCGATGCGCCTGAGAGGAGCCTGCTAGAAAATCACCCTTAGCAATTAATTGACACATTTCTAACGCTATTAAAGTGATCAGTGACCTTTAATAGGATATAAAAAGAGAGAATGTTTCAATTTTGATTTTAAAAACCTCGTTCATTACACTCAAAATAAGTAACTCTGAGTGCTCTAGTGGCGGTGAGGAGGACGGAAAATTGTGCTGTGCCTGTCAGGCCTACCGTGACCGACGGAAGGTTAAAATCAACTGGAAGTGGTTTCCCACCATAGATAATATAAAGGAATGTTTCTGAGTGCCCCTGCAAACGGACGATGAATGCTAAACACTCCATTTATAATAAAAAAGATACTATAGTAAACCTCAGTACTATATATCAAGTACATGACAATCAGATTATATTTAGGAGAGATAGATAGAGGGTAGCCAGTCAAACCGAAATCATAAACACTTTTTACAAATTAAATAATAAAACTTTGTATGAATCACTATAAACACAAAACAACACACAGAGCGCGTTTTGGGAGGGAAATATTAACAGCCCGTCATCAGCTAATGTAAACACATGTCCGTAAAGGACAAGTTCATAAAGGAACAGTAAGGGCAGAGAGCAAAGCTTACAAAAAATGCAGCAGATGGCGCCAACTGAAAGATAAACACCAATCACAGAGGAGCACATGCAGAAGAGGAAGGTGTTGCCAAAATTATCTTTAATGAATTTTTCTATCGTTTTGGCAACACTTTCCTCTTCTGCATATGCTCGTCTGTGATTGATGTTTACCTTTCAGTTAGATCCACCTCTCGCATTATTTGTAAGCGGTCCTCTCTGCCCTTACTGATCATTTGCGACCTTTCCCCATTACGGACTCGTGTTTAGATTGGCTGATGAAGGGCTGTTAAAATTTCCATCCCGAAATGTGTCCTGCGTGTTCTTTTGTTTTTAGGGTGATTCATACAAAGTTTTATTATTTAATTGTGATTTATCGCAAGTTTTTCGGTGCTGTTTCATCTGTATCAACTTTTTACAAATGTTGAAAACAGTTTAAAAAGAAAGCAATATAATTTTTTAAGAAGTTACAGAAAATTTATAAGCATTAAATTAATATAAAAATTAAGGAATTATATAAAATATTTAGAATATTATATTCAGAATAATAAATTAATGCAATTTTAGCATTTTTTACGTCGTTCAAAATTGTCATAAAAAATATTATGTCTGTTTAAAAACATGTGATAAGATATGTGTATGTATAACTACTTACACATACTTGCCAACCTCCCGCTTTTTTTTAAATCAAGAAAACATACTTTAAACCAGAAATTTTATTTAATAAATTAAAGCATGTAGGTTTCTTTTAACTACCACTTTCGAGCAGGAAACTTTTAATTTAATAAATTTTCTGGTTGCAGATGTGTTTTTTAGTTTAAAAAAAAGCGGGAAGTTGGCAAGTATGCTTACATAATTACAAAAAAAAGCAAATAAAACAGTAAATAAAACAGTATCCACATATCCAGATGTACATTTGTAACTTTTAAAAATTTTCCTTGAAAGAGACTTGAGACATCAATTCATTAGGAATTACGTCAAGTACTAAATCAAGTATCTCTTCAGTTTCATTTAGTGACAAAAACTAATTTTCTAAATAGAAAAATCGACAGAAATAAGTGATATGGAATTCTCTTAACAAATGGGATCAATGCAAATTAGTTATGAACACAGTTATAGCACAGTTTTTCAATTTATAACAGTTTGATGAAAAAAGAAATACAAGCTACCCTACCGAATTAATTGAAGTACAATTCAATAAAATAAATTAAATATATTTTATTCTTCTAGTAAGTATTCTTTCCGATTTTATATACGTTTGCAAAAACATTTATGAATAAATAAAATTTGAATCAATCTGGTAACGACAAAAAAGGGAGACGTCGAGAAGAGTACCAACATATCTTTCCCATCAGAGTTGCCAGTCGGCTACTTTTTTTAAATTCAGATTTCTGGATTAGGACCCCTTTTTTGAAATAGTAAAATTCGCCTTATTTAATGAAATATTAATTAAGGCGAAAGCAAGGGGAATTTTACAATTTCAGAAAAGTGGGGCCAATCAAGAAATCTGAAATTTAAAAATGTAGCCCACTGGCATCACTGTTTCCCAGGTTGCGCAAAGCTGCACATTAATTAGACGTGTATTTCAATAAAAACAAAAATCATACTGTTAAACTTATGCCAGAGAATTCTAACTCGAGCAACCAATGCTTCGTCTTAGCCAATCATAAATTGTTCCATTGTCGACGTCAGTCTTATTAATATGTGTAAATTAAACAGCAACTTATTCAATAACTTCTAGATATTGCACATTTTTAATTTAAATTACGGGGATCAGAAAAAAAAAATATTTAAAAATGTGTAATCATAAAAAAAAATTGTTATGATATATCTATAAAATATGATTAATGTTTCCAAAAAGTATCATCAATTTCATAATTAAATTAGGGAATTTCTTTTCAAGTATTTCATCAGCGACTTATATTTTTGGTGTCTTTACTACCCTGACGTCTGTGTGTGCCGAACGCTCAGTCTTCGGGTCCCAAAAACAACCTCAATTCATTTTGCCACATATTTGTAACTAATTATCCACTGTTATACTTTCGTTTGATTTCTGCATAAATTCTAATTACTAGATTTGTTCTTGTCTCCTGAACTTTCATCTATTTGACTGTGCTGTTTCTTACTGTCAATTTTTATTGCCAGGAAAAAACAACAAATATTTCAACAATAAAATACATGTATTATTAATAAGCCTCAGGCATTGTTAATAGATGATAAGGGAAAGAAATGTATGTTTTAAGTGGAGAGAATTTCAAGAAATATTTCTCGGAACAAATGGTTAATGAAACCTCCAGATGAGAAAAATGCAAATTAATCCGCTAGCATCAAGTGTTAAACGTAGAGAAGAAGCGGACTTTTAAATTATTTTTCTTTGTTATTTAAATAAACTCATAGACTGAGGGTAAAATTTAATTTTTTACTTCGGTCTCAAAGTACAAAATAAGATAATAACATATTTCATTAAAAATACAAAAATATTTTTGGTGTACAGAAAATATCTGATATATAATATTTCATTCGGAAACTTCAAACATTCTTATATAAATATACTATAATCGAGTAAATTCCCATTCATAGAGTAATTTATTATTATTTACTTCTGAATATTATCAACTTAGCAAAACATACTATAAACATCATTATCATTCTAGAACTTAGTATACAGACATTATTTTCATCAAGTTAATAAATGACACTGTATGCTTACTGGTTAGGGAAGCTTTATTAAATAATTTTTTTCAGCTTCAAGTAAAAATATATCTCCAAACAGATACCTAAATTATTAGATGGTTATAAAGAATTTCCAGTATTGTGTATAGTTACCTGACTACATAATTGTTAAAAAATTATTTTGGAAAACAATAATTAATATAAAAAAAATTCTATTGAATATAGAATATAGTAGAGTTGTAGCGTTGGAAAAAGAACCTCATTATCCCCATCATCCTACTGAAGACGTGAAGCGAATGATAAGTCGTTAACTTGATATCGTGAAGTTTCGTTAACTGAATATATTATTCATAAGTTTTATTATCATTTCGTGACCCACACATTTATTTCTTTTAAAAGATTCCAGATAATGCAGTTATTTTATTTGATACACCTTCTTTTATAAAGTTATCTAGATTACCCTTTTTTTATAAATATGATAAATAAAAATCAATTTATACAAGGTGTCGTTCAAATGTAAGTCAAAACTCTAAGGGGTAATAATAAGTGCCAAGACAATCTTTTTATATAAAAAAGGGGTCACAACTCATTTATTCAGTTAAAACATACAATCCTAACCCAAAGTTGCATTCATAATTCCACATTCCACAATAATGAAGATATTTTCGTGAAGTATTCAGCAGACTTACTTTGATTAAAATTTAAATAAATGATATGTGAATAAACCACAAATTTATTTCTATATTGGTGTACAAGCATTTAATATAGATTAAAAACTTTAAAATATTCTACAGTTTCATCGCACTTCCGTGGCCTTCCCTCGGAATGTGAATGAATTCATTTACATTCCTGAGGAAGACTACGGTAATGCGCTGAAACTGTTGAATATTTTAATGTTTTTAATCTATATAAAATGTTTGTACACAAATATAGCAAAGAATTTATTGATTATATACATCTCATTTATTTAAATTTTGATTATGTATGGTGTAATGGTCCAAAATTGTTTATACTTACTTTGATTGTTGTGAAATATCGTGATATCAAGGAAATTGCTGAAATTGCATTGTAGCTTATTCAATATCACCTTATGCACTGACTGCTACCTTCTAAATTTTGAATCGTCTAAACGTTGCTTAGACATGGATGGTGTCAATTTGTAACGTTTTTCGCGATTACATCAGATTTAATAAGAACCATAGTAAGTCTGTTGAAACTTTTGCTAAAATACCCTCATTATTCTTCTAATTATGAACTAAGATTCGGGTTTACCCTTCTATGGCATACCCTATATTTCTTTATGGATTACGTTGGCGGTGACGGTGATTTATCGTACATTTTTTATTTTTTGTCTTGACAAGTTTACTCGCCATTTAAAGTTCTTACGATGATTTAAGAAATACCCTGTATATTTAAACCTATTTTTTATTTTTACCTTTAACTGGGAAGAGGTTTCCTTTTCTTTTTAACACTTTCCAACAAAGTTGAAAAGGGTTTGGGAATTCGGTTTGTCTGTCCGTCTGTCCACACTCAAACTCACGTAAATATACTCGGATTTTCATGCAATTGAAATATGTTAATGATGCTTATCATGGCATGTTCCGTATTGTATATGGAGTGTATACCATTAATAGTTCATTTACAGGGGACCTCAAAAGAATTCCATTACGTTATTGTATATGGAGTGTATACCATTAATAGTTCATTTACAGGGGACCTCAAAAGAGTTCCATTACATTATTGTATATGGGGAAAATACGTTTGCAGAGTATTTTAATGGCATTACTCTATTTCAAATGTATTGAAACTGTTATAAATCACTGAATTTAACTACAGGATGATTACTATAGAATAGGGCATTCATAGCATTTGTCTTTCATTTACAGAGACACACAAAAGAAATCGGTTACAGTACTGTCTTTGAACAATAATTGCTGGAAGTGCGTATTCTATTTCGGTATGCGCTTTTAAATTTAACTAATTTTTTCCATGTTATTTGTTGTATACAAATTGTGTACGTCGTATACAGGGCTGCATAAAAGAATTCACGCTCCATTCAACTTATTAGCGGAATTTACTGAAGGGGAATTTTCAACTGAGGTATTTCCCAATTTAATTAAATTTTTGCATGCATGTAGTTAATAGATATAAATCTATATATAAAATACAGGACTTCTCAAAGAATTCGGATAACTTTCCGATTGTAGATGAGAACAGCTGAAATTGGGTTTTCAAATGTGTTATGCGTTTCTATATGGTTCTATTAGACATAATATTTTAACTTATTAATCGGTGCAGTTTTCTTACAATATTCTGAATGTGTTAGAAAGTGTTTCATAATCTATTCTTGACGCATGATTTTTCCTTTCTTGTTTATTATTTCTTTTAAATAATAGAATTGTTTCAATTTATGAAGAATTACAGATGTAAGTAAATAAACTAGATTACAGCAAACTTATGAAAGACATTTAAAATAATGGACTTAAAACTTCAAAAGGAAATAAGAAACAAACAGACATAAACAACTACTGAAATGAATTTGTAAGCAGTCGTAGAAATTCTTAAAAACTAAAAATATTCCAGATTTTTAGATTTCTGGCTAGCATGAAAACAAAAAAACATTTCTCAAGGTGTCTACTGTATACTTTTATTTTCATGTTACCGAAAACATTGCAGAATATATTTTGTATTTTCTTTGCTCTTCATACAAATGCAAAAATCAGTGGAGTCTAGGCTGATATAAAAAAAAGGTTTTATAATTTTTCTTGCATTGTCAGAATATATGATGTTTTAAAATTTTAAGAAAAGTTATATATATTATGTGAAAAATTGAATTTATCAACTGTGATATACTGGTATACTCATATGTGCTTATATAGATATGTTTTATGAAAGTAAGACGCAAGAAATCTGTTTTTTAAGATTCAATTTCGCTCCATGTCTACTATAATAACTTATTACATGAGTAACAGCTGCATCGATGAACGTTTGAGCCGTTTAAAACCAGATTGGTGTAGGTCACTAATTTTGAAGATTTGAGGTTTTCAAGACATATCAATCTATACATATGACTATCGGTAAAAGTGATAGTAGAAAGTATCTATAAATAGGACTCTGGGATATTTTACGTCATATGAAATCATTGCAGTGCCCCAGAAAAAAAACTTTTTGAGCATTTTAAAAAATGTGACTTACACCCTTCACTTTAACTCTTTTGCGACGAGCGTCACGTATTTGTGATGCATTCAGAATACTTGATTAAACCTACCAGTTATTTTTAACTGAAAATTTTGCCTTATTTAATCAAAGCATTTCTGCGTTTCAATTAGGCAAAAATTTATATTTTTTATAAACTAGGGATAAATGATTAAAAATTCTATAAAGAACGCTTGTCACACAGGGGTTAAAACCTCATATGCAAAACTGACTGTAATTTTCACACTTTAATTTTCTTTGGTATAACAGTTTCCTAATAGTTGTCCTCTAAAAGATAAAAGAGTCTTGTTGGTTCTGTTGTGCACGTATAAGGAAAGGGCAGCTGATGTCACTGTGAGTCAAATTACTGTGGATCAGAAAAGAAACCCCAGTCCGTTTTTATGACTCCTATTTACACATGAGTTTGGGCAATTTGATTCGTGTGCGTTTAACAGGTATATGATATGACTGGCCTATACGTCGCCAAGACGATTCCTGCAATGATTGCTATGATTAAAATTGTTGTAGCAGATTGGTTGACTGATGTGTTTATTTGTAAACATGCTCTTTCCTTATGTGTATCCCAACATTCTTGTCACTCCTCCAAGCCGCTGGAAACCTGTAAGTCTAGATTTTCTATCTGATATTGTCGCGTGATCTTCGCCATTTTTTTCTGTCTCTGAAGTAGATCATTAACTTATCCCTATAAGTGATGTGCACGTACTAGAATGGAGACTTCCTTCTGCTCTCGTACTGGCAGGACCTTAATGGAAGCGTATTAGTTTTTCAGAAACTCCTTGCGTTAATTTCTTTTTTATGGTGATTTTAAGAAGTGTCTATCATTGGTGTTGTGACACACAACTTCAGAAATTCAGTATTGTATGACTTTCTAAAGTTATTCAAAAATTGTCAGTTAAATTTAAACTTAAAAACAATGTGAGAATGTTAAAGGGTTAAGTGAATTCAAGATAGTTCGGAATTCAATAATAAATGTTCAATCACATAAAATATTAAAAGTCAAAGGAAAGAAACAATATTAAAAAAGATTTTTATACTAAATATGCCAATAAGCCAAATTTCAGCAGGCACGAATTTTAATATCTTGTAGGGATTCCTTAATTCCAGTTTTTTCTGGCACAGCATATTCTTCTTTGGATTTTGTTCCAGAAAAACGGCCAATCAATTAACATTATCTTCAAGAAATGTAGCGATCACTTTAACGTGGTTTCGATTGCTAGACAAAAGTCAACAGAAAATTTATCGAGTCCTACAGCCGCACCGTCACGATAGTCATCCATGATGGCCTGATTTATGCTTATATTCACCATCAATCTCAACTGCCGTTTAAACACAAAAACCTTGATCAAACGCTTAAATCGTATACTGCCTCAACCTGGTTGGACCTGATCGCAGCGGAAGTACAATCAGGAAATTTGAGAACAAATACCATATGAGCGTCGACTAATCTTTTCGCGTTTAAACGATCACAGACTTTGATCAGTTAAAAATTTTAAATTTTTCGTCGCTTAAAGAACTCCCTATACACACGAAAATTATATTTCATTCATTATAAATCCATATCGCAAGTGAAAAGGAAATTTCAGAGCTAAGTAGAGTGCGACGGCATTAATATACGGTAGCGAATAAATTGATTGCTACTTTAATCGCGTTTTCTTTTTCAAGAACATCATTCTCAAAATCGGCGGACACTCTAGCTCCGCCAATTTTTGGTCAATCAACCTGATCTTTTTTAAAATTAATTGCCATGCATTTTTCTAGCGAAATACGTTGGACTTTTTAATAATATTGATATTGTGATTTTCTGTATAACTTTAACCTTTTGTGAATCAACAACTCCGATTACAGAGATTAAAATTCCTTACCTAAATGTTGTAATACATTATTTTAAGCACGAAAAAAAAAAACAATTTAAAAAAATTGCAACATAAAAATGAAAAATTATTTACTAAAAAGGTACTTTTCTCACATCTGCAATAGGTAGGAAATTTATATTTTTGATAAGTAGTGTCAATTTTCTAATTCAAAATTATGCAAATTCACCTTTGTAAAACATCTATTTTTGAACGTCTCCGCGATTTTTACTTTTAGAAAACTTAGAAAGTTCATTTTAGCAATAACGGTGCAAAATTTCTCCAATGATAAATAAAACTTTGACAGGAAAAATTAACTCAGTATCACAGTCTGTTGAGAATTCTATGAACATTTCATATTAACTTCTGTGTTGGGAGATAGTACCAATAAATAGAATCGTCTTTTAAAGCCCACTGTATAAGGAACATTGACTTTTGTGTATGTTGCAGATATGCAATGCGGTGATACAAAGGGATAATGTTTGACTGAAATTTTGCATGTTATTTGAAACGCCTACGTATTTCATAAGCTTTTAGATTAAAAAAGACTTTCTTTTTTGGCTCATTGTTCTCGCTCTACGATTAATTATCGTGTCCATCACTTGACCATTTTTTTCCGAAGCGCTTCCGCCCGTCGGTTGTAAAGCCGCCGTATTTTAATATATATCAATTAAAACAAAATTTTAATTTATTCTTTAATATATATTTATTATAATTTAGTGTAAATATTTTTTATAGACGCGTCGCAGTTATTTTAATTCACGAAAAAACCTGACATTCAATGGCGTCAAAGTGGTGTTACTCCATTATCAGCAGTTGAGATTGATGGTAAATACGAGTGTTTGATAGGTATTAGATCTTTTGTATGAATGGATCTTTCGATCATGTCTCAAATATCCTCTAAGGGGTTCATGCATGGTCAAACTTATGGTTGGCTTTTTAAGTCCTATATATGTGACTAAATCATGTTCTGAAAATGTCCAAATGCTCCTCAAAACTCGCAAATAATATCGGTCAGATAATATAGTGTGATCCTTAAGCACCTAATTGTTATTCGTGCACTTTAAGTGTGTAAATGGTCTACAGCTGGTCGTTAATCTGCTAAATACAGGGATTTCTAATAGATTACCGATTAAATTGGATGAGAAAGCTCAATCCATGCTAATTCTTGTCTAGACGCTATCATTACGTTATTAAATAATTTGCAAGATATCAAAGTGTCAACTATAAGTAAAGGATAATTATTTGGACCGTTGTAGAATGTGAATAAGGCCACTTGTAAATTTAAATGCTGCTATCAAATGACCTTTCGCGTATTCGTATTTAGGCAAAGGATTTTAAGCTCTCAAAGCAAAAATTTTCTAAAGAATTTCCGCTTTAAAAGTTGCATTTATTTGGTATTCTACATTGTTTTCAAAACATTGTATTAAATTTTTTGAAATCACAAAAGTAAGCATAAACTTATTATTGATTTTTCTTTTCATCAATAAAACAAGCAAATGTGAAGATTCCAAGATTATGAACCGAAGCTGTAAACATCAGAAAAAAGTTATATTTTGTGAAAGCACATACATTGTAAAAAACATCACAAAAAATTGGGAAAAGTGGAGAGAATGTTCTCAAACTCTTGTATAGAAATGACCATAGAAAGAAGATTTCTTCTAAAATAAGTTTAATATTTTAGTCAAAAATAGGATAAGTTGGTGGAAGAGTGAGTGGTGTACAAGAGTACACAGAGTGGTTATATAATCCTAAAACAAAGACTTGCATGTAGCTGCAGTTTTAAACGATGTAGTGACATGATAAGCTTATGTTGAAAAATAACTGCGCATTTTGGTGAAACTTTTAATAATTTAGAAGAGAAAATGTGATTTTGGCCTTCTCGTTATAATATTTATGGTTTTTGAAAACAGGTTCATAATGAAGATTACAAAGCTAATTTACTGTTTAGATCAGAGTATATCAAAGCCTAAGAGCTAATGTGCCCGCAGCTTCTGTATGTACGTATGTATATATGTAGGTATGTGCGTCAAGCGATATCTCTAGATAGAAATATCCGATTTGCTTCAAATGTAGTAAATAGGTTCATTTTGTTAAGGCGCTAACTTGATTAGTTTTGGTGGTTCATGAATTAAGTATAAAAGGGGGAGCGGGGGGCTAATCACCCCTCTTAAAATAGATAAATGAGTTTTTCACGCACAATTATCCGATTTGCTTCAAATTCGGTATACTTGTTTATTCTGATAAGGCACTTCCCTGATTAGATTTGAAGATTCATTGCTTAAGTATAAAGGTAGGGGGGATGCGGTCTAATAACCCTTAATTTAGATAAATAGTTTTTTATGCAGAATTATCCGATTTGCTTCAAATTTGGTACACCGGTTTATTCTGATAAGAAGCTTCCCTGATTAGATTTGGAGGTTCATTGGTTAAGTATAAAGGTGGGGGGGACGCGGTCTAATACCCCTTAATTTAGATAAATAGTTTTTTATGCAGAATTATCCGATTTGCTTCAAATTTGGTACACCGGTTTATTCTGATAAGGAGCTTCCCTGATTACATTTGGAGGTTCATTGATTAAGTATAAATTGGGAAAATGGGTTAATACCCCCTCAATTTAGCTAAATGGGTAATTTTGTCGATTTCTATAGTTTTCGAGGCTATATTATTCTTTGAAATAAGAATATAATATACAATTAGTGTGAATAGCCAGTGAGGTCAATGCCATCAGTTTAAGTGGGCACATTTTTTTGATTAGGTTATTATTGGACTACCTGCCACCTAAATGATTTGTATTTACCTATCAATTGATAGCATTACTGGTCTTTCAGAGGTATTTAGTGACGATAGTGCAAGTGTGCGCAATGCCAAAAAGTTCAAGAGTGCGCATCTGTTTTTGGAAAAACAGCTAATGCTGTTAAAGCAGGATTTAAAATAACGGTTCTTTAGCATTTCAAAAATTACACTTTTTGTATATTGACTTTTCACGCAGCGGATTCAGTGGAAGACCATTAGAATCTAAACCTTTTGAACCTCATACTATGTCAGTTTAACCACAAAACACAGCAAATGGGGAGGAAAGATAATTGCTTTCAACAGAAAACGATATTTCAGAATTGGCAGAAATGCTGTGAAAGAAAATACTCACGCTCATTGTGAAATAAACCCAGCTTCAGTTTCACAAGGTATAGCTTCAACATCAACTATTTCATCTTACGTTAAATTAAAAGAGATGTCACCGTATCCAGAATCATCTGTGCTGTGATAATTAGACGAGCAGGAAGTCTAAGTTTTAAGCAGTTCATCACACAAAAGGCTGCTTGAATATAACGCTGCGGAAAAAAGCCAAAAACCTTTACCAAAAATAAACGGTCAAGTGCGAGTGTTACTCGCGCTCAGAAGGTTCCGCAAAATAAATGTTTGAATTATTAATTGTATTATTTAAAAAATTGGTGCGAAAAGGATAAAAAGACTTTGGAAAAACTATACAACGTAGAGATGGGTAGATATGTATATAATAGAAAAGTGCGAATGGGTTTACCATAAAAGTTCAAAGAGATATGCAGACTAAATAATACCAAATATTACCATTCTGTATAACTCTTTTTTTTAACCTTATCCGCATCTGTTTATGATTAACTTCATTCGGTACTGACAAAAAAGTAGTACTTCATTTGGCATTTCATAAAACTAATTCAGCGTATTAATAATCTTTTCTTTTTACAGTGTAGCTAAAACAAAACCCTTGTTAAAATTTTAAACTTGGTATTGTGCTAAGCGAGCTTCGAAAGAAGGACGCGAAGTTTCAAGGCCCCCTTGGTCCGTGCCTCTACTTCCCGATAGGTTTTTACTTAGCTTTTAAAGACACGGAAGGCGTATTGAGAGATCCACTCAATGCAAACTAGTCGCGAATCCAATAGTATTTATGTGATTAATTCTAGTTAAGGAGTCTTGTACCGCGACGAAAATTAACGAAAAAATTAAATTTTTAATTAAACTATCTCCAAAACCATTTTCTGTATAAACAGGAAATTTTGAGTATTGATTAAACAGATTGTGCTTTGTAATATGCTACCATTAAAAATTAGACTTTTACAGAATTTGGGTATTGTTGACATCAAAATAGCTCCTTTTTTTTTTTACTTTATAAGTCATAGCGCACATGATATCTTAAGAAAGTATGTAGGAATTGTCAGGAAATTTGGTAAAGATACTAAACAAATATGTGTGTTTAAAATGACGTTCTACTCTTACGCCAAAATTATTTCATTAAATATATATATAAAACAAATTGAAAAAAAAAACTTTACTTTTTTAAAGAACAAAAGTAGTCATAACTAAAAATATTACCATTGTAAATAATTAAAAGTAGATCATTTTAGGCACACATTTGTTTAGTACCTTTCCAAAATTTCTTGACAATCGATACATACTTTCTTAAGATATACGCGCAATGATTCATGCAGTAAAAAAAAGAGATATTTTGAGTTTCAGCAATACACAAATTCTGTAAAGAGCTAATAAGTTTCTAATGGTAGCGTATTACAAAACACAATCTGTTTAATGAATATCCAAAATTTCATGTTTATACATAAAAAGGTTTTGTAGATAGACTAATTCAAACTTTGAAGTTTTTTGTTTATTTTCGACGCATTTAAAAAGGTGCAAGACCCCTTAAATTAGTCTGTTTTTAACAATTTGACGTTTATTGCTTTTATACTGCTACTCGGCATTACACTACACAAATATATCATTAAAAGTTGTTAACTAGGCTTTAAAAGTTGATGGTAGATAGAGTACACCGCCCGTGTCATTATGTATGCCCAAACCGTTTGTATCTTTAAGTATTAATATCTCGGCTAATTACCAACTATTTTTTTCGAAAATCAGTATCAAGAATGTTTTTATACTTCTGCTTCAATAAGTGCCTCCAGCGTTCCTCAGCACCTTTGCTGAAGGCCTGCAAATCGAAATTTGTGTGTACCGTAAAAATGCGCTTTTCTCAAAAAATATGTGACCTAGGGTGATCGCTATAATTTTCCTGCAAGGGCTACGTTAACGTCTACTACGTCTAATTTTTTCATAATTTTAGTTTCAGTAGATTCGGAAATAGACGGGGAGGGGGCATATTTTTCCACTACGTTTTCGACAATATCTCTGAAACTATAATACCTAAAATTAAAAGAAATGTATTTTTGAGTTTAGCGTTACGAAAGCTTTCACACGATATACAAAGAAAAGATTTTTTTATCAAGTAACGTAATTAGCAAATCTACATTTTCCCTAAATATATTTTTCAATGTTTAATAATCTGAAAAAATTTGGGTCAATCGTCTTTATTGTTTCCTTCAATTTGAACTTTCCACGTTCCATAGCTTACGAGTAAAGTGGCTGTGACAGACAGACACAGGAGTGATCTTATAATGGTTCCGTTTTTACTTTTTAAGTACTGAACCCTAAAAAGAATAAAAGTAAACACATGAAGGAAAAACTGCACCAAAGAAAAAACTATGGATATGTCCAGTTTAGTACGAATACTGTATAGAGAAACAATACTGTATAAAGAACCAATTGTAGAAGATTGAATTGCGTGCATTTCTTGCAGAGACTGGTGGCACGAATAGTGCACAGACTATGGCGATCGTGGACACTACAAATGTCACGTTTGTAAGTGATACGTTTCCTGTTCAGGGTTCCGTACTTAAAAATAAAGGCGAAACCATTATAAGATCACTCCTGTGTCTGTCTGTCCGTCTGTCGCAGCCATTTTACTCGTAAACTATGGAACATGGAAAGTTCAAATTTGGGGAAGTAATAAAGACTATTGACCCACATATGTACAAATTATTAAAGATTCACAATTATATTTAGGAAAAATGTAGAGGGGCTAATTAAATAACTTGAAAAAAAACATATTTTCCTTGTATATCGTGTGGGATATCATGTGAAAGCTTTCGTAACGCAAAACTCAAAAATATATTTCTTTTAATTTTAGGTATTATATTTTCAAAGATATCGTCAAAAATGTAGTGCAAAAACATGTTCCACCACCTCTATTTCTGAATCTACAAAAATTAAATTTCTGAAAAAATTAGAGGAAGTAGACGTTAATTTAAACCTTGCTGGAAATTACAGCGATTACCTTAGGTCACATACTTTTTGAGTAAAGCGCATTTTCCGTTACACACTAATTTCGATTTGCAGGCATTCAGCAAAGCTGTTGAAGAGCGCTGGAGGTATCTATCGTAGCAGAAGTGTAAAAGCATTCTTGGTAATGATTTTCGAACAAAATCGTCAGTAATTAGCCGAGATATTAGCACTTAAAGACACGGATGGTTTGGGCATACATAATTACAGGGGCGGCGTACTCTATGTCTACATCCCCTCCTCTACATCGGCTTTTAAAGCCCAGATAAACACTCTTAATGATATATTTGTGTAATGTAATACCCAGTAGCAGTATAAAAGCAATAAAAGTCAAATTGTCAAAAACAGACTAATTTAGTTCGAATTAATCTCATAAATACTATGGGATTCGCGAGTAGTTTGCATTGAGCGGATCCATAAAAACGTCTCCCGTATCTTTAAATGTTAATTAAAAACCTATCTGGCAAAAGGCAGCGTGGACCAAGGAGTGTTGCATCATTGCGACCTCCTTTCGAAGCGCGCTTTCCACAATGCCAAGTTTAAATTTTGAACAAGGATTTTGTTTTAGCTACGAAGTAAAAAGAAAATATTATTACTACGCTTAATTTAGTTTTATGAAATGCCAAATGAAGTTTAAATATGCACTACTTTTATTGTCAGTACCGAATTAAGTTCAGCATAAACAGATTAGGATAAGATTAAAAAAAGTGTTATACAGAATAGCAATATTTGATATTACTTAGGCTTCATATCTCTCTGAACTGTTATGGTATACTCATTCATAATTTTCTAGTACGTACAGCTACATCAAAACCTACGTTGTATAGTTTTTTACAAAGTCTTATTACTCTTTTAGCAACGATTTTTTTAATAATACAGTTAATAATTCATATATTTATTGTACGGAACGCTCTGAGCAAGAGTCCTACTCGCACTTAACCGTTTATTTATATTGAGCACTCTTGCACACTTGACTGCACACTCTTGCTCACAATGGTTGTACAAGAGTGCTCATTCAGGAGGATAACATTTTGCAAATAATACCAAAAGTGATTCTTATAAGTTGATGAATGCAACTTTTTTTGTTAGCTTAGTAATATAATATTATAAATAAAGTAGAACACCATCCCTTAACACATAAATCCATAGTGATGCATATCTGCATCACTTTTTATTTAACTCCTAGCAACCACTATAATTATATAGAAATATTAATCCTCCAAAAAGTACAAAAATATGCTACTAAATAAAGTTAAAAATCTATCTTAAACTTTCTGGTGTATAATGTTCAATACAGGAATAAAAAACACAATTCTAAAAGAATAATTTGTGCAGATAAGGGTTAAGTTTTACAAAATAAAAAATTATATAAAACAAGGTATTTAGATTCATACTTATTAAAATATTTATGAATTGGCAATATTTTAGTTTTTACTTGTATTACAGATGTGCAACATAAGAAAAAGTTGACGTATTATACGAAAAATATAAAGAATGGAAAAAAATCAGAGATACATCTGTAATAAACCTTTTTGAGAATCATATATAATTTTTTTCGAAAGAAATTAAAAATCATGCATTTAAGGCTACACAGTATCCTAAAAATGATAAAAATATCGAATATTTTTTATTGAATTTTTCAGTGGGCCATACGGTTGTGAATCATGACTCCAAATTATAGATCTGAAATCCAATTAAAAGATATTCGAACTTTTCTGAGTGTTCTCAGAGTGTTCTGAGTATAGCGCCTAGAATATATAGTGTGGAAATCGGCTATCCCTGTAATACTTAAAAAAGCGCTAAAATATTGTATCCCTTAAATGTGCAATGATACTGCTGCAATATGCAGATCGCAGCGACATCTGCAGGATATTTTCTACAACTGCAAGAAATTGCTAGTCTATACAATGTAATACTAGTAATACGAAAATCCCGCAGATGTCGCTGCGATCGATACTTGAAATTTTAGCAGTATCGTCGCACATTTAAGGGATACAAATTTTTAGCACTGTTTGGATAGTATATTTCCACACTAGGTATTCTAGGCGCTGTAGTTCTGGGTGTTCCTTTACAAACTTTAGATACATTTTTCTCAGACTTTTATTTTTGTTGATGTTAGTGTTTGCTATTCCCTAAGGATTTTTGTCTGTTGCGTTTTGTCTTGAAATGTTTTGTAGACATATATATATATGTACTACAACAATTAGTATGGATTTAGGTCTGAGGGTTATAGTTTTTTTTTTTTTTATGTCAAAGTTAATATTTCCAAATTTTTCGTGGTTTTTTTTTTCAGGTTTTGCGCTACGAAAATTTTTTTTAATTTAAATTAAACTTACATCTTTAATTCCATACTAACTTTTGTTCTCAATAATCCAATGAATATAAGTCACTTAAAATAACTAAAAAATATTAAAAATTAAAAATGGTATAAAAGTTTTTAAACACTTTAAAATTTTTAAAATTAAAAGAAAATGGTGATTGCTAAAATGATTTTTTTTTTTTTTTTTTTTTTTTTTTTTTTTTTTTTTTTTTTTTTTTTTTACCAGAACCAGTTTAGTTTTATGATCTCAAACATAGTCATTAATTATTTTTAATGTAACTGTCTACAAAATTGTTTTTTGAAAAGGGTTCTGTGTAGACTTAAGGGTTAAATATCTTCATTTATTGTTATTTAACACTAGAACAGCACCTTGTTATTTAACCTAGAACAGGGGTCAACTTGACCCTTGCCAAAATTTATAATAGTCTATTCGAACCAGAAATTTTTCATAAGATATGTTGTACGTATGAAGCGCAAAAATAGGCTAATTAAATAAGTTAAATAGTTTTAAATAAAATTTCTCGTGTGAAACACATTTTCATAAAAATTGAGTAAAATATCCAGCGGTTCTAGTGTTAATGAAATAGCTAAAGTGCGCACTCCTGCACCACCTTACCCTACATAAGATGTTTCCTAAATTTAAATCCATGAAAACAAAATTATTTTTATTTCCTTGCAAAATCGAGTTCTAATTAGTTTCTCTTGAAAATAAAATTTTACTCAAGCAGATCTTCATCCTATATATATATATGCGTAGATGTCAAGTTTTACGCTTTTCTCTTACTTCAAATTTTTAATAGAAAATTTTGCCTCATTTAATCTCCTAAGTCTGGTCTGCGATTAAATAACGCAAAATTTTCTGTTATAAGGTATCGGTAACAAAAAAGTTTTAAAGTTATCAGGTATGTATAAACTTTAGATTTCAAAGCACAAAACAGAATCTATAGCATTTCTAAATACACAGTTCATTGAAAGAAATTCAATGCAAATTTACTTTCAGAATACATTAATTAAAGTTGAAAAGCTCTGAAAACTTTTGCTCGATTTTAAGATATATAGTCCTCCAATCAACGCTCGTTTAATAATCATTCATTAACGTGAAAAGCTTTGCTGATACAAACTGTTTCACTTTTCCGCCTTACGTAAGCTAATTCTAACGATGTTTCCCAGGATTTCAACTGTTTCCGCCAATAACTATTCCGTCATTGTCGAGCACATGGACAGAAATATCAGTTAAAATTGTTAATGGATGTATACAGTGAGGCAGTAAATGATTAAACAGATATAGTAAATTGGGGAAATAAATCAGTCTGGAATAAATTGCTTTGGTAAAATTAATAAATAAAAAATATATATTTTCGGGGTTTTTTTTTAAACACACCAGTTGAGAGTCATTTACATCTTAATCTAATTTAGCCTTTCGAAGTATGCATAATTTTTCTTTTTTACAAAAAACATAAATAAATGAAGCGTTTTTTTTTTTTTATTACGACGCACAAATTTCTTATGACTCGAGACAGAAATAATGTTAGGTCTTTATATATTTTGATTTTTGTAGAATACTACTTGCATGTTGCTTAAACATTACGCCGGAAATTTGCTTTAAATATTTTCTAATAAATAAAGTGCGTATATCATTTCAGGAAAATACCAGTATTTTCTTATAGAAAAATTTCCCTTATATAGTAACGCGATTCGGTAAGGCGATTATTTCTCCAAATAAATTTGCATATTCTTCTGATCTAAAATCATGGAAATTCCATCACCTTGTAGAAAACCTGATATACCTCTCAAAAGAATATACAAACTACATTAAAAATCAGCCATGTTACGTCGCCTGTCCCTTCTTTTCTCAGATCAGGAAAATATCAGTTTGATGTTTTGATATTTTGATGTGAACAAGAGACAATTGAACAAGAGTGGTTTTGAGAACTTTAGCTGCTATGGCTGTTGTACCCATTGATCTATTTTATTAAACTATTCATTTATAACCCATACATGACTTAACACAATTTTTCTTCGTTTATTTTTACAAATGTCTTTATGTTATTTATTCTCCCGTACACAAGATAACAGTCTAGATACAAATTATCCATAAGACGGCACAAATACAGGGATAGGGGCCACGCTGGGAACTCAGCTTTCCCTTTAGAATTTAAGCGCAATCACTGGAGAAGCGAACATAACCGAGAACTCAACCCTATGTGTGTGCAATGGAGTCACAATAAGATGATGCCGTTATTACCGCAACCAACTACATACCATGGTTACTATATTTAATTTAATAGAATTTAATGGACTTAGTGAGTGCGCAGTACGTGTTAAATTTGATAGCGTACACTAGTACACTAGTGCCACTTTTTTTCTCATGCGGCTGGTTGTGAAAACCAAGGTACCGCGTGCGCATCATATATAGTCATTGTTCATATATATACATGTTTCTAAGTTGATCCATCCTAGTGCGACCAACCACATACAAGGCTAGTTCATGACGTTTAAAACGTCACACGGCGTGGATAATCTTTATACGGCGATTGATACAAAGCGGTGCCAATCGCCGTGTAAAGATGATCCACTCCGTGTGACGTTTTAAAAGTCATGAACTGACCTTGTATGACATAGTCGCTGTTCTACCACCATGGCAGATGAACGCTAATATGCTCTTGTCCATGTTGGCACTAAGAGAACATTAGTAGGTCTCTTAAAATCTGGCAGATTCATGTCATTGTCGAAACGCTTCGTGACATTCAGCCCCATGCGCATTACCTCGCATCTTACCGTGTAAAGGTGCGTTTATTTGTTTTTTGGTTTTTTTCATATCAAAGGCAGCCAAAATTTTGCCTTGGAGAGGAACATACCGCTCCCTGCCGTAAAAGATCTCAAGAAGAGTCTGCATTGAATTGATTATTGGCGTTGAATTGCCGATGGGCTTAACAATAATTTAGAAATTGATTATCACAGGTGTGTAAATTTTGAGATACCTTAATAATCTTTCATAATTAATACATATATTTTTAGTGCTTGCTTTACAATAAGGAACTAATCAATGCAATGAAAAATAAATAATCTACTGTTTCGATTAAGTCATACAATATGACTAATTATTTATAATGTTTTTTTTTTGTTTGTTGTCTTTGTTTTGTTTTTGTTTTGTTTTCTTTTTAGGGTTCCGTACTTAAAAAGTAAAAACGGAACCATTATAAGATCACTCCTGTGTCTGTCTGTCTGTCACAGCCATTTTACTCGTAAACTATGGAACGTGGAAAGTTCAAATGGGGGGAAGTAATAAAGACTATTGACCCACATATTTTCATATTATTAAACATTTATAAATATTTCTGTTAAAAATATAGAGGGGTTAATTAATCTACCTGAAAAAAATCTTTTCTTTGTATATCGTGTGGGGTATCGTGTGAAAGTTGTCGTAACTCTGAACTCAAAAATACATTCCTTTCGATTTTAAGTATTGTATTTTCAAAGATATCGTCGAAAATGCAGCGCAAAAATATGTCCACACCACCAATCTAATTCCAAATCTACTGAAACTAAAATTATGAAAAAAATTAGTAGACGTTAATTTAAACCTTGAAAGAAAATTATAGAGAATCCTTAGGTCACATAGTTTTCGAGACGATCGCATTTTTCCGTTATACACAAATTTCGATTTACGGGTATTCAGAAAAAGTGTTGAGCAGCTCTGGAGGTACATATCGTAGCAGAAGTATAAAATCGTTGTTCATAATGATTTTTGAAAAAAATCATCAGTAATTAGCCGAGATATTAACCATTAAAGATACGGACAGTTTGGACATACACAAGGACAGGGGCGGCGTACTCTATGCCTAGTTAACAACTTTTAATGATATATATGTGTAATGTTATGTCCAGTAACAGTATAAAAGCAATAAACGTCAAATTGTTAAAAACATACTAATTTAAGGGGTCTCGAAACTCTTAAAATTGGAAAAAATGAAAAAAAAAAGACCATTTTCAATATTTAATGTCTTAAAATGTATATGATTTTAAAACACAATTTTTATTGGGATGAAAGATATAAGTATGTTCTTTCATTTCATGTATTTAAAAAATTGCAAGATGCAGAATTAGTATTTATAGGGGGCTCTAAACTGTTAGACATTTGTCGAGCAGAAAATTGGTATAACAGCTTACGCGCAGAATTACAAGATAAATATTGCAACTAGAATTAAAATGTTTGTGCCTACTTATACTTCATATTGCAATAATTACCCTGAAAATAAATAAATTTGTATTTAAAGCATTTTTATAATTTTAATGCAAAGTTGTATTTAGCTAATACAAATTTTTGAAAATTTCAACAGTATAATCACCTAAAAAAATATTTTTTGCACAATAAAAAGGAATTAAAATAGCAAATAAAGCCTTTGTGCGGGAATATTAAAAACAGAAGGCCAACGTTTAAAAATGCACAAAAGTTGCTGCTGCTTTTCACGTATTATTTGAGCATTTTTAAACGTTGGCTTTCTGCTTTTTAATAAAAAGGAAATTTTAGGTTCAGTTTATACAGAGTAACATGAAATATATGTTTCGAAAGTTTCAAAAAACATAGTCAGAAGTTTTTGAGGTATCCTGCGCGTTATGCCCAAAAATGACATTTGGACAAAAATGATTTCAGAGTTTCGGAAACGCTGCTTCAGCTATTTGGCGGGTATAATTCTAAAAACCATAACTGTTCTAATGGGCATTTCAAGGAAACAATTGTATCAAAATGTTCAAAAAAGATACGTCTTTAACATCTAAGAAAATTAAAATTTCTAAAATCTTGAAGCTTTAAGAGTCCTGAGACCACTTAATTAAAATGAATCACATAAATACTATAAGATTCGCGACTAGTTTGTACTTAGTTGATCTCTCAATACGCTTCGAGTGACTTTAAAAGTTAATAAAAACCTATCTGGAAAAACGCCGCACGGACCAAGGCAGCGTTGCGACCTCCTTTTGAAGCGTACTTAGCACGATGCCAAATTTCAACTTTGAACAAAGGTTTTCTTTTAGCTACATTGTAGAAAGAAATGTTATTATTGAGCTGAATTTAGTTTTATGAAATGCCAAATGAAGTTTAAATATGCACAGCTTTTATTGTCAGTACCGAATTAATTTTATCATAAACAGATTAGGATAATATTAAAAAAAAAGAGTTATGCAGAATAGCTATATTTGATATTATTTAAGTTCCATATCTCTTTGAACTTTCATGGTATACTCATCTACATTTTTGTAGTATATACAGTTATACCCAACCCTACGTTCTATAATATTTTACAAAGTCTTAGTATTCTTTTAGCAACGGTTTTTTTAATAATACAATTACAAATTCATATATTTATTCTACGCAACCCCCTGTGCGTGATTAATACCGCACTTGACAGTTTATTTTTTTTCAATGAATAACAAAAAACAAGGTTAACAAGTGGAGGGAGGAACAAACAATGACATTAAAAAAAAGAGAGGATAAATATACTTTTGTCATTAGAAATAGGACATTATCATTAAAACAAAATAATTATAATATGAAACACCACAAAAAATAATTTTTTCACAGAGATGTATGAATTACTAATTACTGAAAATACTGATTTCATAACAAAAATTAAAAAAAAAGTTTTAATCATTTGTGCTTATAAAAACATACTATTTAAAACATGATGGGTTAAAAACTGATTTAAAAAGTCATCAATGTATGCAATAAAAGAAATAGAAATTTCTTTTAAAAAAACTGTTCAGCACATTTAAATATTAGACCCATAATAAAAACAAGCAATTTTAAACTCTTACCGCTTATAGACAGAAAAATAACATATTTAAAGAAATTTATAAAAAACATCCATGATAAATATAAACTTTGATATTAGTATAGAAATATAACACAGAAAGATAGGTTTTCATAAAATTTGTGAATGATAAATTTGATAAATTGAATTTAGAACTTTGGCTGAAAATTAACGAATATAATAAAGAATAATTTTATATAGTAAACAATGATTATATAATTTAATATAATGATTTAATAATTTAATATAATAAAGATTTTAATGATTTAATGAATAATTATAATGCAGTTTTTTTTTCATAAAAAGGCAAAAAACAAGGTTAATGTGTGGAGGGGTTGAGCGACAAACAATGACAGTAAAAAACGAGAGGATAAATATACTTTGGTCATTAGTAATAGGATTTGATTACCTTGATTTAAAGAATTTAATAATTAACGCAATAAATAATGATTAATACTGTTTGAATATATGATATAAATTATTAAGATGGAGCTTGGTGCGATATAATAGAAATGTAAAAATATCAACATTAAAAGCACCAATAATTGATAATATCGTAATCGTAATGATATAAATGCATATAAAGCTAATGATGTCTTAAACAATATAATAAAATATGAAACGAAATTCTTAAAATACAATCATGATAAATATAAGCCTGAAACAGAAATTATAGTATAAAAATGATACACAGGGGGAAAAAATCATAAAAGTAAATGATAATTATTATAAAGGAAATTTACGAGTTAGCCCAAAAACAACGAATACAATAAAACATTATTTTTAAAAACTATTAACAAAAATAATGAAAAATCTTACGATACTCATCAGCGTACATGTAAATAAAAACTATATTAAAAACACATTACAAATTATTCCCAACGTTTCGTGCTCTTTCTAACGAGCCATCATCAGGGGAGAGAGTCCTTGACCTCCTCGAAGCGAAGTTTCAAACAGCACAGTAACATTCACGACATCACAACTGATAATATTTCGATAACTGATCAATAAAACAACCAATCGGATATGGCGCCACCTGTTGGTAGGTTAACACATTACAATAAGAAACTAGGAAACTCCGAAATAAACATTACGAATGTACTTCTTTTAAAATATTCAACCAAACATTAGAAATCTGAAATGAAATATTGTCATTGCATATTCCGTTTTCTCTCAGACTTATTTCTATGGATTCATGTATAATGGCTTTAAGTGGGTTGGAATATTTAGAGATAATTTTTACGTTGTCAAAATGAACTGCCTTGACACTGCCTTTAAATGCTAATCTAGATAAAGCTGTAGATTGTCTATTGAATTTTAAATCTCTTTTATGTTCTTTAATTCTTTCAAACAGGCATCGTTTTGTCATTCCAATATATGAAGTTAATAGACCAGTATTGAGTTGAATAGGGATTTCGTAAATACCAGGATGGAATAAAATTGGTAGAGGATCTTGCTTTCTGGTAATAGCTGCAAACAGATTTTTTGAGGGGGAGGCAACAAGAAGAATTCTGAATCTATTGAAAATTCTCTTTAATCTTTCAAACATTGCTGGAATGTAAGAAATTTTTCTATAAGTAGAGTAGGACGAGTTAACTGAGCGCTTTGGGGATAACTATTGAACTTCTCGATTAATTTATGGATAACCTGTGGGTTATATCCATGATCTATTCCAATCTTGACAATATGGTTCAGTTCATTTTCAAAAATTAATCCGAACAAACAATATGTGCCCTCTTAATAAAAGAATTAAACGCAGACATTTTATAACACCATGGAGTTGAAGCAGTAACAGGAATAATGCAATCTATTTTCATTGATTTTCTGAAAACTTTTCTTTTATTACCAGATTTTATAACTAAGACATCTAAAAATGGGAGTGTGTTATTGACTTCATTTTCTATGGTGAATTTAATATTGTCGTCGAGATGATTCAAATCCTCAAAAAATTCCACTAAAGCTGGCTCTCCCTCTTCCCAAACTACAAAAACATCGTCCACGTACTTTAACCATAATTTGGGTTTATGTTTGAAAGTGTTGAAAATAAAATCTTCCAAGGGTCTAAGCTTAAATTCAGCAAAAATACTTGAAACAGGTGACCCCATCAGCGCACCCTTATCTTGCTTATAATAATTACCGTTAAAATAGAATACATTACTCTGGTTAATTAAATTTAAACCAGCTTCTAATGAGGTTTTAATTTCTTGACTCAGATTATTTAATTTATCTATAGACTGGTTAATAGTATTCATAACTTCGGAAATATTTATGGAGGGGAAAAGCGAGACAATAACAAAACTAGCTAAAATAGTACTATCTTTAATCTCTACATCTGCAATCCTGTCTATAAATTCTTCCGTAGAAGAAATAGAATATTTTGAAGACGGGATAATGGTTTTTAGGAAACTAGCATAAGCTTTTTCAGCATAATAAAGTGGACCTTGGCATCTCGTGACAATCGGTCTAAATGGAAAATCTCGTTTATGATCTTTTATTCTAGCTGTAATCCTAGGCGTAACACCTGTATGGTTAAGTTTAATTTTATTTTTCATTTCATTGAGCCAGTTACTAATTCTAAGAAGCTCTTGTGTTTTTCTGTAGATCCCAGTGTTGGGGTCTTTACTAAGGACATGACAGGACAACTGTTCTATACATTTTTCCATTTTATTATATAGGTATCTTGATTCATTACTGCCAGTTTTCCAGACTTATCAGTTTTCATAAAACATAAATCCCTTCTTAATCTAGAGACTATGTCAAGCTGTTTTTTATTCGCGTTACTTTGTTTCTTAAAATACTTTTTGCTTAAGTTATATACCTTTAATCTCACAATGTCCTGTTCACTAGTAGGAATATCTTGAATAACGGCCTTTAATTCTGTGCAGATGTCCTTTGGATTAATGTAACCTTGAAAGTTATATTTGCCACCTAGAGATATCACTTCCTCTTCCTCAGTTGAAAAAGTTCTATTTGAAATGTGTACGAACTGAGCAGGTTTGACTTGAGGGGGGTAATCAATTTCTGAATGCTTTAACAAAAAGTTGAGTTTCCTCTTATGACGTACTGTAATTAAGTTCTTTTGTTTAAACCTGAGTCCTTCTACAGAATACAATAACTTACTGAAATGAGCTGGTTCAGTGACACTGGCTAATTCAAAATAAAGCTTATAAGTCTGACTAGAACAACTATCCAATAAAGCGAACTTCTTACGAATGTAGAGGTTAAGGCAAGTCCGTTCAAATTTCTTTTTAGTATCACCAAGTCGATTTTTCACATTGTTACTTCTCAATCTTAAAAATTTAGGAAATACGTTCAAGCGTTTGCATGACCGCAGAAATGTTATATTTAACCATTCACGGTCTAAACGTAAACGGGAAACTTTATACTCCTTGAAGGTCGTGTAATAGTCCATCATACCCAGTCTCGGTAAAGTTACAATAAGAAAAACTTGGATTTACGCTGTCAAAATTTAATAATTAAAAATCTTACGATACTCATCAGCGTACATGTAAATAAAAACTATATTAAAAACACATTACAAATTATTCCCAACGTTTCGTGCTCTTTCTAACGAGCCATCATCAGGGGAGTGAGTCCTTGACAAGGTAAAAACTATCTCTAAATATTCCAAGCCACTTATACGTGAATCCATAGAAATAAGTCTGAGAAAAAGCGGAATATGCAATGACAATATTTCATTTCAGATTTCTAATGTTTGGTTGAATATTTTAAAAGAAGTACATTTGTAATGTTTATTTCGGAGTTTCCTAGTTTCTTATTGTAATGTGTTAACCTACCAACAGGTGGCGCCATATCCGATTGGTTGTTTTATTAATCAGTTACCGAAATATTTTCAGTTGTGATGTCGTGAATGTGACTGTGCTGTTTGAAACTTCGCTTTGAAGAGGTCAAGGACTCTCTCCCCTGATGATGGCTCGTTAGAAAGAGCACGAAACGTTGGGAATAATTTGTAATGTGTTTTTAATATAGTTTTTATTTACATGTACGCTGATGAGTATCGTAAGATTTTTAATTATTAAATTTTGACAGCGTAAGTCCAAGTTCTTCTTATTAACAAAAAGTCAATATTGCCTTAAAGAAATACTTTAGAGTCGTGGAAAAAAAGAGTAAACACCCTGTACTAACTCTGCAGCTAATTATCGTAGAAGAAAGTTACTGGTCAAACGATTGGAAATAAAGTCTTTTCTTAAATGATGTATATAAAATTTTCTTAGGGGGTCATCTACATATCAAAACGAATCCAAACTTTGTAGATTTCTATAGCAATGCCCCCATTTGACGCTATAAATAAATTTTACACCCTTCAATTAGCCTAAATTCGAATGTGCATAAAATTCATGTGATTAGTTTCCGAGAAATTGAATATTTTAAAACGAGACTATTTTAGGGGCTGTATCCAAATTGAAGTTCGGTACTCTGTTGTTGAAATTCTACAGAATGACTATGTCACTTATATTAATGCATTATATCTTGCCAAAAGGACCATTTCACTCGCTTAATATGTTTCGACTATTGTCAACACAAACGTTTCAATAAAATGAGTAATATATATTTTTTTTCCAAATTATGCATTTCTGCACATCATAGACTTATACCACATTTTGATATTTTTAATCCTAATTCGAAAACTACTTGGAACAAAAATTTGAGATTGATAATTTGAATAATACGAGACATAATAAATATAAATGTATCAAAAAATTGTAGTTTGCAATTCATATTTTTTTCGAATATTAATTTAATAATTCATAATTAATATTACACAATCTTTTTAATTACAAATGCAGCGTATTTATGTTTTTTTTTTTTTTTTTTAGTATTATAACCACACAAAAATTATCACATTAGGATTACAATTTCAGGCGATATTAATAAAAATATGAAAATGTATTAAATTTAACATTAGAAGCTCTAAAATTTGAATGTTTATAATTCAAAAACTTATCATCCAAATGACTTGAAATTGTATTTGTGGGCATAGTTTGAACCGAAGTTTTAAAATATGTTGTCAAAATTGGATGTTGCCATTGAAAACACAAAGTTTGGTTCGGTTTTGATTTGTGGATAGCCCCCTAAGCAAAGTTTAGATACATCATTTAAATGTAGGTTTTATTTCCAATCATTTGGTACCGGTAACTTTCTTCTATGATAATTAGTTGCAGAGTTAGTAGGGGGTGTTTGTTTTTTTTCCTACGACTGGAGAAGCGATGTAAAAGAAGAATTGTATATAATATTTTTATTACATAAATAGGAGCTATTAAAACATAAAACGTAAATTTTGTATTCAGTTCAATTTTTCATAATGCTTGCTTTTCATTAAGAAACTAATCGATGCAATGAAAAAAAAAATAATGTACAGTTTTGATGAAGTCGTACAATCAGACTAGTTATTATAATGCTATTTAATTAATTTAATTTAATGTTTCTTCATTGAAAGGAAAGAAACAAGATTAGGAGGTTGAGGGAGGGGGGGACCAGGGTGAGAGACAAACTATGATTGTAAAACAAATCAGAGGATAAATGTACTTTTGTCATTACAAAGAGAATATTTTTATTAAAACAAGATAAATAAAATATGAAATAAAAGAATTATGATAACATGTATAATTTTCTACTTAGTACAGTGGAACAAATTCCCTTTATTTTTTTGGGAAAATCTAAAGTCATTTCTTGCAAATTTGACGAGAAAACATGAGCCAAAGCAATTGTAGCCTTTTTAATAATCTGTAAGGAATACACTTAAACAAGCTATATCAAATTGACAAAATAAATGGAAGCCTTTTAACGAAATTATCTCCCGGGAAGATGCAATAAAATGTCAATGGCGTCCAGTACCGATTTCCGAGCTCTAGGCATCCTATGAAACTCATAAAGCATGAAAAGGACCCCCTGACCACATAAGACGTGACGCTGTAAAGAATTGTAATTTGTTTTAACTTAAAAAGGGCAACTGATATTACCTGCAAAAAAAGAGTTAGTAGTTAAGATATTTAATAGTGTCATACATTAAATGGTAATGTAATTGTGCTCTTGTGTAATGGTATATTAAAATTTTAAAAAATCCTTTTAGAAGTTAATATTTATTGTTGTTTCACATGAATAATTAAGAATGAAAAGATAAATTGCTATAATATTAAATTTGGTTATATATATACATACACTGACTTCCAAAAGTTAAGCACTCTGAAAAAAATTTTAATTTCCGGAAACCAATCTGAATTTAGGGTTCGTACGTTTCATGGACATTCAAGGACCTTTTACCAGAATTTTCGCTAAGTAATATTTGCCTTATTTAATGAAAAAGAAATATGTCTTCACGTATAGCGACCAGTACGTTAAGAAATTTCTGGTACTAAAACACCTAAAATCCCCTGAATCTCTTGATGAGCACGAACCCTGTAAATTGGAGATGCTGCAATTCGCTGCAGAGTTAGATGGAAGTATGCAAATATGTTATGTAAACAGCAAATCACAGTTTCGTGTCTTGAACTATGCAAAAAAAGGCAGTCGTATGAGAATCTTACATCGTGAAGGTTTACAGAAGGTGCAAGTAAATGCTGATTAAACGCGTTTAGAGCTTTCGTACGTTTTCTTTTAAGACAGATATGTTTTAAAGGGCTTCCAGAAAATGAATGGAATTTTCTGAGCGTTGGCGTACCGTCGATTGCATTGAAGCGAGACAATCAATCACAAATGTTGCTATTTTCTTCGGCGTTCATCATTCCGTAATTTCAAGATCATGGAAAAAATTCCTAACCAGCCAAACACTTGTCCGAAAACCTGTGGGTGGTCGTCCAAGTGTTACGACCCCGCGGATGATAGATATATTGCTGTTGTAACTAAGCGAAATCGGGGAGCGACCTCCACACGTGTGACAGCTATGGTTTCAGATCGCATTGGTAAGACGATATCTGACATTACTGTGCACCGAAGGCTATACATGAATAGACTGTACGCCCGGGTACCCCGAGTTTTTGTTCCTATATCCGTCCAGTCCAAATGATACGATTAAAGTGGTGTTCGTAAAATATTAATTGCATTGTGCCTGATGGGGCAGACGTTATATTCACGGATGAGTCTGTATTTGCCATGAAATCATATGACAAGCGTGTAAGGGTCTGTAGAGAAGTACACACACGCAATCGGCCTCAGAATATAACCGAACATGAAGCATTCCGAGATGAAAGCATCATGGTTTGGAAAGGGATTTAGCTTTGATATCGCACCGACCTGGATATCTTCAGACTGGATTCTGTGACGGCTGCCCGGTATCGGGAGGAGTTCCTAGACCCCACTGTGACACTGTATGCAGCAGCAGTTGGTCCTACTTCCGTTTTAATAGATGTTAATACGCGTCCCTATAGAGCCGTCTTCGTCGTAGACTACCTGGAGAGTGAGGAGATTACACGTATGGAGATGCCGACATACTCACCCGATCTTAATATACTAATGAAAATGTGTGGGATGCCCTCGACTTTGCTCTGTGTACTTATTTCCCACTCTCACAGAACTGCAAAGTACTCTATAGGAAGAATGGCGATTACTTGTTTCTACGTTAGTTTATCACTTCATAGAAAGCATAATCACACTCTGCAAACATTGTATGCAGGTGAGGTGTTCTCACACACCCTATTATTGTCGGTTTTGTTTGTTTTTGCTAGAAACATGGTTTTGTTAATGACCCCAATATGACTTCATTTTATAACTTATGTAAATTTAATATTGTTTTCATCTTTGCTTTGTTTCATGTATATTTTCTACTTTCCTGCCGCATTTTGTGTCAATCCAAGCAGTACTGCAGTACTTGTCGACTTTTTCGCATTTTACCGCTGCGTGCTTAACTTCTGGCAGTGAGTGTATATATACATACACACACACACATATATATATGTGTAAATATTAAATTCAGTATAACAGATTTGGTTATGGTTATAAATTGGTTGGTTGTTTTTGTTTATACAGTAGTTTGGTTTTGTTAAGTTATATTACATAATTATCACGTATTAAGTTATTTAAGTTTTTCTATTTGATTTCGTTACACTAATGGAGTATGGCCATATCTTGCGAAGCCTGTGAGGTTTTTCTTTGGTACCTACTTTTTTACTCCTACCATCCTCCGACGAGCTAGGAGATTCTTGTATTTATTGTTCTTGTTTCAATTGTTTAATAGTTTTATTGTTACGTTTTGCACCTCTTTTCATAACTTTCATGATTCTCATACTTTTCAGATTAAAACTATATTTACTTAGTGCATATAAGAGCTGCTTTGCCCCTGGGCTTGTTTTCTTTATACTCATTTTAAACGCATTATATGTATCAGTGGCGTGGCGTCCGGTCATCGCTGGATGCGGCGATGACCAAGCAATATTTTAAAACTCTTAATAAGCTTTTAAAACTCCACGATCCAGTTTTAGCAGAACATTTGGAGTTCATGTATAAGTGAAGGTAAGATTTAAAGTTTCTTTTTTGAACATTCAACCATTGAATTTTTGAGTTAATAATTTTTCACCACAAACTTAAATAATTGCGATGACCACCGAAAATTTTCACGCCACGCCACTGATATGTATATATATATATATATATATATAGAGAGAGAGAGAGAGCGAAAGAGAGAGAAATAAATAGACATATCAACTTAAAAGGTGTAAAGGAAAAAATGCGTTTAAAAGCACCAGGCAGTACTGAGTTCGTTTGATCACACAAACAATATAAGATTTAATCCAAGAAAATAACTAAGAAATTTAATGAAATGTGGGTGCAGTAAAAAGAAACGAAAACTTAAAAATGCGCTAAACGCGGAAACGAAAAATTATAAACAAAATTCAGAAACAACTGTGTAAGTGAGATCGAAGATTTCCTTTCAAAACACTTTATCTTTTAATTAATAAATCCAAAACATTCATTTATAATCCTTACTTTTTTCAATAAGAATATAGGTTGCAGCACCATTAAATTTAGTTTTAAAATTATTACAATTGGAAGATAGCTATTTAATCAAAGTAAAAATTTTCAAAAATTGCTTTTAAGACAATTGTAACTGCATATTTTTGTATAGCTGAAAAGCATGTTTAAGTATATGATTTAATTTTAGCTAAAAAAACCAAGCCCTTATAATATGAAAAAAATACAAAAGCTCTTTTAAATAAATCCATCGGACAATGAAATTTAATCAATTTAATATTTCGCAATTTCTCAAAAAAAAAAAAAAAAAAAAAAAAAAAAAAAAAAAAGATTTTTTCAATAAACAAAAAATAATTGATAAAATATTTTAGAACAACTTTTGGATTTAAAATGGCAAACAAATTGCAAAAATTCCACAAAATTGAATCTATTAGCTAATGAAATCTTTTCCTGGGAAGAAATGTGGAACTCCGAAGCCGAGCATCCACCCAGGAACCTGTAAATTAGCAGGTAAATGTTTTACCACGGAGTTATCTAACCCGCGCGAAGAAGACGGAAATTAAAGTTCTGTTTTGAAATCTAATAATTCGAAAAAATGGTCGAATATCATTAAATTATTTCGTTTAATTGAAATAATATGACTTTTTCAAAATTTTACGATTTGTAGTGTGATCGGAGGTATTTAGCTATAAGGATGCAAAATTTGAAGGCTCTAAATTATACAGTTTCTGAGAACGAACTCTGTGGCGGACAGACAGACAGAGGGGTGAGACTAATAGGGAGAGATGAACGTCAGATAAACGGAACTCTAAAAATAGCTCCTACCACATCGGAAGGTGAGAGAAACAAATAAGTATCATGTAGTCTTACAGGTTTAGTAAGTAACAGCAAAGCTTGTATAGGCTATGTCATGATACAGAAATTTAGAAATATCTAGAACAAAACGATAAAAATTCCTAATTTGAATAACTGAAATAAATAACTAGAGAAACACAAAAATAGTTACAGAGATAACATAACTTATAGGTGCCGCAATATCACATTAAAATATATTCAAATATACTGCAGTGAAATTTTAAATAAAAATTAATATACAAGCCGCCATGTCACCACATTGACCTGAAATAACTTGCAAAGGATACCTCGCAGTCCTTAGCTGGACTCGCAACATCATCCATCTTCAGTCGGAACACTAAAGGCTTAGGTTGTTGTAAAAGCCAGTTTCAAGAAACGCGGAATGTCTGTCCGTTTTCCATCACCTTCATTCCAGTATTTTCTAATTTCGCTAATTTCGTTTTGATGATCATCCAAATAACACACCTTCCTATATAGGACTTTAGCTGTGATTCTTCATATATGAGGCATTCAGAACACAATCCGACTAACTCCATTTTAAGTGGCGTTTTTTTAAACAAAGGAACATTAAAAATTTTCTAATTGTTCATACAGTGATAAAAAATTACCCTTGATTAAAAGAAAATTAATGAGTTCAATTATAATATACCGAGAAAAAATATTATATAGATATAATATTTTTATAGTTACAATAACTTTAACTGTTTATACTTAACATTTTCATTTGATGTAGTTAATCGATTTGTGCTCTGAACGGCATATATATCAAGACGACGCTTGAACTTTCATCATGCCGTTTGGCCCGATGTTGTTATTATTAAAAAAATTTAATTTACTTACGTAATAAAAAATAAATATAAAATCACATGGATAAAAGTTATTGTAACATAAATTTGCTGTAGAGTTAAATTTCTCTTTATTAACAAAATTTCTACTTTTCCAAATTCTAAAAAATCTATTAATTTGTCCTAAAATAACATTTATAAAAACTTTTTTACTTAAATTTGAAAACCAGTGTGGCATGGATGGAATTCTAAAAAAAACAAAAATCACGTTTATTAAAAAGCTTAAAATGCAGAAATGCTACAGTAATAACTAAATCCAAATCAAGAAAATTAACATGTAAACTACTGACAAAAGCTGCTTTGTTAAATTTTAAACAATTGAGATAAATTTCATTAAAAATTATATAAATATTATATAATTAGTAGATTATATAAAATAATTATAATTAATAAATCATTAATAAAAAACTGAATCATATTATAAGAAATAATGAAATCATCAATATATCTACAAACATTGATGCAATTATTAAAATGTAAAGATCACTTACATTGAAGGACATTACATAAAAGTTCATAACGTTATTTTAAAATTATACTACTCATTATTTTCTGACACATTCTCGATGTCATATTTGCTCGTAAATGCATGACATTTAGAGGTATTTCGATTTTTAGAAATTGGATAGCATTTTCCTCTTTGTATAAAGATAAGGGTTCTTTCAGAAAATACAATCAGAGTTAGTATTTTAAGACGATTTCGGGGACACGAGAGTCTGGAAAATATCGTCCTCAATAAATCGATCATAACCTCAATGTATTTAAAAAAGATTTTAATTGCTATTTCATTACAAAACACTTGAATACTAATGTCCAGAGGTCCCCAACAGGTGCTCCGCGATAAAATTTTGGTTATACGTACAAAATGATAATCCGACATTGGAGCCAAACATCTCTGATTTTATTTCAAACAAACAAATATCATACAAATAATATGTAACAAATAAGTTTCCTGTGTAGTACTATGTAAGGTAAATAATAAGTAATGCAACTACGTGTAATGAGTGTTTTTCGTGTGTAAATACGTAAGTGATGTAAATATGTGTAATAAATATATCATGCGAAACAAATAAGAAATATAAGCATGTGTAATAAATATCTGTCGTGTGCAAAAAATAAGAAATAATAAGTAATGTAAGTATGTGTAATAAATAAGTAATAACAAGGTGTAAGAAATAAGAAAGATTCAATTACTTTGTAATAACTAAACTAACTTAAAAAAATTGCAGATTTTTGTTACGATTAAATAATCATTTACAATTTTCTTTTAACTAAACAAGCATTTGTATTTTGTTATATTAGATAAGTACATTTTCTATTGACAAAATAGAACTTCTCTGGTTATTATTGACTATAGTATTTATGTTATTTAAAATATTTATATTAGAGATCCTCGAGATTTCAGAATTTGAATATAGTGGTCTGAAAGGTTGGAGACTCTTGCTAATGTCTGTAAGTTCATATATTTATGTTTACAAATGACACCGCGCGTGTGTCAGAAATTTTCGCGTTGCTGATAGGGAAAAACATTTTTCTTCAAACAGCCGTAAATGATTATTTTTTTAGCGGGTATGCAACATTTTAAGTAACAGTTACCTTAAGTACAGCAACATTATGTAAAATCTCCTTGAAAGAAAAGGCGGAAATTCTATATACTTGTATATTAAATTTTAAAAATAAAATTCGGAAATTGCAACCTTGCAATTTATTTATTTTTTCATCATTAATTTGATAAAATATATTTGATGCAATAAATCATTAGGACAATAACCATTATCAGGAACTTGAAAATTTATTTATTAACTCATTAACTGTGAACCCGTTTTTATTCAATCTGGCCCCTGAAGCTGAAAATAGTTTTTTTTTTTTCATTTGCAATTATTTAAACTTATTATATCGAGTTTTTGAAGATATTACATTTCTTAAATTTTAAAGTGTGGATGTAAGATGTTTCAAGCATTACAAAATTAAGATACAAAGAATTGTTTAAATATAGAAGTGAAGATAAAACAAATACACTATACAAATACAAATAAATACATAAAATGTATAGATTAATTATAACGTCGGAACGTCGTGTTCACCTTGAGATAATATAAGAATATTTAAACAAGCAAAATCAGAATTATGTTTTTTTTTAATTACTAAAAAGGTGCTAAATATATATATACACTAATTGCCATTAATCACCGGACACTTTCAATTTTAGACCTTTTGTCGAATATTTAAAAATATACTTGTCGAATTCTTCTGGAAATTCTGGATTATAAAGAATATATTTGACCTCATATTGATCAACGTCGCTTTGATAAGGAGAACAATTAGGGGTCCAACAAAAATCAAAGGAAAATAATAATATTTGGGATCACTCTGTAAATTAAAATGCAAGAAATAATCTATCGCTGCAGAATACAAATTTGTGGATACTGTACAACTGGCATACTGATTTTTGTAAGTATATTACGTATGTACGTATATATTCATGGAGCTATAGCAATTTTTTTTTTAAGTTCAAAAAATTCTTGCATGTTTTCTGGTTATATCAGGTAGGGTTTTCAACCAAATTTAACGCCAGTTTCAGAGAAATTGGCAAAATGTAGTAGAAACAATATAGTGCAAATGGAATATAGATATATTAAATATTTTATTAAATATGAGTAGAAAATGAGTATGAACATTTGTATGAGCAAACGATAACAAAGTTTTTACATAATTTAATAGGATTTTACATAATTTAACTCTATGGAGCAATTCATAAAAAACATCCAGTCAAATACCGTGAAAATTCAGAAAGATATCGTCCATAAAGTGAGCTGATGTTTAGTTGCTCTCTAAAAGCAGCTGAATGATAAGGGATTTTCCACAAATTATTTTTTTTATTAGCTGACTTTCAGACAAAAAAGTTAGTATTTAATGAATATCAGTGAGTAGATATGGAACAATTGCTTCGATTTTTCTTTTTATCGTGGAATAGACTCGTTCTTGTGGTTATCCAAGAAGAACTAAATCGATAAAAAATGAAAATAAAAAGAACGTAACTAAAAACTGACAATTTGTGGAAAATCCCTTATCATTCAGCAACTTTTAGAGAGCAACTATAAATCAGCTCACTCTATTGACGATATCTTTCTAAATTTTCACGATATTTGGCTGGATATTTTTCATGAGTTGCTCCATAGAGTTGACTATTAAATTATGTAAAAAAAACAAAAAAAAAAAACTTTGTTACTGTTCGCGCATTCGCATATAAAACTATTTCATCTAACTGCTCATATTTCGTAAAATATTTATAATTTTTATATTCCAATTGCACTATATTGTTTCGATTACATTTCGTCAATTTTTCTGAAACTGGCGTTAAATTTGCCTGAAAACCCTCAATGATATAAGCTAAAAACATGCAAGAATTTTTTTTAACTTAAAAAAAATCGCTATATCTCCATGAATATACGTCCATACGTGCTAGTCTTACATAAATCAGTTACCCAGTTGCACAGTATCCACAAATTTGCGTTCTGCAGCGACAGATTATTGCATTTTAATTTACGGGTGATCTCAAATATCATTATTTGTCTTTGATTATTTGTTGCCCCCTAATTATCCTCCTTATCAGATCGACGTTGATTATTATGAGATCAAACATATTCTTTATAATACTGAAGTTCCAGAAGAATCCGACGAGTATATTTTAAATATTCGACAAATTGTCTAAAATTAAGTGTCCGGTGATTATTGGCTGTATAAATATGTATAGTCTTTAAAACATAAAAACCATTATAGATGTTAAAATAATGTTTCAAACTTGACACCCAAGTGCTTTCGACTGATACCTACAGTCATCATCAAGGGAGGAAAATCTTTAAGGCACTTTTAAATCTTTTAACCCCTTTTAATTACATCATTTTAACCCCTACGATGGTTTTTATGATTAAAACCTATTTCTATATATTAACACATTTTTAATAATAAAATATTTAATTTTGATTTCATAATTTTAAATGTTCTTAAAAATAAATGTAGTATAAAGGGATGATAAATAAGCCATAATTAAATAAAAATGCATATTAAAGTTTTACAAAACCATGTTTTATGCTTTTTTTAACTAGTTTTCTTATTTATGTCTTTATTTTTTTATACAGTAGCAAAACGTTTCAATCAGATTAACTCTCTGATACAGGATAAGCTCATATAAAGATGTATTGAAAAATAATCTCCAGAGACTGTGCATATTTTATTTTAGCTCTATTACAACATATAAATCTCATATGAAGTTCAATAATGCTTATGATATAAAGGAATAGATGACAAATAAATAACCCTCGTTGAACTATGCATATTTTATTTTTGCTCATTTATTAAATATCAACCTCATATGAAGTTCAATAATGCTTGTAAGATATATCCATAGATGCGAAAAACAATCATAAGAGAACAGTGCATATTTTATTTTTGTTCCTTTATCACATATAAACTTCATATGAATTTCCATAAAACTTATATTTTATTTTTGTTTCTTTGTCACATATAAAGGTTAAATGAAGTTAAATTATGCCTTAATAGATAGCAAAACTATTTTCTTTTTTAAAATTGATTTGGAAAATCTGCCTTTGACCAATTTGTTTCTCGTCTGCGAGTGAGAAGATTTTTTTCAAATTATTTCATAAATATAAACGAATCATAAATATAATAAATATAATCATAATATTATCATAAATATAAACGAAATCATGAACAACATTTTCTTTCGTTTTGTTTTTCTTTCTACTTTGTATAAAGTATTCGAAGTTGAAATTCTTATCAAAACTATTCAAAAATTATTATTATTAATTTATTATTGCTTGAAAACCTCATATGAGACTCGTTTTATAATTTCCTAAAAAAGATCAGATTTTTTTTAAAATTCTAAATTACTTTTTCTTAATCATCTGCTTTAAGTCTATTTTAAGAGCAAAAAACGTTTTTCATACATTCTGAAAAAAAAATCATGCACCAGGCTGTTAAAATTTAGTAATGCATAAAAATACATTAAAGCAAACTTATAACATGAACATACAGTTCACTTTTTGAAAAATAGCGTCTAAATAAAAATAAAAGATCTGAATTTGAGATTCCGGTAAATGAACTTTTTCTATGGGAGGAGAGTCAAAAAAAATCTCGCTTTTTCTAAATAAAACACTCTTTTGTATTTTTCAACAATATATTTTAATTTATTTTACGATTTCTTAGAAATTAGAAAAACTTCTCTTTTTACTGAAAAGATTTATGAAAAGAATTGGTTATTTTATAAACTGTATTGATAATAACATTTTCAAGAAAATACTGCCGCTAAAAAAAATCCATCTTTAGAAGAAAAATATAGAAGAAAAATATTTTTCGGTTTATTTATTTAACTTTTCTATTGTATCAGTATTCATATCAGTACATCTATAATGAAAAAATAAATCCACTGATGTTAAAAGAGCGCCAAAAAATATGAATTTCAGCTTTTATTTCGCCATAAAATAAATAATGGGATGAGGTTGTGAGACCGCAGACAGATTTTCTTCAATATTTTTAAAATTTAAAGAGTCTACACATTTTTTTCCTAATTTTTTTTTTTTTTGGTTTTAAGTATATACACCCTATGTTTACATATAAAAGATAGTATATTTTCTTCGCTTAAGTTTTCAAAGTAATACTTTTTCATCAATAAAGGCAGTGAAATTTTTAAGTTTTTTTTTTTTTTTTATTTAGCTGACAAATTTTGCTTAAAACTACGCATCTGTGTTTATTCTTTGTTAACATAGAAGATTTTATACAACAACATAGCTCATAAAACACTTAAAAAAACATCAGATAATTAGATATGCTAGAAAATATATTTTGATTAGCTTCACTTCCCTTTCTTATTTTTTTAAGCTGTAACACATATTATTCATAATATATATATATATATTGATTAGCTTCACTTCACTTTCTTATTTTTTTTAAACTGTAACACATATTATTCATAATATATATATATATAATAATTTTGTCGAATTAGCGCTAAAGAGGATCGAACCGGGGATCTCATGAACCGCAAGCGAGATAGTGAGATGAGATTGCTACATATCTTTAACATTATAAAACTATAATCTGATTATTCAACTCACTTTCTGGATGTAATTAGTTCTTGGACCATTAGTGAAAAAAAAATCTTTAAGTTTATTGTAATACTAAACAAAATAGAGATAGCAATGCAACGTATACTTTATTCACAAATTTAAAGATGATGTGAAAATAAAAACACGTGTATAAAATATAACTCAACGTTTTGGATTAATCTTCAAAACCATCTTCAGCAGCAAAATTTTCTAAAAACACAAATCTGCAGGAAACAATCGACATGCTACATCGTCAAAAATTATATTCAAACTGAAAAAAGCAAAGGAAACTTCAAACATCCTTTAAAAAGAACGCCTGAGGCGCCATCTGTTATTCAAAATAAATAAAAGAACGGAGATGTAAAAACATGAAAAAAGCACAGTCCTTTCAAAATGCTGACCTAGATTTCCGGAATAAGAAATGAAGTACTATTGTTATATATTTCCGGCTTCCTTAAACGAATTTTCATAGATTCACGAATAACTGCTTTATACAGAACATCTTGTTTTGAAATAGTCTTAGCTTTGTCGATGTTGATATATGAATTGTAATACTTTAAGTATAGTATGGAATGGATATCATTCTTAACTGACATATTTTGTTGTCATGTTTCAAAAGTTTTGCAAAGTATATTTTTAAACATCATTAATTTCTTTGAAATATTTCTTGTTATAATTTCATCTAAAAAAGGGTCTATCCGGATAAGCATAGCGAAATGGCCCCCACGGCCGATGTTTGAAATAACATGTGTGGTAATAAGACTTAGCATGAAAATGCAATATAGAATGTTTTTAGCCCCTGAACTTGAACTGTCCTTAAGATAATCGGAGAAGTATGCGTCGGCGCTACTCATTTTCAAATACGTTTTTCAAAAAAAGTACAAAAGTTAAAAAAAAAATTAAACTAACGCCAATTATTGAAGAATATATTAGTTGGCATTATATATTTTTTTCACATTTTTACACAAATCTTAACATAGAAAAACAAACAAAAATATTTTTAAAAAATTATTAATGTAGTAATTTTATATTTACACCAACCAAAAAATTACAGAATAATGCTCAAAGTATGTACTTTATGGGGGAAAAATTTCGTTAAAATCGAAGATGCGCTTTTTGAGTTATAAAAAAATAATGTTAGCAACTTTCTAAAATATTCAAACTTTCCCTGTTTGCATTTGCAGAAATACGCAACTATCAAAGCATTGGTTGATTCGTGACATTTACACTCGGGCAGGATGCGTTTTACGCCAAAATAAGAGAATGTCCCCATAAATAACACTTCCCCATAGGTTTGTTTCGTGTTTGTAAACTTTTTTGTAATTTAGTTTGTAATTTTGGCTTACTGCGCTGTGCGTGCGCTTCCTTCTCACGTACTAATATCCAGTTGATGGTCTAGTCGATTGTGAAGATAAAGCTGAATAGGGCCTGTAAATATGGAACGTTCCCAACTTTTTGGCAATTTTGGACCCCCTCTCAATCTTCCGATATCATACGTTATCATTCCTCGAATCCTCCTCCCCCTAATAACACTGTCATCAGTGTCTGAAAATTCTTTTTATTTTTTACAATTGTTTTCCTTTTTTTCTTTTTATACGTTTGCAATGATATATAGATTTGGTTGTATATTTTTTATTCGTTTATTTTACTGATTTAAATGAAGAGAAGAAATTCATAAAATATCACTGTTATATAAGAAATGACTTTATATCAATAACATTTTAATGAAATATTATTTAAAGTTTTTAATAATTACTCTTTGTTATGCATTGAAGAGTAATATTGTTTTCTTGCACTTCGCCCTTGCACGGGGCTAAACAGAAATTCTTGTAAACAAAATAGGTGGACATCTTTCTTCCCCATCTTTTACTAGCAAAAATAACAAGTGTCAATTTGAATCTGGTTTCTCTAACAACGATTTATATACGCATATGGCAGGAGAATATTAATGATAAACGCTGGGTTATGTCATATATCGGAATGAAATGTTTTATAATTATTCAATGGTTTTAATAATAACTTTGTATTTTCATAAAAAGAAGAAAAAACTTGAAAAATTAACTTTACTAATGTAAAGAAAAAGATACCAAAAATGTAAATATGTAAATATTGTATTGCTTAAATATGATAACTATATCAAATGACAAATCCCCTACCCTACAGATATCTTCCGTTGTCAAGTGCCAGACCCCACCCCACACACACTCCCCCCTGAAGTGATACGTTATATGTGTAACAGTACATCCCTATAGTCTACTTCTATGTGAAAATCATGATAGGTAAATGTTACCTTTCTGTTTGTCAGTTCTTGATATTATTACGCGAGAAGGATGCGCAGTACGCCAAAATAACCGAATATTTACAAACACAGAACAAACCTATAGGGAAGTGGTATGTATGGAAACATTCTCATTCTCTTATTTTGGCGCACTGCGCATACTGCCCGAGTGGAAATGTCACGAATCGACCAATGCATTGATAGCAGGTTATCTCTGCAAATACTAACAGGGAAAGTTACGAATATTTTAGCAAGTTGCTAGCATTATTTTTGATGTAACTCAAAAAGCGCATCTTCCATTTTAACGAAATTTTTTTTCTTAAAAGTACATACTTTGAGCGTTATTCTGTACTTTTTGGTTGGTTTAAATATAAAACTACTACATTAATAATTTGTTTTATTATTTTTGTTTATTTTTTTAAGTTAGAATTTGTGTAAAAATGTGAAAAAATATACAATATGATCTAATATATTCTTCAATAATTGGCATTGGTTTCATTTTTTAACTTTTTTACTTTTTGAGAAAAAGTATTTGAAAAATAGCAGCGCCGGCGCATACTTCCCCGATTATTTCAAGGACAGTTCAAGGTCAGGGGCTAAAAACACTCTATATTGTATTCTCATGATGAGCCTTATTACCACACGTGTTATTTCAAACATATGCCATGGGGGCCATTTCGCTATGCTTATCCGGCTAGACCATTTAGAAAGTGTTTTATGCATAAATTTAATAAAATATTTTCGGCTCTTTAAATACTATTCAAAGTAACATAATTCAAATATTGCTACGACGTTTAACAGTAAGGTAATTTTTGTTCTAAGTAATTTTAGTAACTAAAAGAAACCTCAGCACTTTTACATAAAGAAAAAATATTTTTATACTAGGTTGAGCAAAAAGTTCTGGGAAAATTGTGAAAGTTGCATTGTTATGCGCAAATTAACAACAAAAGCAATAAGAACTATTCTTCAAAATAGAAACCATCATAGTCCACACTTTTCTGCTATCGTTCTGCCAGTTTCCGGATTTGCTGGAAGTACCATGGCGGCTCCTTGGAATCAAAAAACTCTTGACATGCTTCTTCAACTTCATTAAAGAATTCAAATCGACGGCCCCTGAAAAAATGTTGCATTGATCGAAAGGGGCCATAATCAGATGGAGCCACGTCTGCACTGTACCACTAGTACTCCTATATACGATACAAATTCTGGTAACTATTAGATTAAAAATTTCAAAGAACTTTTTGCTCAATGTAATAAAATACCTGAGACAAATACAGAATACGGAAAGAAAAAAACCTGTTAATGTTGACATACTTGTTGAGACATGATCAAACGTGTCAAAACGCATTCTTGCTTGTTGGCTTAAAAACCACAATTTTAATGCTACTTGCCAGTCCCTAAAACTTGTTCCTACCGTAAGTATGTTCCTGTAAATGAAATATTTATACGATGTTACCATGCATCAGCATCAAGTAATTTTCAGAAAGTAAAGATGTCCAAAGCGCTTTCAAAACTAATACTGCAGATAAATGACATTGTTGCATGATAAGAAATAAGCTGGGAATTATTAATGAAGTGAGACTTGAACATAGTGATTTAAAAGTTCATTTCTATGAGCCAGCAGGGCCAAAATCTTCAATCATCAAGAGATGACAAGACTTGGTTCCTAAAAATAAAATTTTGAAAAAGATCAAAATTGTTGTTTTTAAATCAACAAGCAGGAGTGTGTTTTGACACGTTTGATCATGTCTCAAGAAGTATGTCAACATTAACATCTTTTGTCTTTGCCTATTCTATTTTTGCCTCAGGTCTTGTATAAAAATATTTTTTTTTCTTTATGTAAAAGTGCTGAGGTTTCGTTTATTTACTAAAATTACTTACAACAAAAATTACTGAAACCATACAAAATGTAGACCTTAGGCAGAATTATATTTTTAATTAATTGCTAATCTTTGCAAAAGGCTTTATTTTTTGTCACTATTATTTAAAGATAATAAAAAAAATAAATTTAAATGACATTCTGAGATAAATTCTTACCTGTGACTACAACAAAACAACAGTTTGGCAGTATTCTTTTGACATGTTGCCCTTGCCATATCTCAGGTTGTAGTCAAATCTCCTTATTGAAACTTTTTGTGCATAACATTACCATAAAATACTGTCAGAAACCAAGCAAGACCCAGATCTGGAGCTTGGTGTGTGAGTACAAGTACTTTTGGCCTATTTGTAAAACAAATTATGTCATGTTGATAGATTTCCTTGCTAGAAAAATTTCCTCTTATAAACGGACAAATTTTGAAAAAAAAAAACTTTATGCTTAAATTTCACAAATAAGGATTTATTTTCGGAAACTACTCTATTACCAATTTTTTAGCCCAATGTATTCTGTACAAATTGCTTTAATACGCACTTGAATTGAAGAAATAAACGATGAGTTATTTACAATTCCATAAACCCTTCATGTGAGAAAATTGCTGCAGACGATGAAACATAGATGGCTGCCATGCACGAACAAAAATTAATAAAATTAAAATAATAGTGATTTTGAACTTCCATCATGTTAGGGTTGTTGTACAAAAAATTTCAGATTTTTAAAAAATGGTCAAGCAACGAATAAACGATTTTCTGGACCACTTGAAATAGATTGACCCACGAACATTTTTTGGAAGCTCAATCTTGTATCGGTTGAGTTGAATTGAGCTATGGCAATTAAGGCGTTGAGAACTAGAATGGACTATCCAACTTTTTTGTGAAAAATGAGTTTGAAATGTCAGAGCATTCTATGCCATGCCTATACCTGCATGCCATGCCTATGCCTGCCTATTATAGATGCTATTGTCTATATAATGGATAACATTAATTTCAAACCTATTCAAGTGATATAGCTAATTTAACAGTGGGCAACCAAGCTAGGATTGCTTTCTATTAGAGCTATGTCTAAATGTCCGGATTAGCCAATACAAAACTGCCATGCCAACTAAATCCCAGCAAACAGAGCCGGCCGAGAAATCAGACGAAATTAAGACGACCCCCCCCCCCCTTTATTGAAAAACATCTTTCGTTACAGATAGATGTACTGTATACATTGTGATTCTTGAAGAATTTATAACACAAGTTTCTATCTGTTTTACAAAAATGTCTTCTTCCTATTGGATGCAATGTCCATTGCATTTTTTTAGTCCTGGTTTTTACATGAATTGCACATTTTATGACATATAGTTTCTTTTTCGCTGCACTCGCGATTGTTTAGACACTGGTTGGTACAGTTCCAATCATTTCTCAGAAATTTCTGATGATTTACTGAAGGTTTCGTTTGAACTTTTGTATCTTAACACATAAACTGAAATGCGATTAGCCGATCAGCACATGTATTTTAAATGGAATGAAGCACATTGTCAATGTACTATCTATTAATTTTAGTGACATAATGTTAACCTGTATTCATCGGTTTTAGATCACGGGTTTTTTTTCTGTAAATACGTAATAAGAACTGCTGGGTGTCCAAATGGGTAATACACAGGTTTTTAATAATGTGTTAAAACTTCAAATTCTTAGGTTATTTTTTTTTATATGGTATTAATCATTTCAAATTATATTTTGGGATAAGTGACTTAGTTTTATACCTTGGGAGTCTAACATATTTTCTGCTGGCTGCTTGTTATCACTATTTCTGGGTAGTAGCATTCACCTTATTTAATCTCAAAATAAGGACAAAATAACTTCTTAATAACACCATAAAAAATGGAAAATGCACAAGACCTTTCTAGAAAACTTTGTCTTTCTCCTTTAGGAACAAAGAACACGTGTTACTACATTCAATGCGGGAGCAAAAATAGAATGGAAAGGGGCAAGTTAAAGAAAACAGCAAATAGGAAAGTGGAATGCATGAACAAATCACGTGATAGCATTATCCAATCCGACGAAAACAGAATAGAAGGAGAATTGCGGAGACAATAGGATAAAAGCAGAAGTAAAAATAAAAAGGTCAAGTGCGAGTGTTACTCGCGCTCTGAGGGTTCCGTACGGTAAACGTACTATTATGACTTACATACATACTAGTATAATACATATATAGATAATATATAGATAAACATACTAGTATAAATTATTAACTGCATTATTAAAAAATATCGTTACTCAAAGAATAATAAGACTTTGTAAAAAAAACTATACAACGCGTACGTAGGGTTGGGTATAGCTGTATATACTAGAAAAGTATGAATGGGTATACCATAAAAGTTCAAAGAGGTATGAAGCCTAAATAATATCAAATATTTCTACGCTGTATAAGTCTTTTTTTTTAATATTATCCTAATCTGTTTATCATAAAATTAATTCGGTACTGTCAATAAAAGCAGAGCATATTTAAACTTCATTTAGCATTTCATAAAACTAAATTCAGCGTAGTAATAATTCTTTCTTTTTACAGTGAGCTAAAACAAAAGCCTTGTTCAAAATTTAAAATTGGCATTCTGCTAAACGCGCTTTGAAAGGGGGTCTCAAAGTTGCAACGCTGCTTTGGTCCGTGCCGCGTTTTTCCAGATAAGTTTTTAATTAATACTAGCAGGAATGACCGAGCTAAGCTCGGTCAAAATTAGCTTTCTGTTTATCTCGATATATTTTTCCCACTGAATCATTATTGCTGTTTTAGATGCAATTAGCTTGACCATGAAACATAGTGACCCAAAATGACCCACTTATAGAGTTTTTTCGAACATCCGACCTATCACAATGCTCTTCTCGAACCTGAATACGATGGAATACAAAATTTAGTGAAAATCGTTAGTCGTTTTCTAGGTAAAATAAGCTTGATGCACGTTGATTCAAAAAACCACTAACCGAAATTCATCGACAGATGTGAGCTATTTCAATGGTCTTTTTGTACTGTGAAACGGTATGACAAAAAAAATTGCCAAAATTGTTTGAACCTTTTTGAGATGCCGTTAGCTTGACCCCGACCCATTATCACCAAAATGACCCACTAATAAAATTTTCTTAAGCATGCGAACCAGCCCAATATTTTTATCTTGTCCAGAAACGGGTTAGTACAAAGTTTTGTCAAAATCTTTTGAGCGGTTTTTTAGATACAGTTAGCTTGATCCTGATCCATTAGGACCCAAAATGACCCATTGATTGAATTTTCTTGAACATGCGACCCTGCATGCATTCTTATCATGCCCGGAAACGGTATTATACAAAATTATGTCAAAATGTTTTGAAGCGCTTTTTAAATACAATTAGCTTGATCCTGATCCATTGTGATCCAAAATGACCCACTAATCGAATTTTCTTGAACATGCGACCTAGCCCAATGGTCTTCTCGAGCCCGAAAACGATAGAATACAAAATTTAGTCGAAATCGTTTAAGCCGTTTTTTAGATACAATTAGATGGACCGTGACCCATTGTGAGACAAAATAACCCACTAATCGAATTTTCTCGAACATGTGACTTAGCCCAATTCTCTTCTCATGCCAAGAAATGGTATACGTAATATAAAATTTGGTCAAAATGTTTTGAGCATGTTTTTAGATTCAATTAGCTTGACCCTGGCCCATTGTGACCCAAAATGACACACTAATTGAATTTTCTCGAACATGTGACTTAGCCCAATGGTCCTCTCATGACCAGAAACGGCCGTATATTAAAAAATTTCGTGAAAACGTCTTGAGCCTTTTTTTAGATATAATTAGCTTGACTCTGACCCATAATGATCCACTAATCGAATTTTCTCGAACAAGTGACCCATCCCAATGGTCTTTTCGTGCCCGAAAACGACAGATTACAGAATTTCGTCAAATCGTAATGCCGTTATCTAGATACACTTGACTGGACCCACGGTGACCCAAAAATGACCCACTAATCGAATTTTCTTGAACACGTTACCAATCCCAATGGTTTTTTCGTGCCCGAAAATGGTTAGATACAAAATTTAGTCAAAATCGATTGAGCTGTTCTCTAGATATAATTAGCTTGACCCTGACCCATTATGACCCAAAATGACACACTAATCGAATTTTCTCAAACACGAGACCCATCCCAATGGTCTTTTCGTGCCCGAAAACAGTAGGGTGCAAAATTTCGTAAAAATCGTTAGAGCCGTTATCTAGATAAACTTAGCTTGACACACTGTGACCCAAAAATGACCCACTAATCGAATTTCCTTGAACATGTAGCTTAGCTCAATGGTCTTCTCGTAATCCAAAACAGTAGAATATAGAGTTTAGTGAAAATCGTTAGAGCCGTTTTTTAGATAAAAATAGCTTGACCCACTGTGACCCAAAAATGACCCACTAATCGAATTTTCTCGAACACGTGACCCATCCCAATGGTCTTTTCGTGCCCGAAAATGGTTAGATACAAAATATAGTTAAAATCAATTGAGCCGTTCTTTAGATATAATTAGGTTGACCCTGGCCCATTATGACCCAAAATGATCCACTAATCGAATTTACTCGAACACGAGACCCATCCCAATGGTCTTTTAGTGCCCGAAAATGGTTAGATACAAAATTTAATCAAAATCGATTGAGCCGTTCTCTAGATATAATTAGTTTGACCCTGACCCATTATGACCCAAAATGACGCACTAATAGAATTTTCTCGAACACGAGACGCATCCCAATGGTCTTTTCGTGCCCGAAACAGTAGTAAATTTATTAGCTCGATGAGACGAATCGAATGAGCTACAAAAATCGAAATTCGCCGCTACAGACTATAGAACCTTTACTTGTAAGGAAGGTTCGCCCCGGTAAATCAGAAAAGTATATTCTCACGGGAAATTTTATATTACAAAAAGTACCTTACATCTGTACAGAATTTATTTAATTTCTTTTACGAAATACAATTTTTGTGCGAAACGAATTTATTTGATCTAGCAAGTAGGATAACGATTAGGATAACTAATTAACGCTTCTCAATATGTTAATATCTCACATTAACAATTTTACAAATCTGTACTAATAAAAGAACAGATCGCTCTGTGTTTGTCTGTCTGTCGGCGATGGCTAACGAAATCTATGGCACGTACGAGGTTCATAATTTTTGTGAGAATAGGCCAAAGTCTTCCCTGATGTAGCTGGTTCTCAGAATTTAAAATTTTAATTAATAGCTGAGTTATTAATTAACAACCGTAGCTCACTCTCATTAAAACAATCATCTCTGCCGTTGGGAAAGTTGAAAAACTGACGCTTGCGCTGAAGGCACTGATACGCAAATGAAAGAAAAAAAAATATTTCGGAGCAATTTGTCATTATTTATTAACTAACATCGTCCAAATTGCTCTTGTAAAGTTAAAAACGGAAGACATATTTTGAAAGATCGTACTCTTACGTCTCAAATGCTGCAATCAATAAAAAAAATATATCGCAATTAACCCCTTGTAAAAAAGTTCAAAAAGGATCGTTTTCCCGAGAAACGTTTTTCTCCCTTATTGCAACTCCTCCCCACTATGCAATTTTAAAGGTACTGACAAACCAAATATATGCTTATAAAGATGAAACGTTCTTCAAATCTATGGTGTTATTGGTTTTAAAAAATATGAGTTTTAACCCTTTCAAATACACCGTCAAACGCAAGTCAATTTACGCCTTATAAAGAGGATTTACATTTCGGTGCGAATTCGCTACATTTCGATTAAACGTTTTCCCTCTAAAATATGCATATATTTTAATGAAATTTTAAAAAGGGTTTGGTCTTAGTTATATTTACGATCCATTAAAATTTCAGAGAATTCGGATAACACTAAACATCTATTTTGCTATGCTACGATTTGCGAATAAGATTTAACTGATGTCACGCGGTCTCCCAGACCCCGTGACTCCCAGCTGTAAACACTTTTACAGCTTTTTACTTTTCTGTACTGAAGTTAAATAATATGAATAAAATATTTTTTTCATGCAATTTAATTCACATGCCCCTAAGAGAAGTACAACGATATTGTTAGGACAAAATTTAAGTAAATTCAACCATTTGAATTATTTTTTTATTCATTTTATTCGAGGGGTCTGAGAGACCGGAACACATCAGTTGTGTGACAAATTTTAGTCACATCAGTTAAAGGTTAAACTTTAACTGATGTCACAGAAATTGTCACATAACTAGTGCGAAGCGGTCTGTGAGACCGCTCCTTTGAAATATGAATAAAAGTCACGATTAACTCACAGGATGGTGTTTTTGTACTAAACTTTTTGTACAGGACTGTTATAATTAAAATTCACCTATTCAAAAGTCTCTGGTGATAGTACTTAAGTTCAAACGGAACAAAATTTCGGTAGTGTTTGTAGTTAAACTGAAAATTGAAAGTTAAACTATAAAAATTGAAAAAAGCCGCGGTCTGAGAGACCGGTAACATCAGTTAAAGGTTAATTTACTTAGTTTGCCGAAGCACTTGTGGTGTAATCGTTTAATGCTTAGTTTTCTGTACGAAGGTACTCTGGTTCGGTACGACTGACTTGATATTTTTGAATTAGTAGATTTTTGCAAATTTAAGTATTTCATTTTTATCTAAAGTGAAAAACGTTCCGGTATTTTTAAATAAGTACATACAGTAAATATTGTTAACTTTAAAGTAATTGGTGTAAATTTATTATTTCTTTTTCAGTATTACAGTTTAGGATGCATTTGTAATTACTTTTCCATGTAAACATTTTATCTAAAGTGAAAAAAATTCAGGTATTTTTAACTTTAACTGATGTAACCGGTCTCTCAGACCGCGGCTTTTTTCAATTTTTATAGTTTAACTTACAATTTTCAGTTTAATTACAAACACTACCGAAATTTTGTTCCATTTGGAACTTTAGTACAATCACCAGACATTTTTGAATAGGTGAATTTTAATTATAACAGTCCTGTACAAAAAGTTTAGTACAAAACACCATCCTAAGAGTTAATCGTGCCTTTTATTCATCTTTTGATGGAGCGTTCACACTAATGTGATTATTTCTGTGACATCAGTTAAAGGTTAAACCAATATGCCAATAAGTAAATAAGTAGGGGAGAGGGGGCACATGTGAACAATTTTTAAATTTTTGACTATTTCTCAAAATTGTTATGAGCTATTGAAACAAAAGTTGATTTATATGAATATTTACACTTTGTTCTTTTGGTGAAGCTTTTGGATGCATTTATCAAGAATTTCTAACTGATATCATCGTTCTAAAAATTGTCTAAACTTGTTCACATGTGCCCCGGTGGAGGGGTAGTTGTGAACATACCTGGGACACATGTGAACACATGCATAAATAAGAAAAAAATATTTTTTGTGAATAAAAACTGTGATAAAAACTAATTAGATGACCTCTTTCTAGTTGTGTGAATAAATAAGTAAATGTTTCAACACAGGTACAAAAAATTATTCGTAAAATTATACACTAATATACCTACTCCTTTTGAGTCAAGCATAGCAAAACTACGTTACTTTTAAAATAAGTTATTGAATAATTCTGTCATTGTGTTTTTATTTATTTTTTCTAAATGTTATGCAATGTGCATGACAAAATTGTGCATCATCGTTTTAAAAATTGGTAAAATTGCAATACAAAAAATTGGTGATGATTATGACAGTACTACTTATCACATTTTTTGGCCAAATAAATTTTACTTTCATAAAATAAAACATCTTACAAATACTTTAATAACGGGTTAAGAAAAAATAAATACGTTTAAAACTGGAAATTATTAAAAAATAACAAATAAACATATTGTTTTTTTTACAGAAAGTCACCACTTTTAATTGTGATCTAACTTCCAGTAAATTAAAACTGTGAAGTAATCCTAAAAACATTGAATTTATAGCTCAATGTTTGACAAGAGTAATTAAATTTTAAAAAACAAAAACGAAATGCATTCACAGACTTAAAAAATACACTTGTGAACTGTTCACATCTGCCCCCATATGTTCTGTTCACAAGTGCCCCATGTATCAACTTAAGTCTAACTTTAAAAAAAAAAAGTATTATTTTTAATTGAAATAACAAAACAAAACTTTTTGTAGACTGACTTAATTAATGCCACTATAGAATGCAATGCTGATATTCTACTTTAAAAAGTGTCTTGAACAAATTTTTACTTCAATAGCTTTGAAGAGTTTTTTACTTAACACCTTCTAAAACAAACTAATTATAAATACCAGAAATCAAAATGGCTCATTGTTCAGAAAATTCAGCCAAAAGATGGTACCAGTACTGCCATTGAATGGTAATTTTTTTAATTTTGTTATTCCAAATTAACCGAGTGAAATATCTACTGTTCACATATGCCCCATGTTCACATGTGGCCCCCTCTCCCCTACATACAGTAAATATTGTTAACTTTAAAGTTTTAAGGAACCAGTAACTTTGTTACAAAGGCTCTCTAATGGTTTGAAGGTGAACATGGTGTGAGACGTAATTCTAATGTAGACGTACTCGTGGTGCATTTTTAATTAGGAATTCACTGTTCCGCGAGTTAGCGGTAACCGTATGCAAATTTATTTGCTCGGTCTACCAGAGTATAAATAGAGGAGCGAAATTATGTTAAGCGGTTAATCAGTAGATAGTTGGTTAGTTAGACGTTGGAGAGAGTGAGTTGGTTTAAGTAGTTTTGGTGAAAAGAAACGGCCTGTATGGCTGGAGCTTAGTCTGGGAACAAGAACAGATTTAGAGTGAGGTGAAATCTAGATGTGGATTTGAAATGCAACCCGCCGTCGCAGCATAAGCACACTCCGAAGAAATGAAGCTAAGTGAGTTAACTTTTGACTTTATATTTAATTAAGATTGTTTTATTGCTATCACGGAATGAGGGCGAAATTTAAGAGATCTTGTCTGCCAACCCTTTGCCCGATGTTGAATAAAAGCTCTATATTTAAAGCCTATAAGTCTCCTCATGAACTCCAACCACTATAAATACGCCACAAATTGCGCCCAACTGGGTTTCGAACCCCGACCACGAACATTTTATGCTAACGGCACAAATAGCTCTCAACGAGATTTCAGACCACGTCCATATTATATTGAAGCTACAGATAAACATATTTTTGAACAAAATGACACTTTCTATGACCAGTTTGCTAAGTCTGTTGAGATTGTGTCTCTGTATATTTTACGGGTGAAGGAAATGTCAAGGACTTTGTACACCAACTAGAGGATTATATAAGTTATAATAATATACCTAGTAAAAAGAAATATCTAGTACTGAAAAGTTCACTTAAAAATGAAGCTCTTCTATGGTTAAAAAATGTAGGTAGATTTTTAGTGAAAGATGATACCAAACGATATGCGGAAACTGTATTTCAGCTCCAGAAAGCATTTCGGGAGGTTAACGACCTCACCTCACACCACTACACTCCATGGAGTTGTTTCACATCAGATATATTTACTCAGTACATCAAACTGGAATAAAAATATGCATACAGTTACAGTTATGTTATAATTAGAGCAGAGTTATAAATTTGCAGCTTTTAAGGTCATTTGGTGTGGCGTTATGTATAAATCACATTGATGAAACAGTTCATTTGAAAATAATAGTTCATTTATTAAATTCAGTTTGAATTTTAAAACTTAAATAATAAAGATATACACATACACCTCCAGCTTTTGCTGGAAAATTTATCATATTAAAATATTATATCTGTAGCAAAGAGTAAATTTAAATTCTGGTTCTATCGTCCTTCCATTACATCATCTCACACCACTACACTCCATGGAGTAGTTTCACACAGGATATACTTACTCGGTACATCAAAATGGAATAAAATATGCACACAGTTACAGTTAAAAGAGAGTGCCTTTACGACCGAAATGGAAAAATAAAAACCGGTTCGGAACGATATGACTTCCGAACAAACCACACGACAAATTTTGGGGGCCAAACTTTCTCCAGATTTCCAACATGCGGCCCCATCGGTCGTAAATACCTACTCTTCCTTTTTATAATCAAAATCAAAAATATTACAAATAGCTCCTTGAAACTTTACCTACAGAAGAGGCTTTGTCGGAAAGTCTGCCTTATTATATTTGGAAGTTACATGTTTTAACTCAAAAACATTCATTTATTAACTGACGACTAAATTGACATCTTAAGTCAATGTGTTTCGTTTTAAATTTCTCTTGGCTATTTCTAGAAAAATAATGGCAGATTCATTATCACAGTACTGAATTGATTTTATTCTATAATATAGATTAAGTTCATTTAAAACTCTCGAATACCAAGTTAGTTCCTTTACACTCTCAGTTAATGGGATAAACTCAGATTCCATAGAACGGAGTGCCATACATTTTTGCTTCGATGACTTTCAAGCAAACGGAATGTTACTAAAGTAAATTATATAAACACTACTTGAATGTCTTTTAGTAAGTTGACATCCCAAATTAGCATCTGAATATGCACATAAACTTAATGATTTTACATTAGACAGATTTATTTTAAAACTTTTAGTAGCAAAAACATAATTCGTAATATCTACTACTATTAACCAGTGTTTATGTGTGTAGAGTAGGTGGGGGTAAAGATACGCACTTTCCATACACTTTTATTTTTAACTCGCACATTGGTCTAAACTTATGTAATGCGTTATTAAAATGTTTGATTAGAACCTTAGGCAAGTACCACCATCAACCGACATTCTGTCAAATTATAATCCTGTGAGAAATTGCATTTAAAAAAAATTGCTCTGCGTATCTTTGCCCCATCAGTTGGGGTAAAAGTACGCAGTGGTGGGGCAAAGATACGCAGTGCAAATATTTTGCCCCATTACTGTGGGGTTTTGCCCCATTTCCAATAAAACGAATGAGTTATGCAAAAGCATTAGTAAATTTCACTAGTATTTATAGTTAAACTGAAAATTGTAAGTTAAACCATGAAAAAAAAAACAGCGGTCTGTGAGATCGTAAATAGCAGTTAACCTCTAACTACTGTGACAAAAATTATTGCATAAATACTGTGAGCGGTCCCAAAGACCCCTTGATCGTAGAATGAATAAAAGGGTTGACTGTCTTTTAAGATACTGTTCTTGCGCTAAATTTTATGTAAAGGCCTATTATAATAAAAATTCTCCTCATTTAGAAGTCTTTAGCGATACTACTAAGTTTCCAAACGAATCAAAATTAAACTAACATCAATAGTTAAATTGAAAATTACAAGTTATAGAAGCGTAAGGGCTAAGACTTAAAATCGTTTTATGAAACAAGACTATTGATATTTAAAAGTAGGTAGGTAGATACCTACGTTCTATATTGAAACAAAGTAACTAAAAAAAAGGAAAGGGTAGTTAACTAGCTTATAATAGTTAAGCAGCTATTATATTTTATACAATATAAAAATAAAACTTTCCACAACGTAATTGTGGAAAGCTTTGCATCTAGCTAAAACGACAGAACAAAGACCGAATCTTAAACATGTGCGTATCTTTACCCCAAGACGGATACTTACTTTTACCCCATTCTGCAGTATTTTACTTAACCGGCTACTGACAAGTTTAAACAAATGAGATCGAGAAAAACTATACGGCATTTAGAAGCTATAGAGCTTCCGTTCTCCTCTGAATTTTTAGATTTGTAAAAATTTAAAGTATTGTCATCTAAACAATAAACTGAAAATTTAAAAATATTAGATCAAAATGCAAAAATTTAAACTTACCTCATTTTTCTGGCACGGAGTGCTACTTTTTTCACAAGGTTTGAACGCACAACTACTACACTTGAGACCAAACTATTACCTAGCGGTCATGATTGTAGAAATGTTTCTTTACATTAAGTCAGGTAGTGCATATCTTTGCCCCGTGCATATCTTTACCCCCTCCTACTCTACCCATTACAAAACTGTGACATTATATTTACAGAAAAACTAATATCAGGTCTTGATCTATTTGACAAAAATGACAAATGACAGACACCCGATTAAAGATAGGTATGGAAATTTTCTCATTAATTCATTTTCGATAATTTCACTTTCGTTAACTTTATCTGGTAAAACAGAGCCAATTTTAAAATATAATTTAACATAACTTTTAGTTAAATCTTTATAATTTAATTCTAATCTTTCAATATAAAGTTCTTTGATGAACGAAAATGTATCGTTAATCTGTTCAAAGTTAACACCTAGCAAATACTTTGTTAATCCTATTTCAGTAATTTCCAAGCTATCTTTTAACATATTAGTTACAGATTGCAATACATTTTCATCTTTAGCAAACAAAACTAAATCATCTACATAAACAACTAAAATTGCATTACTATTCAGTTTATACACACAGTTACACCAGTTCAATTTACAAAATCCAAGGTTATGTAATATATTATCTAATTCAGAATTCCATTCGCGGCCACTTTGCCTTAATCCATAAATTGATTTATTTAACAAACTTTATTTTCAGCACCCCTCATTTAAAATCCCGAAGGTTGTTTCATAAACAGTTTCTTTTAAAGACCCATATAAATATGCTGATTTTACATCCAATTGAATATGATAAAAATTTAACATAGAAACTAATAAAATAAACATTAGTTTTATAATTGAAAAATTCACAAGAGGTGAAAATATATCATTAAAATCAATACTTTGTTACTCTTTAAAACCTTGAGCCACGAGAAATGCCTTGTACTTTTTAACATTTTTTTCCGTGTTTTTTATATTATAAACCCATTTACTTTCTACTATTGCGGAATTTTTCGGTGGATCAACCAACCGCCAAACCTTTCTCTTACTCATCATCTCAAGTTCTTCCCTCATCGCGGCATTCCATTTCCCCCTTTCTGGATTTATTTGTGCATCCTCAAATGATTTAGGGATTTCGGTATTGTAAAATTCATGTTGAAATAATTCAGTTAAATATGGATTATCTGAATCACTAGTAGAGGGTTCGCTTAAAGTTTCAGTATTATGATGAGTAGTTTTAGGTTTAAAGTCAAACTTATCTGGTTCAAAAGGGATTATTTTATTTTCCTTACAATAATTTTTAACATCATTTAAAGATCTCAGTCTCGTATTTGTTATTGGGGTATAATAGTATACGTCAATTCTCTTACTTTTTGTTCTAGGTATTTCAGTCCTTTTCCATTCTGAAATATTTATAGAACTTAGTTACCTTACCCCCACCCCTTTTCCTCTTCATCTTCATTTAAGCTACCTCCTGGTTGTTCCTGATTAAGATCTAAAGTTGTGTTACTTAAACTATTTGTTTCAGTTTGAGATTCATTAAAATTCAATATCAAATCCTTATATTTGTTTTATTCTCCAAATAATGTTTCTACACCCTTTTTGGATTCATCTATACGCACATGAACAGTCTCTACAATTCGCGTTTCTTTTGGAATATAAATCTTATAGCCTTTTGTTTTCATGGCATAACCAACTAAAATACCTAGTAAAGCTTTCGGTTGAAGTTTATTTCGTTTAACTTTAGTAACATGAACAAATGCTAAAAAAACAAAAATTCTTAAATATCTTACCGAAGGTTTGAATCTCGTCCATAATTCTTCCGGTGTAAGACATTGGGTTATACTGTGTTCAGTCCTATTTTTTGTATGAACAAATACCAAAAGAGCTTCCCCCCAGAAAGACAGTTTTAAGCCGCTATCGTTTAGCATTGCTCTAACAGCATTCATTGCTACATTATTAAAATTTTCAGAAACACCCACCTGTTCTGGAGTATAAATGGAGGATCTTTCGATTCTTATACCTAAATCACTTAACAATTTCTCAAATAATTTATTGTTAAATTCCAGCCCATTATCCATTCGTACACATTTTAACTTTTTACCAGTTCGTCTCTGAGCTTTAACTAAAAGCTTTTTAAAGCATTCAAACTCTTGCGTTTCATCCTTAATTATATAAACCTCAGTCCTTCTAGAATAATCGTCAATTATTGACAAAAAGTATTTCCCCCCTCCTAACCAGTTAACAGGGCTAGGACCCCAAAAATCCAAATACACCCTATCGAGGATCTGACTAGAAATGCGTTTATACAAGTAATTTCTTTTAAACGATTTTCTATTAGATTTTGCAATTACACAAGATTCACAAATCTTATTTTTGTTTTTACAGTTAATATTTTCAATACCTTTAACACAATTATTTTTACTCATTTTTTCAAGTAAAGGTAAGTTTGTATAACAAAATCTATGATGTACAATCTGTGAATTTAAACTAGCAGAATAAGCAAATATTTCACATTTTGAAGCATAACCTTTAAAAATATACAATTTATCAACGCGAGATATAGTAAAACAATATATCTATTAAATTTATCATACAGAATCATTTTATTATTTCCCCCATTTAATTTGGTTTCCTGCAATGTCTATATTAGATCCACCAACTAATTTCGTCTCATATTAGGAGCATCCAATACATTTTTTAAATTTCTTTCTACATTACCTGTTACATCTAGTATGGTAAAGTCAATATCACCAATACCCAGTATTTCTGACAAAACGTTCTTGTCTCCTATCAGCACTTGTTGAGGGAGGAGGTTCCTATATGTTACAAATAGACTCCTGTCGTTCGTAAAAGGAGAAGTAGCCGCTGAGTCCAGAAGAAATTCCACGAGCTTTCCATCATTTGAAAATATAAGGGCAGATAGCTTTGTAGGTTCACTGTAGAAAACTTGCTTTTTCCCTCTGGAGTTCTTTTTGAAACACCTTGTATCTGTATGGCCAGGTCGCTTGCAGTATTAGGTAGCTTTCATTACAAAAAGCTACCTATTGCAGCCGTTCGGAGGAAAGCGATTTCAAAAAATTTTGGTATATTTTCATCGATCATGACCCCCAGACCCCGAAACCACCCTCCGTTCAAAATTGATATATATATATATATATATATATATATATATATCTGACCTATGTCACACTGTAACTCTCGTATTTATGAACCGATTTGGGTGTAATTCGGTGTGTACATAGTACATACCAATGTCTCGACCGAGATCGTTGGCCAACTTCATCGTCATATTGTTTCAAAATGGCGGCCATTTAAAATTTTTTAAAAAATTTAAAATTTGAAATGTGGTACCAAAAAATTGAAAATGGAAAATTTTTTTTCTTATGTATTTGACCTTTATACAAAGACTCCGGAGCAGTTTTTGTTTCGTCTATATCTTAAAAAATTGCTGAGTTATAGCATTTTGAATTTCTAGCGTGGCTGACATTTTGAAACGTCCTGAAATTTGTCACGCGATAAAAGGCGTATTTATGAACCGATTTGGATGTAACTTCGTTTATACATAGTACATACCAATGCCTCGACCGAGTTCGTTGGCCAGCTTCATCCGCCATTTTGTTTAAAAATGGAGGCCATTTAAATTTTTAAGAAAAATTTAAATTTGAAATGTGATACCAAAAAATTGAAAATTTTAAAAATATTTTTTTTATGTGTTTGACCTTGATAAAAAGATTCGGGAGCAGTTTTTGTTTCGTCTATATATTAAAAAATGGCTGAGTTATAGCATTTTGAATTTCTAGCGTGTCTGACATTTTGAAACGTCCTGATTTTTGTCACGTGATAACAGACGTATTTATGAACCGATTTGGATGTACCTTGGTGTGTGCATAGTACATACAAATATCTCGACCGAGTTCGTTGGCCAGCTTCATCCGACATCTTGTTTCAAAATGGCAGCCATTTAAATAAATTTTAAAAATTTAAAATTTAAAATGAGATACCAAAAAATTGGAAAATGAAAAAGATTTTTTTCGTATCTGTTTGACTTTAATACAAAGATTCCGGAACAGGTTTTGTTTCGCCTATATCTAAAAAAATGGCTGAGTTATAGCATTTTGAATTTCTATTGTGGCTGACATTTTAAAACGACCTGATTTTTCTCACGCGATAAGAGGCGTATTTATGAACCGATTTGGATGTAACTTGGTATGTATATAGTACATACCAATGTCTCGACCGAGTTCGTTGGCCAGCTTCATTCGCCATCTTGTTTCAAAAGGGTTGCCATTTTTAAAAAAAATGTAATTTAAAATTTAAAATGAGGTAATAAAAAATTGGAAAATGAAAAAGGTTTTTTTTTTGTGTTTGGCCTTGATACAAAGATTCTGGAGCAGTTTTTGTTTCTGAAAATTTGTTCTTTTGTTTATATCTTAAAAAATGGTTGAATTATAGCGCTTTGAATTTCTAGCATGGCTAACACTTTGAAACGATCTTGTATTTGTCACGCGATAACACACGTATTCGCCTATTTCGATGAAAGAAGGCAAGTGGATAGTATACATCAATATCTCGACGAAGTTCACTGGCCAGCTTCATCAGCCATCTTGCTTCAAAATGGCGGACAATTAAATAAAATTATATTTAAAGTGAGGTGCAAAAAAATTAGAAATTGAAAAAGGTTTCTTTCTTAAATACTTGACCTTGATATAAGGATTCAGGAGCATTTTTTGTTTGTATTTATCTTAAAAAATGGCTCAGATATAGCACTTTCAATTTCTAATGAAATCTGAAAAAATCTGATTTTTTGCCTGCGACTGCACTCGTATATATCAACCGGTTCCGATGTGAGTGAGCATGTGCACAGCAACTACTAATGTCTGGACCAAGTTCACTGGTTAGCCTCATCCACCATGTTGTCTTAAAATGGCAGTCACTTTAAGAAATCGCCAAATTGGGCAGCCAAATATAAGTTACTTTAAATAAAAGCAGCTTGGATAAAGCTGACTAATGTCGCGAAATTCTCATTCATAATGATTTAGTATTGATAAAAATTAGTATTGAATCTCCTATATTCGGTTTCCACTAAATTGAGCTTCGTGTGTTTGAATAATATAAGTTGGCTTTTTTAAAATAAGGAATATGAAAGCTACCTCTTCCTCCCGGCACTGGCCGGAAGGACTTTCTGCATATTGAACTCGGCCCCATACGATTAGCTGGTGAAGTATACGATCGTCTAGTGGGATCCAGATCGCTTCCACTTCGTGAAAACCAGGGTTTTTTACTGCTTCCAAAATTCTCCGCTGGAATGGTTGGTTTATCGGTAGGGTTTTTGAACTAAGTTGCATAAGCATCACCTACAGCTATAACCTCTTTACCTTCATCTTTGCGCTTTAAACCAAAGCGATATAAGTAAGCGTCCTATCTTATATGGAGAAGTAACCGCAAGATTAAAAGCAAGGTCACATCAATCAAGGACGCACGCCACGTAGCGGACGGTGTGAACTACAGAAAGATGCCTAACTGTTTTCTTCTTTATGGATAATCTATTAATTGCACATCTATGAAATAACTGCGCAAGCGCAAAGGTCGTGTTTTCATTTGTTTGTAGCATTTATATTCTGACAGTAATAGGATATTCTATTAATTTTTATTCGTGTTTTTTGACTCATTTATTATAGTTAATTATTTAAATAAAAACAATTCTTTTTAGAATTAATATTATTTGTTAAAATGGCAAAATGTTGGCCATCAAATAACTGTAGTTTTCGAAATTGTAAGAGAATTCTTTTTCTTATAGAATTCATATCTTTTTCCAAAGAGTAAAACAAGTTAGTTACGTTAAAATAGCAATTAAAGCCTTTGTTCAGGAATATTAAAAAGCAGTAAACCAACGTTTACAATGCACAAATAATGCGTGAAAAGCAGCAAACAGCTGTTTTGAATCAACAGCGAGATTCTTCTTCAGTGCAAGATAGGGAAAAAAGAACAGCGTGCTAGAAAAAGGCGTGCCTTGCTTTTTCTAGCACACTGTTCTTTTTTCCCTATCTTTCACTGAAGAAGAATCTTGCTGTAGATTCGAAACGGCTGTTTGCTGCTTTTCACGCATTATTTGTGCATTTTAAACGTTGGTTTACTGCTTTTTAATAAGTTAGTTATGTATTTTAACTTTAATTTATTAAAAAAGATAAAATATTATTTAATATATATTATCAAATGTTGTTGATTTAAATACGCTCGATTTTAATTATTTTCTTTTAATGAAATGAAAAATGACTCATAAAAATTAGTAAGTAGTTAATGTGTAAAGATTGAATTTTTTAGTCTCATTTTTTATTCAATTCTTGATGTGCTAAAGTTATAAAAAATGATATACGCGGTTGTATTCCCGATCAGAATACAAGGTTTATGAATATTTAGAATGTGTATAGAATTTAATTCTAAATAAAATATTCAATTTTAAGTCCTTTTGTGCGCTTATCATGCGCAAACGATAAATTTCCAATATTCTCTTAATCGCATTGCAATCATCTTATTTAACTAACAAATATTTCATTCATTTAATTTAAAACTCATTTCATTTTATATTCCGAATCACTTTAATTTAAAATGCTTGCATTAAATGTTGTACTACTAAATGAGCAAGTGTTGTTCATTTATTTGTTTAAATATTTTGCGAGTCTAGGCAATAACTTCAATAATTTTCCTAAAATCGGCAGATTAGATTTTATTTATTTATTTTTTTTTAAATAGACAAAGCCATTGGAGAATCCCTGTTAAAAATTCAATTACGAATTTCAGCTTGTTACTTACTCACAGAAGATGAATCTTGTTTGCCAGATTTATTGCAAAATATTTTTGTTACAGCTTGTTTTGAAAAATATATGTGTATTTAAAAAAAAAGTTGCAATGTCATTTTAGTTTAAGGGGGAAAAAGGCAGTAATGCTTCCGTAGTATTAGTGCTTTTCTCCCGAAATTAAAATGATATTGCGACTATTTTTTTTAATGTACATAATTTTATCAAAAGAAGCTGTAGTAAAACTATTTTGCAATAAATCTGGTAAACAAGATTTTTCTTCCACAAGTGAGTAAAGATTCAGAAAATATGCGCAAGAGGTGCGCAGATAGTAGATATTATGTCATATATGACGTCATACTGAAAACCCGCGTATTTGCATTATTCACCCCGTCCACCAGATGGCGCAGCTGTGTCAATATACTACAGATTCCAGTACTGACATTGTACGCTTACTTATATCGCTTTGGCTTTAAACAAATTCTCCCATATTCAGTTATTAACTGCTTAGATACATTTTCTAATTTGAATTCTTTTTCATCTAATCTATATAACACTTGAACTAGATTATCGTTATCCTCAAGTAATCGACGGATTAGTTGAAAACATACTAACAGTTCTGGCAACTCAAATCCAGCATCTTTAATGTGAACCTTCTTTTCTTCAATTTTTTTTACAAAATAAACCGATAGTTTCTTCTTGCGAGTTTAACTTCATCTGAAAAAATTCATCGACTAATCCAGCTAAGCGTGCTCGTGAAATTGGGTCAAAATTTAACTTAAAAATATCCCAAGCTTCTTTGCCGCTTTCTGTCTGAGCAATTAGAATCTGAAATTTCGGTTCTATGGATTGATAAATTGTCGTATAAGCTCTTCGTTTACGCCCTTCAAAGTCGAACTTCTCACGATCAGAGGCATCCACTTTACATGCGATATCTAGCTTTGTAATAAACTCCCAGCAATTTCGGTCAATCAATACACATTTAAATAAAAATAGCAAATAAAGCCTTTGTGCAACAATATTAAAAAGCAGAAAAACCAACGTTTAAAATGCACAAATAACATATGAAAAGCAGCAAACAGCTGTTTCGAATCTACTAGCGAGATTCTTCTTCAGTGCAAAAGGAACAGCGTGCTAGAAAAAGCAAGGCTGAGCAAAAGGGCTGAGCTCTTTTGCTCAGCCTTGCTTTTTCTAGCACGCTGTTCCTTTTGCACTGAAGAAGAATCTCGCTAGTAGATTCGAAACAGCTGTTTGCTGCTTTTCATATGTTATTTGTACATTTTAAACGTTGGTTTTTCTGCTTTTCAATACACATTTGACGTCAAGCTTCAAGGAAGGATAATTATAATCCGATAGTTTCGGGAAGGAATAAGTTAACTCTGGAACTTGTGCCATTATACATTATCTATTTCATCTAAATTACACCATATTCCACCTATTTGACCTTTAAATAGCATGACATGGCCCCTTAACCATGTTATAATTAGAGAAGAGTTATAAATTCGCAGGTTTTAAAGGTCATTTGGTTTGGCGTTAAGTATAAATCACATCGATGAAACAGTTCATTTCAAAATAACAGTTCATTTATTAAATTCAGCTTGAATTTTAAAACTTAAATAATAAAGATATATACATACACCACCAGCTTTTGCTGGGGACTTTGTTATATTAACATATTATAACTGTAGCAAGGAGTAAGTTTAAGGGGTCAGGTAATCTTTGAACCAATAAAGTACATGGAAAAGTGACCTCTGTAAGAATTGCAGTTATTCTTTAACTAATTAACTTTTAATTATAAAATTGAAAACACATGTTTTTATTTTATCAATCAAAGTTGTTAGAAAAGGTATACACATAGTTTTTTTTAATTTATTTTTAAAGATAATACAGATTTTACGAAAGAATTATTCTTGCATGCATTGTGCGCATGATTTTTACCATTTCAATGGCTGAAACGAGCCAAGATTTTTTTTAATGAGTACAGATAAAAGTGTTTTTAAAATGACCTACAATGAAAAAAATAAAACTTGTAGATCTCGAGAAAAAAAAATTAGAGTAATTCGAAATATCGAGATTTTTTTATACAAAAGTAGCCGTGAATTCTAAACTTCTTACTTGAGAAACATAATAATAGGTCATTTTGTGCTTCTGTACGTTTAATACATCCACCAAAAATTTCGTAAAATTCTAGGCAACCGTTTTTCAGAAATCGTGCGCGCAATGATCAAAATCGCTGTTTTGAGAAAATTGGCTTTAAAGATTGAAAAATCCGTTGATCATATAGCAAAAGCTCAAAGTGTTTTAGACATAATATATCTTCTAATGCGAATTTTTGTATGGGGCTTGATTTTAAATGTTCCCAAAGAATCATATTTAATTATCAGCTATTTAAAAAAAAAATCGATTTTTGGACGCTTCAAAGGTTGCCTGACCCCTTAAACTCCGGTTCTATCGTCCTACCATTACATCACCTCACATCACTTCACTCCATGGAGTTGTTTCACACAAGATATACTTACTCAGTACATCAAACTGGAATAAAATATGCATACAGTTACAATTAAAAGAGAGTGCCTTTACGACCGAAATGGAAAAATAAAAACCGGTTCGGAACGATATAACTTCCGAAAAAACCACACGACAAATTTTGGGGGACAAGACGTTGTCCAGATTTCCAACAATATTGAAGCTACAGATAGCCATATTTTTGAACAAAATGACACTTTCTATGACCAGTTTTGCTAAGTCTGTTGAGATTGTGTCTCTGTATATTTTACGGGTGAAGGAAATGTCAAGGACTTTGTACAGCAGCTAGAGGATTATATAAGTTATAATAATATACCTAGTAAAAATAAATATCTAGTGCTGAAAAGTTCACTTAAGAATGAAGCTCTTCTATGGTTAAAAAATGTAGGTAGATTTTTAGTGAAAGATGATACCAAACGATATGAGGAAACTGTATTTGAGCTCCAGAAAGCATTAAGGAGGTTAACTATAAAAGCGCGTTGCAATATGAGTTTTACTGACACCAGCAAGATAACTCTGAAAGTGCATCTAATTTCTATTTGCATAAACTAGATTTAAAGAATAAATTAGGACTAGATTTATCATTTGATGAACTGTTAGACATTATCGTACTCCTTTTTACTGTGTAGATTCATGACTATATTGAGTTGCGAACCCCTAACTTTTCAGCAGAATTATATCAACTTTTATTAAAATATGAATCTCGTCACGGCTCGGACGATTGGGGAGTGCGTAGTCCTCGACCGAGAACCTATCGCAATAATTCATTTCATAATGAGAATATTGGTCGTAATTTCAGAGGGGCAGAGCGTGGAATACATAATACTTATAGAAGTGGTTGTGATCAGAATCTGGCAAATAAGAGCTATGGTCGTAATATGTCTAATGCAGGTAATAGAGTGAATGGAAATTATAGAAATGATGGTTGAAATAGGAATTTAGGGAGGAATAATAGTTTTGTTCAAAGAGGGGGAGTCTATGATAGGGATGTTCCTGCTCCATGAGTAAGGCAAGTGACGAGGATTGAAAACGATTTGGATAGAGGGATAGCGCAAAGGCAAGCTAGTGAAAATTTAGAAGGTATACAGACTCGAGTTAAGCATGAAATACCTTCGGTTAGTCTAAGTAGTGTTATAGTTAACCCTGTAGAATTACATGAGTTGTTAATTCAATTAAATGGTATTTTAGTGAAATGTTTATTTGATACAGCGGCAGAGGGCTGTTTCGTCTCTTATGATCTCTATAAAAGTTATTTTCGATCTAGAAAATTAAAATTTTTGGTTGTCCGTTCTGCTCAAGGGTCCGTTTGTGTGAATAAGGGTACAGTAGAATTGGAAGTAGAGGTTTGGGCAGTAAAAACGCGTTGGCAGTTTTGTATTTTTGATGGTTTAGAATCGCATTGCATAGTGGGAATAGATTATATGAGAGATAGAGGAATTAGTATAGATTTCTTTAAGCAATCTTTGGTTGTAAATAATGAGGAAAAAGAATACAAGGAAAAGTCAATACCAGTAGCGGTTGATTCAGAAGAGTCTGGTGTGGGAGAAGTTGTAAAGAAGGCGTCTGAAGATCATATTGTTATTGAACATAGATCAGGCAAGGAAAACGTGGTAGCAGATGCTTTGTCGCAAAACCCGCAGAAGTGTGTTGAAGTAGTGGAAAAAGTAGAACTTTGTGGTTTATCATCTTTGGTAGTAAGTTCAGGAGAGCAATTAATAAAAGAGGAAAAGGAGGAGTTTAAGCAATCTTTGGTTGAGTGTCGGGAAGTATTGTCAGTTAATCAAGGGTGAACGAGAGTGCAGTTAATAAAAGATAATAAGGAGGAGTTTAAGCAATTTTTGGTTGGGTTTGGTGAAGTATTTGCAGATAAACAAGGATTAACACAGGTATGCAACATGACGAAACGTGTTAATAGAGCTTTAATCCATCTGATATCGTCATATGTTGGTTCTCACTATGCAAATTGGAACAAATTTCTGCAACACATCGCTTATGCACCACATACAGCAGTTCACGAACCAACTGGGAAAACGCCTGCTGAGTTATTTTTAGGTAGACAAATTATAATTCCGATTTAAAGATTACTAATGGTGTCTGGTGCTGAAAGTCAGTTCATGTGTAATTGGAAGGTGTAAGGACATTGAGAAGCTGGTGAAGGAAACACAAATTCAGATGCGAAAAGCTCAGAAACATCAAGGACTATATTATAATATGCGTAGAAGGGAGTTAGAAGTTAAAGTTGGTGATTTTGTTTTGCTGGAAAAGCATTGGTTGAGTTCTAGGCGACAGAAAAGCGTAGCTAAATTTGGTCCTATGTTTGTTGGTCCGTTTGAAGTATTGGAAGTGAGAAACAATAATCTGGTGATAAGGATGGATGGAGAAAGGATGACGGTAAACCTCGATCAGGTGAGAGTGCATAAGTTTAGGGAAAATGGTAGTGATGGTTCTCACTTGTCGAGTGGTGTTTCGTAAAACTCCCAGTCAGACGAATCCAGTAATTCTCAGTTATCTGTGCCTAATAATAAGTCAAAACCTCATGGTAAATTACATGGAAATAGAGCTAAGAACCAAAGTGCTCATAATACAACGACAAGGCAATATGGACAAAAAATCAAACGAGGAGATCGTAAATCATTAGGTTCAGAATCGGACCATTTATGTCAAAAGAAACCCAGAATTACAAGTAAAGGTTCTAAGAGCAATGAGCGCTCGGACAATTCGACAGCGATACTATCCAAACCCATAAATAATTCAAGGATGGAAATAAGGACCAAAGTGCTCATAATACAACGACAAGACAATATGGACAAAAAATCAAACGACGAGATCGTAAGTCATTAGGCTCAGAATCGGACCATTTATGTGAAAAGAAACCTAGAATTACAAGTGAACGTTCGCCTAAGAGCTATGAGCGCTCAAACAATTCGACATCGATACTATCGAATCCCACAAAGAACAAATCTTTTCACAACCCACGCATTCAATATAAACGTGTAAAAACTAATTATAATAGTGACTCTCCCACAGCTAAGGCGAAAAGCAGGAAAGAAACGTGACTTGCCTTCATCTACGACATCAGGAGCGCCTAGAAAACAAAGAAGCCATACGACACACATAAGTCAGGAGCTGACTCATCGATACGATACTTCTAAACGGCCTAGATCTAGCCGCCGAGTGGACTCCTCAGTGGTTCCCCGACATCAATACCGAACGCGTCTTCAGGTCAAGCAACCAGTTCAGGACAGTAACTTCACCTTTCAGCTCCGACGAGGAACGAGCATTTGTCCAAGGATTCTGGAATAAAGATATAAAACCTTCATTTAGCATGAAACAAGCATGCTAGTAGTCAAGTCTATAAATCAGGTGATGACGTTCTTTATTGACTTTATTGCTTTTTTTAAATGGGAGTGCATTTATGATATAAAAATGTGAAGGAACCAAGTGGTCTTTTGCTATTTTGTTTAAACCTGAGTTTAGAACTTTTGACACAGATTTTTGTTTTTCTTCGCTAGTTCGAAAGTCCTGATGGTTATAGTTGAATATGCAGTTATTCTGAACTTTTGATGTTTGCTGATTTTTCATTCCATGGAAAGATACCATTTGTGTTAACTGATACGGCATACAGATGAAGAATTTTTGTGTTGTATATTTTTTTACATTTATTTATTGAACCAAGCAGAGCAAAAAGGCTGTCCGTATGTGTCACAATTATTGTACTGGCAGAAAGGTCTTAGATAATTTTGTGGGGAGCGTTAATTTATTTGTCCTATTTCAGATTGAGATATTCTTTATTTCGGGAAGTTTTTTTTTTCGGAAAGTTAAGAATGTGGAAGGAAAATTCGGGTAGTTATTTTTTTTTTCGGCAGTTGTGCGAATTCTTTGTTAGGAAAATTCTACGTACGGGGATTTTTGATATTGGAAAGGTTTTTTTTTTCAGATTTCTTTTGGCAGGTAAATTAAGATTGCATAGGTATTAGATATGTTTGGCGTTTATTTTTTTACCACGTGCATGGTGGGTTAAAAGTTTAAGTAGATTGTAAATTATTTTTCCGACATGGAAATTTTATAGTATCCTAGCATTTGTTTTTCCGGCTCTAAATTTATTTCGAGAAAAAGGATAGGACATGAATTTAGTCCAACGTTTTTTCTTTGTAGTTTGCCGGGGGGGGGGGGGGGGTTGTAAGGAACCAGTAACTTTGTTACAGATACTCTCTAGTGGTTTGCAGGTGAAGATGGTGTAAGACGTAACTCTAATATAAAGGCACTCTAATTGTCCGCGGTGCATTTTTAATTAGAAGTTCACTGTTCCCTGAGATAGCGGTAACCGTATGCAAATTTATTTGCTCAGTCTGCCAGAGTATAAATAGGGGAGCGAAATTATGTTACGCGATTAGTTAGACGTTGGAGAGAGCGTGAGTTGGCGTAAATAGTTTTGGTGTGTAAAAACGGCCTGTATGGCTGGAGCTTGGCCTGGGAACAAGAACAGATTTAGAGTGAGATGAAATCTAGATGTGGATTTGAAATAAACCCCGCCGTCTCAGCTTAAACACGCTCCAGAGAAATGAAGTTACGTGAGTTAACTTTTGACTTTATATTTAACACGTTCACGCCGGCGCGGTGGGTTACACCCGGCTGCCTCAGAGTTGTTAAGTCTCCGGCTTTTTGCACACCACTATTATTTTAGAGAAAATGTTGTTCCCTTAAATCGCCTAATTGTTCTATTTAAATAAAACAACATTTTCTGTATTAAAATACTGGTATCCAAAAAGCCAGAGACTTGGCAGCTCCGAGACAATCGAGTGTGACCCACCGCACCGGCGTGAACGTGTTAATTAAGATTGTTTTATTGCTATCACGGAGTGAGAGCGAATTTTATGAGATCGTGTCTGCCAACTCTTTGCCCGTTGTTGAATAAAAGCTCTATATTTAAAGCCTATAAAACTCCTCCCGTACTCCCACCACTATAAATACAATAGAAATACGCCACAAAGTAATTGTGCAATTTTATTATTTAATTTTCAGTATTACAGTTTAGGATGCATTTGTAATTACGTTTTCATTTAAAGATTTTATCTAAAGTGAAAAATGTTCAGGTATTTTTAAATCAATATGGCAATACGTAAATAAGTACATACAGTAAATATTGTTAACGTTAAAATAATTGATGTAATTTTAGCATTTCTATTTCCGTATTACAGTTTAGGATGCATTTGTAATTACTTTTTCATGTAAAATTTTTAAATAAAAATTTACTACTAATAATAATAATACAAATTTAAAATATTGGAAGCATAATTAAATTTTAATTAAATTCCCCAATTAATTTTGAATAAAAGAGTAAAGTGTCAGACAAATAAAAATTCAAAACCTTAACCACTGACTTCACATAACTTTCCAACTAAACAAGAGTACCCTGGTAATTTGCAAAGTTTCTACCCTCGCAATCCCTCTGTACCAACCTGCGATACAAATTTCAGGTTTATTTAACAATATTATTACGGGGCCGGGCAACGACGGGCAGAGCAGCTAGTGTATTAATACTTTCATAACTAGCGAACTCAAATATCATTTTGAAATCTACCCTCTTTAAACTACAACAAGTGATTGGATGCAGTAGCTTAAGAAATCTCCCAGAAGAAACTAACAAAGTAGCTTTAGCAAAAGTTGTGTCATATGTATATTCTGAACAGAATATAGTGATTTAAGGTTGATAGAGCTGTATTCTAAATAATTTGTTCATAATTGAAGAGCACATTTAAATGAATTTATACGTCACATTAATTATTATTAGATATTTTTGCATTCAGTTTCAATTGAATTATTGCATTACAGTCCTTATTTAAGAAGTATTTATAAATAAACGATCAAGTGCGAGCATTACTCGCGCACAGAGGGTTCCGTAGAATAAATATATGAATTTGTAATTGTATTACAAAAAAAAAAAAAAATAAAAAATAAAAAAGACGTTGCTAAAAGAATACTAAGACTTTGTAAAAAACTATACAACGTAGGTTTGGGTATAACTGTATATATTAGAAATGTGTAAGTGGGTATACCATGAAAGTTCAAAGAGATATGGAACCTAAATAATATCAAATATAGCTATTCGTATAACTCTTTATTTAATATTATCCTAATCTGTTTATGATGAACTTAATTCGGTACTGACAATAAAAGCAGTGCATAGTTAAACTTCATTTGGAACTTCATGAAACTAAATTCGGCGTAGTAATAACCTTTATTTCTAGAGTGTAGCTAAAACAAAACCTTTGTTCAAAGTTTAAATTTGGCATTGTGCTAAGCGCGCTTCGAATTGAGGTCTCAAAGTTGCAACGCCGCCTTGGTCAGTGCCGCGTTTTTCAATATAGGTGTTTAATTAACTTTTAAAGTCACTCGAGGCGTATTGAGAGATACAATCAATGCAAACTATCGCAAATCCCACAGTATTTATGCGATTCATTCTAATTAAATCTTTCGAGGGCGATGCCTTTAAAAAACGGACACCTAATTTTAATTCCAAAACAGACAAACGGCACAAAGAATATTTAATTAAAATTTTCCTTTCTTACATGTACGTGAAAATAAGCAAGTTCGCATTTTCTAATAAATTCGTTTATATATTCTGGTGTCAGTTCATTATTTCATAAGTTTATAAATAGAATTACTCCGTGCCGGAAAGGATTAAGTGGCCGCAGGACTCTTAAAGCTTCAAAATTTAAGAAATTTTAATTTTTTTAGATGTTAAACTCCTATATTTTCTGAATATTTTGATATAATTGTTTCCTTGAAATTCCCATTAGAACAGAAGTTTTGGCTTTTAGAATTATACCCGCTCAATAGCTGAAGCGGCGTTTCCGAAACTTTAAAGTCATTATTTTCCAAATGGCGTTTTTGGGGCATAACGCGCAGGATACCTCAAAAACTTCTGAATATTTTTTCATGATATTTTCAAAACATATATTTCATGTTAGTCTGTATAAACTGAACCTAAAATTTCCTCTTTATTGTTCAAAAAAAAAAATTTTATGTGATTTTACTGTTGAAATTTTCAAAATTTTGAATTAGCTAAATGCAACATTGCATTAAAAATATAAAAATTCTTTAAATACAAATTTATTTAAGTTCAGGGAAATTATTACAATCTGAAGTATAAGTAAGCACCAAAATTTTAATTCTAGTTGCAATATTTATTTTGTAATCCTGCGCGTAAACTGTTATGCCAATTTTTTATTCGACAAATGCCTAACAGTTTCGAGCCCCCTATAAATACTAATTCTGTATCTTGCAATTTTTTTTAATACATGAAACGAAGGAACATACTTATATCTTTCATCCCAATTAAAATTGTGTTTTAAAATCATATACATTTTAAGACATTAAATGTTGAAAATGGTCTTTTTTTCATTTTTTCCACTTTTTAGAGTCCCGAGACCCCTTAAATTAGTATGTTTTTAACAATTTGACGTTTATTGCTTTTATACTGTTACTGGACATTACATTACACATATATATCATTAAAAGTTGTTAACTAGGCATAGAGTACGCCGCCCCTGTCCTTGTGTATGTCCAATCTGACCGTACCTTTAAGGGTTAATATCTCGGCTAATTACCGATGATTTTTTTTTCGAAAATCATTATCAACAATGTTTTTATTCTTCTGCAACGATAGGTATATTCAGCGATGCTCAACAAATTTTCTGAATGCCGTAAATCGAAATTTGTGTATAACAGAAAAATGCTAATTACTCAAAAACTATGTGACCTAGGGTAATCGCTATAATTTTCCGGCAAGGTTTATATTAACGTTTACTACTTCTAATTTTTTCATAATTTTAGTTTCGGTAGATTCGGAATTAGATGGGGGGGGGGACATATTTTTGCGCTACATTTTCAACAATATGTTTGAAAATATAATACCTAAAATTAAAAGGAATGAATTTTTGAGTTCAGCGTTACAAAAGCTTTCACAGGATACCCCACATGATATACAAGGAAAAGATTTTTTTTTCAAGTAGCATAATTAGCCCCTCTACTTTTTTACTAAATATATTTATGAATGTTTATTAATCTGAAAATATGCGGGTCAATGGTTTTTATTACTTCCCCGAATTTGAACTTTCCACGTTCCATAGTTTACGAGTAAAATGGCTGTGACAGACAGACAGGCACAGGAGTGATCTTACAATGGTTCCGATTTTACTTTTTAAGTACGGAAACCTAAAAATGGTAATAATTACTAAAATAAGGTAATTATTATTAGTTTCGAAAAAGTAAAATTGAATTATTAAAATGTGTTACATTACATTATATGAAAAACGAAAGACTCATACCCAAATTGCAGCGGGACAACCATAACGCAATTGTAATTTTGAAAATAAATTATGAAATCACATAGCAATAGCTGTAACAAGTTCCAATTAACTATATTATATTTTAGATTATTAAATTAAGTTCACTATAAAGCAAAAATATCTTCTTTAATTTTATTTACAACAGGCATAGGGGCTTATCACTGGGAAATAGAAAAACTATTTGGGGGTAAAATTATAAAATTAAAACTTAAGTTTTTATTGTCACCGGAAATAGTTGAAAAACAACATTAACTGGTAGAAAAGGCTTATAATATGCTTCAATCATGTGGTTATCAGCAAAAATAAATAAATAAATAAATAAAAGTATTCAAGTAATCATCTCATATGGCCCAACATGGCCGATTCGACTTATCATATTCTTCGCACTCATGTTAGAGGAGGCAGTTTTGAATCTTTTTTTTAACAAACTTATCAAAGTGCACTTTTGTTTTCCAAATTTCACTAGCATTATAATTTTCCTTTATCGCTATTTTAATATATAGCGTTATAGTAGTAATTTACATTTTTTGTAATTAAGGCTCATTCAGTCTGCCTTAGAATTTCCCGGTCATTAAACGCAAACTCAAAACAGCTTTGCCACATGCGATTGTTTCTTTTTATTCTATTAGTACCAATTTAATAAAATAACCATTAACCAACACTTCAAAAGAAATGTACCACAAAGAAAAATATTTGTAAACTACGATATGAATAAAATAAAAAAAAAACAGTCACCTGTGGAAAACCTATCAGTATGACGACTGTTGACAAATGAATATGTTTCCATTAAGATTTCAGCTATGTAACTCTCAATTTTTTTCCTCCCCTTAAATTAAGCTATATCCACAATTCCCACTATTCATAATGCACACTATCTGTACATGTACATAAAACTTAGACCATATTTTATAACTTCATTCAATGTTACGATCAAACCGTATGCACAAAAATTTCAAATTTAGTCTATAATATTTATCAGAACACTTTATATAGCTTTTAAAAATACTGAACGTTGCGATGAGACGGCAACACTCAAAAGCTCTCAAAATATTTATATATTTTTAAATCGTGCTTCGCGTCAATTCTCTAAAATGATGTAAGACTTTTGTAAACAATCATTTAAAGTACTAGAATGTTTTAACGATCATTTAATCTTATGTTTGTTGGTTTCAAAATGAACTTCATAAACACCTAGTAATAAAAGTTTGGCGTCCGTTTGTATTTCTAGTGTCTTTCTATAATATTAAAAATGTATAGCTTCCGAAAATAGTTTGTTTCTCATTACACAAAAATATTAAATTAGCTCAAAATAGATACAAAAAAATACACTATAAAGATTCAAAGAGGAAAAATTACATAATATAAATTGTGTAGGAGCAAAATAATACAAGAATAAGTTAAAGCAATGATACAGAAAAAAAATCCCTTACCAACGAACCATAAAATTGCGATAGAGTATCCAGTCGCCTTCTTGAAGCTCCAGATGGGAAAATACTCGCTTGCTTTAGGTTAATGATAGGTTTCTTATGTTTTATTTGTCGCAAAAGAGAACGTAAAAAAGGAAAAGCATCCCAGACTGACTTTATCAAATAGTCGAAGATGACATCGTTTCACGGCTAAGCACATAAAAAAGAAATGTTGATTTTTATATACTGTTGTGTATTATTGGAGAAATGTACATACTAATCAATGATCTTCAACAGTGTAACATCTAACGAAAAATAACATTATTTTACTTTAAATATAACCGCAATACTTTAGGAAAAATTTATTTGCCCTATTTCTCAGTTTTCTAAGAATATGTAAGATCTACACAAAAGGTTCACGTCACAACATATTTAAAAAGAAATATACAATATTTTTATCTTATTATTCTTAAGTATCATAATTAATCCTTCGTGATACGTATTCATTTTTGTATACGTATGTGAAAAGTTACCCGTTTTATGTAAGATATTAACCCATTTATGGCTGAATTTTTATTTTCTTAAATTTGTTTGTAAAATCACTTTAAAATGTTGCAAAATGAACTGGAAAAATACTAAAAAAAAATTACGATAAAATATTTTTGTATGTATTTGACAAAATGTAAACGTAATAAATATGGGAATATTCATATGTGGAAAACTGCATAATTGTTTTGTTTAAATTTATATAAATTAAGCATTTAAAATGTATATTATAAGCTAAAATTAGTATTTTTATCAACTAATGAAAAATATATATTTATTTCTTTACAGATACTTATAACATTATAAGTATAATTAAGAATAAATTAAAAATAATGGTATTTGAGGCTAAAAAACAGTTTATTTCAAAATTATCTTGAAAAGGACGTTACATCAATAGCTGTCCCCTAAATGGCTAATAGAAATACATACTCAGGGCCGAAACTAGGGGGGGGGGCAGAGGGGGCACGTGCCCCGGGCGCCGCTTTAACAGAAGGTGAAGGGGGCGCCAAAATGAAGATTTTGTTTTACGTTTGATACAAGAATGTATATATATACGAAATTTGTATAAAAATGTCTCGGAGCCGGAAAATTTAAAAGGAAAACTGTACCAAATGTATTAAACTTTACAAATACTAGATAAAAAGATTCATCTACAGTACAAAACTGCAAATGAATAATAATAAAAAAGAAAAAAGAAAAGTGCCCAGCTAAACTGATGGCATTGAGCTCACAGGCTATTCACACTAATTGTATATTATACTCTGATTTTAAAGAATAATGCCCCTCAAAAACATAAGTGAAGGGGAATTAGCCCCCGTTTCCCTCTTTATATTTAACCAGTGAACCTCCAAATCTAATCAGGGAAGCTCCTTATCATAATAAACCGGTATACCAAATTAGGAGCAAATCGAATCATTTTGCATGAAAAACCCATTTATCTGAATTAAGGGGGTGGACTAGCCCCCCTTCCCCCTTTATCCTTAACCAATGAACCCCCAAAACTAACCAGGGAAGTTCCTTAAGATAATAAACCGTTATACCAACTTCGGAGCAAATCGAATCATTCTGCATGAAAAACGCATTTATCTAAAATAAAAGGGGCGGCTAACCTCCCTTTTCCCCCTTTATCCTTAACCAGTGAACCCCCAAAACTAATCAGGGAAGTTCCTTAACATAATAAACCGGTATACCAAATTCGGAGCAAATCGAATCATTCTGCATGAAAAACCCATTTATTTGAATTAAGGGGGTGGACTAACCCTCTTTTTCCCCCTTTATCCTTAACCAATGAACCCCCAAAACTAATCAGGGAAGTTCCTTAACATAATAAACCGGTATACCAACTTCGGAGCAAATCGAATCATTCTGCATGAAAAACCCATTTATCTAATTTAAGAGGGGCGGGCTAACCTTCCTTTTCCTCCTTTATCCTTAACCAATGAACCCCCAAAACTAATCAGGGAAGTTCCTTAACATAATAAACCGGTATACCAAATTCGGAGTAAATCGAATGATTCTGCATGAAAAACCCATTTATCTGAATTAAGGTGGGTGGACAAACCCCGTTTTTCCCCCTTTATCCTTAACCAATGAACTCCCAAATCTAATCAGGGAAGTTCCTTAACATAATAAACCGGTATACTAAATTCGGAGCAAATCGAATGATTCTGCATGAAAAACCCATTTATCTGAATTAAGGGGGGGGGGGTGGACTAACCCCGTTTTTCCCCCTTTATCGTTAACCAATGAACCCCCAAAACTAATGAGGGAAGTTCCTTAACATAATAAACCGGTATACCAAATTCGGAGCATATCGAATGATTCTGCATGAAAAACCCATTTATCTGAATTAAGGGGGTGGACTAACCCCCTTTTCCCCCTTTATCCTTAACCAATGAACTCCCAAAACTAATCAGGGAAGTTCCTTAACATATTAGACCGGTATACCAAATTCGGAGCAAATCGAATGATTCTTCATGAAAAACCCATTTATCTGAATTAAGGGGGTGGACTGACCCCTCTTTTCCCCCTTTATCGTTAACCAATGAACCCCCAAAACTAATGAGGGAAGTTCCTTAACATAATAAACCGGTATACCAAATTCGGAGCAAATCGAATGATTCTGCATGAAAAACCCATTTATCTGAATTAAGGGGGTGGACTAACCCCCTTTTCCCCCTTTATCCTTAACCAATGAACCCCCAAAACTAATCAGGGAAGTTTCTTAACATAATAAACCGGTATACCAAATTCGGAGCAAATCGAATGATTCTGCAGGAAAAACCCTTTTATCTGAATTAAGGGGTTGGACTAACCCCGTTTTTCCCCCTTTATCCTTAACCAATGAACTCCCAAAACTAATCAGGGAAGCGCCTTATCACAATGAACCTAGAAAAAAATTTTGAAGCAAATCGGATGTTTCTATCAAGAGTTATCGCGTTACGTACGTACATACATACATACATACATACATACATACATACATACGTACGTACATACATACATACAGAACGGGCGGGCACATTAGCTCTCAGGCTTTGATAGCCTGTGAGCTAAAAAGAACTGTTCTCTTAGGTTTTTTCATTCTCCCATTCCAAAAGTATCATGTCTATGCTTTTGCCTACTAACTTTTAAATCACTTCCTGTGTAGGAGACCGTTTTTCAAGGTCAGGCTCTATTATAAGACACTGTCCAATATTGGTAACTACCCAGCGCGAAGCGACCCCTCAGTCTGACTTTTCTATTAGATAAAAAAATTCCATGAAATCTGTTTGTTTGTTTTCCGCTGAGCATCAGCTTCCTTTTTAGCTCACAGGCTATCAAAGCCTGAGAGTTAATGTGCCCGCCCGTTCTGTATGTATGTATGTATGTATGTATGTATGTATGTACGTAAGGCGATAACTCTTGATAGAAACATCCGAATTGCTTCAAAAATTTTTTCTAGGTTTATTGTGTTAAGGAACTTCCCTGATTAGTTTTGGGGGTTCATTGGTTAAGGATAGAGGGGGGGAAATGGGGTTAGTCCACCCCCCTTAATTCAGATAAATGGGTTTAACATGCAGAATCATTCGATTTGCTCCGAATTTGGTATACCGGTTTATTATGTTAAGGAACTTCCCTGATTAGTTTTGGGGGGTTCATTGGTTAAGGATAAAGGGGGAAAAGGGGGGTTAGTCCACCCCTTTTAATTCAGATAAATGGGTTTTTCATGCAGAATGATTCGATTTGCTCCTAATTTGGTATACCGGTTTATTATGTTAAGGAACTTCCCTGATTAGTTTTGGGTGTTCATTGGTTAAGGATAAAGGGGGAAAAGGGAGGTTAGCCCGCCCCTCTTAAATTAGATAAATGGGTTTTTCATGCAGAATGATTCGATTTGCTCCGAAGTTGGTATACCGGTTTATTATGTTAAGGAAATTCCCTGATTAGTTTTGGGGGTTCATTGGTTAAGGATAAAGGGGGAAGGGGGGCTAGTCCACCCCCCTTAATTTATATAAACGGGTTTTTCATGCAGAATTATTCGCTTTGCTCCAAATTTGGTATACCATATATATTATTTTAAGGAGCTTCCCTGATTCGTTTTGGGGATTCATTGGTTAAGGATAAAGGGGGGGCTAGTCCACCCCCTTAATTTAGATAAATGGGTTTTTTGCAGGATTATTCGATTTGCTCCAAATTTTGTATACCGGTTTATTATGATAAGGAGCTTCCCTGATTAGATTTGGAGGTTCACTGGTTAAGTATAAAGGGGAAAACGGGGACTAATTCCCCTTCACTTATTTTTTTTAGGGGCATTATTCTTTAAAATAAGAGTATGATAAACAATTAGTGTGAATAGCCTGTGAGCTCAATGCCATCAGTTTAGCTGGGCACTTTTCTTTTTTCTTTTTTTTCTTTTCTGTCTTGCCATGGGCGATTACTGCCCGCGACAATAGAACAAACGGGAGGGGGAATGCACAAAGTAAAATTCTTAGTAAAACCTTTTTTTTTTTAGATATCGACCTCATTTAGACTATACAAAATAAGTTTCAAATGATTAAAATGCAATTTAGTTCCTTTTGATTCCGTTTTCAAGGTTTTAATGAATCAATGTTTGACAAAGCTGATTACGTAGTTCAGTTTTATATATTTTATATTTAAAAAATAAGTTGTCTATTAGATACTTAGTAAAATTCTTTTTGTAAATTTACTTTGTTGTGGAAATCAGTTGTTTAAAAATAAGTTGTCTATTAGATACTTAGTAAAATACTTTTTGTAAATTTACTTTGTGGTGGAGAGGAAGGAGGGGGCGGGGTGCGCCAAAATACATGCTTGCCCCGGGCGCCAAAAAGGCTAGTTTCGGCCCTGTATATACCCATTTGCGCCTAGCGCCCTACATTTTGTACGTTACAAACATGCATAAAAAATAGGCTAGAACATATATTTTTGCAATTTTAAAAAACACGTATTTCAAAGAAGTCTACAAGCTAAGATTATGACTTATTTATTTGGATCCTTGATACAAAAAATACAGATAAACTTACTTTTTACATTTAGCTATCTTGAAATATGAAAAATCTGGAAACTCCAAAAAAAAAAAGCTTTCATTTGAGCAAATAAATATAAATCGTATGTTGTCATCTCTCGATAATAGCTAGGCATTTTTGGACAATTATTTCATCCAATTTTCATGTTGTAAAGAAGAAGAAAATTATAAAAATATTATTAAAATTCGAAACGTCCCAAAAATGGGATGCTAGGCATAAATGAGTGAACCTTTTCAGTAGTAGTAGCATATATGATTTATTTTCTTGTGAAGCAGGAAGTGCCCTAACTATAGGATGTAGCAAAATAAGAAATACATAATTTGAATGATTATATTTTTTAATTAACACACATTCTATTTCAAATTGTGAAACTGAACTTTAATAAAGGATGTTTTAAAAAATTAACACCTGTGTTCAAATTTATAGCCGATGTTTTTCAAACTCTGCTCATAAGGTGAAGCAATAGAAGTGTAAATACCCACCTTCCAGACTGTAACGATCGAAGAAACCCCGCAACCTTTCTGATCTCGTAAGTTGCTGGACTAGCTTTTGTCCAGCGTTTGTCCACGAATCACCGCGTGGAATTGTCCATCGATTGCTGTCTAGGTTCCGAAGACTGTTTAGCCGGGCTGGCGTGTCGGAAGAAAACTTTCGATATGCTAAAAGAGAGCTAAATATGCTAGGTAGCAGATTAAGGGAAGTGAAGAGAACTAATCTGTTGATAGATGAAGACGGTCAGTTTTCGTAAAAGACGAACGAACATGTTATGATTTTTTTGACTGTGTTTGAAGTGATGAAATTTGGATGTGTGGTAGAGAGTGGTGTATACAGAAATGTCCATTATTTTAGAGTGATGGATTTCAAAATGTGTGAGGAGGTTTTTACTTGTAAATGTGAACTGTTTTAATAAAGTGTTTCAATGTTAAGCGTCACTAAGTTCATACACTGGAACTATATTACGACGTTACAAGACTCTCTGCATTTGTACGGTTTGTGGAAGATCACGGTCTTCTTGAACTTGCTAGACATCAGTTTTAACACTTCCACACTCTCAGAAATAAAACTCTCAATTTTGACGATTCAGCAATCCTCGAGCTATATTTCGTTGTTTTTGACAATCATTTCGTATCAAAATCACGTGACTTTTAACGACACGTAAACTCTCAAATATTTGACGAAGGTGTTTCTTCACTCACGGCCAGACTCAATGCATTTTAAGGAAACCGTACCTCCTCAAATCCTGCGACTTTAGCAAGCAAATATTTGCTTGTTTATGTTATTCCAGTCATAATTTATTTAAAAAATTTATGTTATTCCTGTCATAATTTATTTAAAAAATTGCACTTTTTAGCGCTTTTCAGAAAATGCTGAAACACAGGCAGTTATTGTTTCTGCATTAGCTATTTTTTTAGCTGTTAAAGTTTTTAAGAATGTTTATTATTATTTATATTATTATTATTATTCTACTTTGCTCGCTATGGTTTAATTCGAAAAGAATAAATTTCCTGTGTTTTACAAAATCGTTCAAAAAGAAAATTTGGTCAATAAAGTTTCAAAATTCCAAGACCTCTTTTTCATTTAAGAAATATATTCATATAACTATCAAATTAAATATGCATAATTGATCCCTCTCCCTTCTTTTCTGTAAACAGTAAGTGTTAAAATCTTAACCAACTACTCAAATTGATAAAATCTCCCCCATATGTACTTTAAAATTCGTTATTTCAGAGCAACAAATTAACCAGACCATATTTTAATCATTCATCGAGCAAAGAAAATTTTCCTAATAAATTATATTAATCAAGCCATATTATAATTATTCATATTATAATTATTCATATTAACCATAGGAAATAATAATAATAATTTAGTCTTACTAATTAAAACTTGCAAGAATTATAAGTATAACACCATCGATAAAATTACAACCAACCTTATAAAAATATAAATATACAGTAGAATCCATTACATGCATGTAAAATCGTATCTGTTCGAGGACTCAATAGCGTAATAGCTAGAGTGACCGTCTCCCACACCGGAGGTCGTGAGTTCGAATCAACCCGAAGACCGAAGCTATTATTTTTTCTCCTGTCGATACAAGAGCTTCCAAACTGTTCAATAGGTGGCACCACCAACCCTCTGATTGCACTTTTCAAATAAGCACTTTTGACGAAATTGTTATCCTCAAACAAGCGAAGAAAGTAATTTTCTCAATATGATGAAATATTCGCTCGGAGCATATCCCAGGAAATGGTTTCGTCAAAAATGAAGAAAATTTCGTGAAATCTGAGTATCCATTTCTGAGAGTGCATCTACCTGAAACTTATCTCTTTCTTAAGCTATTGTAAGTCGCGTACAGGAAGCCTGTCTAAAACTGTCTCCTAAATAGCCCAGAAACAAGGGTCGGTCGGGTCTGTGTCGGGTAAAATACGGTTACCTAAATTGATGCAGGATTCTAATCCACATTCATTTTGAATCTCATTGTTGTCAATATCGCTTGTTTTGAAGCGCAATAGAAGACGATTTATTAATATTTCTGATATGTCTCTGTAAAAAACTATACACCAACACAACTACTATTTTCGAAACGTAAACAGCTACTATGTACCTTAACACCATACTCGAAATTCGTGACGATTGATCAGTTTTTAAACGGGGTTAAAGCCAATAAATTAAAAAATACAGACAAAAATATTCATGTAAAAATATCCTTTTTTAAATCCTAATGAAAATCAAAATAAACCATCTGCATACCTATGACAAATATTCCATAAGTGACACGCGACAGAATATTTCTGGCACGGTATTCATTAAGGTTATAAAACAAGATATAGTGAGATCATACAAAGTACATGGATTTACATAACTTGAGATTCTCTAAATTCGATTGATGGAAATTTGAAGAATTTTAATTGCAGTTTATTGAATTCCAATCTTAGTAAAAATTTTCAATCTAAGACAATATTTAGAAATTATCAAAAAGGACAGATTATTAGGCATTAAAAGTTAAATTCTCGATGATAAAATTGTGGCAATGCGAGAAATTTAATTCCAGATCTTTTTTTTTTAAAAGCTGTTTTTTTACTATTTTTTTTTCATCTATCTATGACTTCAAATTATCATTTTTAGAAATGAATAATACAAAAAAACTCAAATTTAAACCATTTGTCAGATGACTTCAATTCAGCTTTCATTTTATCAAACTAATTATGAATCTCATATTAATTAATTTTCATCCAAGATTTAAAAACAGAAATCGAATTCAACTGCATTATTTTGTTTATTACTTTCTAAAATATAGTTTTTTCTTTAGTTGACACGTCATGGTCATGCAAAATATCTTTTGAAAAAATATGACATGCGAATGTGAAAAGTTTTGCCATTCCTAATCTATTATTAAAAAAAACCGTCAGAGATCTTATTTATTTACCCTGTTTTAAATGAACATAATCGAATTTACTAACATTAGATTCACGTGTTCCATGTGCTTCTCGACCACAAGTACAATATTCACAGGATTGAGTAATCATTTTTGCAGAGTTTAAAATCCGAATGCCTCCATACCATGTATGTTGTGATTTTATTGTCAAAGTAAGTGATACTGTAAAGTTTACAGATTTTAATAAAAGTTATGTTATATGACAATGCATTTAAGAATTTTGGCTATATTTTTCTGAAAGAAAAAAGAAATGCAAGGAGATATTCTAAAAAGTAAAAAGTAATCCAAAGGGTGTCCACAGATGAAATATAGAACGTCAATATTCCGTTAAAGAAAAAGTAGTTAAAACAATTTTGTAGTTTACTTATTAGGAGATGGATAATGTGCTAAACCTTCTAATCGTAACGGTAGATGATGCTGAGTATCTCACACGATGAGAAATATCATTAAGTATGGAAAGCAGCAGAAATGACTACGCCACATGAAAAAGCAGCATGTGTTTTTTGGTTAGCAGAAAGTAAATCGCTAACAACTGTTTAAAGTAAATTTCGAACACATTACAAGAACACTAGATTAATTTTAACACAATTATTCTAATTGGTTAATAAATCATATATGTAAATTTCCAACTGGGCAAAAAATGTCCGGAACAGGATTCGAACCAGGGATCTCTTGGCCGAAAGCCGCCAATGCTCTACCATCTGAGCTATCTCGGAGTAATCAATAAGGTTATCTGGAAGAAAAAGTTCCGCCAGATTCGTCCGGGATAGCTCAGATGGAAGAGCATTGGCGGCTTAAGCCAAGAGATCCCTGGTTCGAATCCTGGTCCGGACATTTTTCGCCCAGTAGGAAATTTTTATCTGACAGCCAAGAAGCCGGCACCGACAAGAAAAAGCATCGATCCTGGACGATGAATTGGACGCGGAGATCCAACGCCGTGGCCACTCTGTTCACCTGATATCACACCATGCGATTTTCTTACTTTGGGGGTTCATTAAGAATATTGTTTATAAGAGAAAGATAGCATCTGCGCGTGCGCTCAAACAACGCATTAGCGAAGCCTTCCTTTTTGGTTAAACTGGATATTTTGAACCGCATGTGGATTGAATTGATCTATCATCTTAATATCACTCAAGCAACTAAAGGAGCACATGCCGAGATCTACTAATGTCTTTAGAAAAATTTCATGTGTATTTTTTTTTCAAAATTAAAAGTAAGTTCTCATTTCTTGTATTTTTTGCTTTAATATAATGTTGAAGTTGTATATTTCATTTGTGGACACTCTGTATTTTCACCGTATAAGAAAAACTTATGCAGTTACCCTATTTTGATTGTGCATATTCAAACTCTCGAACCTTAGTTCTATGCTCCACACACTTATCTAAAACAAGTATAAAATCCAGAAGATTGAGTGATCACTTTGCCAGAAATTAATGAAATTTTTTTTTCTTTAATCACATTAAAAATAGTAGTTGCATTTCATTGTACCAAGAATAGAAAATATAGAACTTAAAATAAAAATTAAAAGAATTCTGAAGATGGTAAAGGAAATATTGTTTCCGTACATCCATCTTAAGATAACCTAGATGAATTTGAATCATGAAACAAAATGTTGATTATTATGTAAGAAAATTTGTTTTAGCATCATATTAGATCAAAATACGAAAAAGTAGAATTTAAAAATATATTTTTTTATGGAATAGAATTTCCATTTAAAAAAAAAAAAAAAAAAAAAAAAAAAAAAAGCTACAAGTATTCGTCGGTTTTGGATTTAAAAAATAGTATACTCTTATAAGATTACCACAAAGTCTTTCTCCGATTACAAAAAGTTAACTAAAAAAACCGTGAATGTAAAATTTTTATCATTGCATAGCTTTGTATTCTAAAAGTTTATTTTATCATCAAATATATGGTGCAACTAGTCTGTACATGTAAACAAAAGAATCAAAAGTTAATTTGGCCAGTTGTTTGCAAGGAATGGACCAACACCAAGGCTCCACTTTCTCCGGATATTACTCCTTTGATTTTAGGTAGATTTCGCATGAAATACTATCTATTATATTCTCCCCTATGTTGGAATTCCGGAAACTTTTTTGCATATCTAGACGGATCATGACCCCTAGAACACAAACCCACCCCTAGTAAAAAGCTTTATATATATGTATATATATATATATATATATATATATAATACCAAAAACACATACTATACATCCAATCCCAAAACTACTGAACTACAGAGAAAATTAACAAAATAACCATGGAAAAATCTTACTAACAAAACCATGAACAAAAAGAAAACATCCAATGGAGACAGATTGCAAGGCTAAAGACTTGCATGCTGGGTTATACCGGTAATTACTCATGAACTTCTCCGATATCTGTCGAGACCAAACTGACCAAAGAAAACTTTAAAACTGGCCATCCAAAGCAGTAACCCAATTCGAAAAGAACACTTTAAAACTGGCTATCCAAAGCAGTAACCCAAATCGAAAAGAACGACACATCCAGACAGAGCTCCTTATAAAGCCTACGATTATTTGGCGATGTTTTTAATCGCCAAAAGTAAAGCATCGCGGTAATCTTTATCCTTGACGAAATTGTTTGTCAAACTATTTAACAAACTAATAGGAAAATTCTGAACCATTGCATCTTGATAGAGATTTATAATGTCATTTATTATACTATTATGATTAGAATTTAACTTTGCTATCCTTATTAAACTATTGATGATGATATTTCTGAAAATGAAAATATGTACATTGGAATTAAAATTTAATATCTTTATTGTTTCAAAGTTGTAATCTTTTCTCTTATCATAAATGCAAGTCCGTAATCCACCCCTCTCAATGTCGATAGTGAGATCCAAATAATTTACATGTTTTTCATCATATGAAGTTTTCTTTAATGTCAAACCTTGGGGATAGTAGTCTAAATTTAAATCACTATTGGAATCGTTAATCCTTACCAACAATACATCATCAATGTATCTGAAACATAAAAAATCCTTATTTATTGTCTCATTAACCTCGTATAAAAATAAGCAAATATCTGCAAGTACCGAACTGCAACTACCCCCCATAGGTATACCCCTTATCTGCTGAAACACATGCTTACCATCGAATAAATAATTTTCATTAACTACGAAATTAAATAAATTTGTCAAATGATCCAAATTTTTACCCAAAATATTGTACCTCTTAAAAAATTCAAAAATTTTATTTTTAAGATCAGTTAAATCAATACTGTTACATAAATCTTCAAAATCATAAACATATAGACCTTCAATATTACTCAAACCTTTCAAACGATTAAGTAACTCAAAACTATTTTTTATAATACATGTGTAATTTTGTTTTAATGCCGCTTCAAATAAACTCTGCAAAATATCCAAAAACTTTTTATTAGCAACTTCCAAATAAGTGCCAAATCCACATGTAATTGTACGAAAGGCAATGGGGTCCTTATGAAATTTAGGAATCAAAACCATATAAGGCAATTCCTTACTACATTGTGTGTATTTTAAGCTTTTGTAAAAAGCAACAATTCTACTTTCTGTCTCTTTTACACTGGAATTTAACAACCTATAATTATGTGTATTATTATAACATTGTCTTAATTGATTACAGTATAGCTTTTTACAAATAATAGCAAAGTTTGTATTTGCCTTATCAATATATGTTATAACGAAATTACTCTGTAAATCCTTAATAGAATCATTCAATACTTTATATTCTTCTAACGAAATCCCCCCCGTTTTACCACAGTAAATTGAACTCAAATCCTTCAATATATTGTGTTTCCATTCCAGAAAAGTTATTTCTGGTAAGCAAAATTTGTTCATTATTTTATGTATAAAAATATCAACGTTGATTTTTAATCGTTTTTTCATAAAATCCTTAGTGTTTAATCTTTTTAAACGAAATTTTGTACCGAACTGCATATAATCCCTCAATGTTTCGTCCTTGACTATGTCTAAATTTCCGGTCAATACATGACCGTGATCCACATCCACATAATCACGATAACTTGGATCATGACAATGACATAAATTATTATCGTTGTTTCTATCAATTTCTTTTGAAAAATTATTAAAAACCATACGACCTAAAGGTTTATCGTATCTAAAAACCTTGACAATTTCCATGTTCTTATCTGGAAGCAAATCATTGTATTTATTTAATACATTGCCCATATTTATACCATGTTTTTTAATTTCTATGTAATCCATTACAAAATACATTCTATTAACTAATTTGTTGTTGTTGCTTCTCCCCAGATATTCCTCCAAATGTTGTGATCTAATCCTATACCTCAAAATTTCCAAAGCCAAATCTATATTGTAATCACTCTTATGTGAATACAATAAATTTAACAAATCACCTATAAAACGTTTTTTCACATTAAATATTATAAATTTTATATCTCTTACTATTCCAACGAAATCACTCTTAAGAATTGAACTTTTAATTTCATTGATATTGTCATATTCCTTTGCTATTATCTTGTGGTCCATCTCCTTATTGAATTTATAATTCATGGGATGTTCAATACGTTCATATATTGAAACTTCTAATAAACTGTTTCTTAATTATTTCATAACGTTAGTTCCATTGAACATAACGTTTAACCCATATGGGTAAACCGTACCGCATTTAATCATCATGTCACTTTCACATATCAATCTTTCTTTTTTGTTAGGGACTACCTTTAAAATCGTTAATTCCTTATTTTCAGTACCATGCCTGTTGAAATGTCTAATTTCAATCTCTTGTTCTTCTTTATTAGTTTTGCAATGTCTGATATCAGACTTATGGTTATTAAAACGCTTATTAATCGGGTCAGAAGTTTGATCTATATAAGACATTCCACATATCTTGCAACTAAGTTTATAAACACTGTTGTAAACCTTACATACTTTTAAATACCTAATGTCGTCGATAGTATTGTACTCTGGGCCCACACTCGGGCATACTTTACAACGTTTATCACTACATTTTCTTAATTTAAGATTATTGAAACTCATCTCCCTTTTCAAGTTTGAGTTATAAAACGTTCTAGTTTTATATTTTACTTCGATATCTCTACCTTCACCACCATCGTAATTCTCATTAATTAAATGACTATTATAAATATATCTGGTATTATACCTGATCAATTTCCTTTTTCCGTATACCATTAACCTCCCCTCTTTCCAAAAAAATATCAAACTCACAATTTTTTCCATAATTTTTTCCACAATTTTTATGATTTTTATACATGTTATATATATTATTTTTATAGAGGAATGTGGCCTAAAATGATCCCCTTAAGGGAAAAACTTGTGTAGAATAACATAACTGTTTAAACAAAACTTTAGCTCTATGCCAATATGTTTTACACTATATTTTGCATTATAAACATATTTTAATAATATTTTAAACCGAAATTCAGTAATGAAAGAAATAGATTTTTGAAAAAGTATCCAAAGGATCGTTTTACCCTCACCAAAGGTCAAAATGATCCTTCATTTAAAAATAATTGGAAATCGTTTTTTCTATCGGCAAAATAATGGATATAAAAGTAATTATGACAAAACATAATGAAATAAAATAAGTTTGACAATCAAATAGTATACATAATTTAGTTTGTGTAAATTTTAAATTAAAAAATGTCACAGATAATTTTGAAAATACAATAAAATGGAATATTTGAAAATTATGATCCAAAAATAATAGGATAACACGTAGACTCAAAGAGAAAGATTTGGAGCAGTCACACATTTGGCTCCTATGAATGCTAAGATCCAGTACCAGATTTTTTCAGCCTAGGAAACTAGTAAAACGATCCACATAATAGATCATTTTACCCAGCAACATGGCCATCCATTTTAGGTCATATAACTGGATGACACCGAGAAACTACACACGTGTAGTTCAAGTCTAAAAACACTCTACTGCGTATTTTACTCCACTGAGTAAAACAAGTCACATTTCTGTAGCTGAAAGACTGTATATCTAAAGAAATATAAAAGTTAGTGCTTATCTTATAACAGATGTTATAAAACTGACTTTTTCAAGGTATTCTATTCAGACACGTAATACTGCGATCACTTGAATACCGCCATTGCTTCTTCTGCACTTGGCGAAACTAGTTTACGTGTTACCCTGTAGATAGCGTGACCTGTCTGGAAGAAAACATATGTGGACCGTTTTGTCCATCAGGATAATTTTAGGCCACCTTCCCCTATACATAATCACTTTTTTATGGACACGATAACTTCCATAATTCTCCACAAATCGTTTTTAAACTGATACATAAAATCAAGGGGCATAAAATCTCGGTCAAGTTCTTTAATGGGCAAAATCAGACCAAGGGGTTGGAAATAGGGAGGGGTTTTGTGAAAACCGAAAGAACTCCGTAACTTCTTAATTATAATACATATCGACAAAGTTTAAAGTTTTTATTAGTTCTAAAAAAAGGGCCAAAATTTATCTATGACAGAATTTTGATTAAATTAAAATGGACTCAAGAGGCAAAAAACATAGGGTTTTAGGGAGAAAATAATTCATAACTTCGTCCATTCTCAAGATATAAATTGTCTTAATATTATCTGCAACTTTTATATTGACAAGTTTTTGATAGGATCGATTCTTACCGAAAAAAAAATTAAAAACGAAATGAAAAAGGGGAGTTGAAGAAGAAAAAAATCCATAACTTCGTCAATTCAGAAGATATCCAATCGGCTTAAATTTATTATACATCTTCTGAATATTATCTACAACTTTTGTATTGACAAGTTTATGATAGGATCAATTCTTACAAAAAAAACTAAATACATAGAGGTTGAAGAAAAAAATATCGTATTACTAAAATCCAAACTGCTTATTTTCTGACTCATTTTTAAATTCATTTTTCCCTTCAAACGCATCCAGTTGGTAGTTTCTCTTATTCAGAAACTATATAATGTGCCATAAAGTTTGATAGAGTGAGAATATATTTTAAAAAAATATGCCAAAGTGGGCATTTTGAACCGAATTTCTCGAAGCGATTGTTTTCGAAACTAAAAGTATTGTTTTATTGAGAAAATAATTGTTTATAAATCAAGTTCTAATTAATTGAATGAAAAATAAAAACATAAGTCGCTTATAAATCTTTTTAAAAATCCCGTCAGCAAGTTTCATGTTTTTCCTTTTAAAAATGAATCCGAAAATGTGTCAGAAAATTTCGAGTTGTTGAGCATGGAAAAATATTTTTTGAATACTGCCTTAACATGGTTCTGATAAAAACAGGTTTTATATAAAAATGAAATTAAAAACTCGTCAAAAGCGGCCAGATAAAATTTTTAAAGTGGGTTTATCTCTAATCATGATTTAGTTTTTGTTGGTGAAATTAGTACTTAACTTCGAAATCTACCTGCGCCTGTAGGCCGAGCCGGCAGGGATTTTCTTCTTTTGAGGCTACATCAAGAACAGAGTCTTTGCCACACTAGTTCATGATGTTGAAACATGGAAGGCTAGAACAACAGTTGCTGTATCCAGAGTTATAGAACAAATGTTGGACAATACGTATCGAGAATTTGAAAACCGTCTTGACATTCTCCGAGCTACAATAGGGGCGCATGTTAAACTTTATGATGGTAATTGATGACAGTTTACAAAACTAAACAAATGTCTAAGTATTTTTTTTTTTTTTTTTTTTTGCAATACATTTTTGTTATTAGGGAAGGACTTTATGTTCACCCTGTACATCACAAATTTCATGATTTAATGCATTCACAACCCTCCCTAGAAAACCACATTTCACTTCTTTTCATTTAAAAACAATATTTTATTCTTTACATTGCTCTGAAACCACGTATTCTGAAAGAAAACATATTCTAAGAAATTGTTCATACTATAACTCTAAAATTTGTTAACATAAATTATTCTTAAAATGTATTGAATATTTCCTACGTATTTTAACAAGCTATACAAATATCATTCACAAGAATGTTGTAATTAGCTGACAGCATGTCATCTGCAAAATATTTAACACATAGAGTGACAAACCAGTGGTCCTTGCCTTTTTTAGTATATATACAGTATTTTTTTAGACGCCTAATGTTAACTTACTGCAAGTGTAAAATAGAGAAAGAAGGAATCCAAAATTCTAGTTTATTCTTATTTTCTTACGTCCATATCCATATAGAAAAATATTTAATTAAAAAATTAGTTAGCTTTTACATTTTTAGTACACTGTTTCCTTTTATGACATTTACATAAACAGCTCTGATATATCTATACACTTTTTAAATAATTTTTTTAACTGTTGTATGTTCAATGTTATAGTTAAGAAAACTTAAAGTCATTTAAATAAAGCTTATTTTTAATCTACATCATGAATTTTGATCATATTTTGTTACTCTTCTAGCACATCTAGGTTTGTTAAAGAAAGAACTCGTTAGAAATGAAGATAATCAGAGAATTTTTACGAGTATTGACCGTTAATCCCAGATGGCAGGCTGTTTTTCACGGGGGATTAGTTTTATCTGTGTCTTGATATCCGTTGTAAGAAGTTATATAAATGAGTTCGTAAATTTCTAAAGTACTAGGATAGGTGTAGGGTGGGAAAATTAGTTTCTTCTCTTGTCCTGCTATAGTAATTTTACTGAAAAATTGCAAAAAAGAATGTCTAGTCTCGGAAGTGTTTTCTAAAATTTACGTTTAACTACATTTATTTCTTGGAACTTGGTTTCAAGAACATGTGTTGGATTAAGACTCTTAAAATTAATTCATCAAAGTTAGGTTTTCTAGTGATAATCAATTTATTCTTTAGTACTATGCTAGAAAAATATTGAAGATTAATTAAAGCGCTTATAATTTATGGGTAGAATAGGTAATGCAGCACATTTCAATCTTTTAAAATTAATTACACATATAACACCCATAAGAGTTTAATTATTAATGAGTAGGATGAGAATTTATAGCGTTGTGATAAATAACAGGCGATATTTAATTTTAAGTATGTTATTTATTATCGAAAATAAATTTTTCGTTAATGAAACATCGCAGCTGCATGTATTTTAATGAAATAGAATTATTATCTATAGGCAATTTTTCTTGTCTCATTTTCCAAGATTGTTTTTTAATTTTATTTATCAATGAATTTATAATATTTATCTATAAAGTAAGCAATGTAAAATTTAAATTATGCTAAAACTCAAACAAATTAAATGTGAGAAATATATTTTCAAATTTCACCTAAAATATCATAATAGAACCTGGGTATGACAATGCATTCAATGAATTAAAAATTAAATGGCATTCATAAAATATTTTGCAGTAAAAATTAAATCACATAAAGGTCCTTAAAACGGTAGTTTGCACGAACTTATAAAATTTTTATTATTTCAGTAATTATGATTTTATTTTGTTTATTGTAACTTATTAATGAGGAATCTTATATAGACTTGGATTATATGAAATCATTCAAAAGGTTATGAGTATTCCAATCATTATGCAAATTGCTAAGCAGCTGTAAGTATACATATATAACAAGGTTGTTGACAAGGACACAATTGTAACGTCATTTCACATCATAAATATTGTAATTATAGTGTAATGTTTTCTTGATATAACATAATATCATCCAGTATTTATTACAAATGTATGCTCATAAAATAAAATTATTGGTTTTTCTCTAAATGTTAAGATACAAACTTTTTTTTTACGTTCTCCATTAAAAAAAAGAAAAGAGAGGTGGCAGTTATGGGTTACATGAGATGACTTATCTATATTTTCGTTAAAAACATTAATGAAATAAATAATTTATTCCCTTAGGCTGGTCATTCCAGAAAATTAATATGTTTATAAAGAAAAACCTGGAACTAAAATATCATTAGAATTATCATCTGCAACATCTTCAACTGCAGAAGTTAAAATTATTTTCTAAATCTAATTTTGATCAAATATTCCCTCATTACAAGAAGGCTATAAAACAAAATCTACTTTAAAATGTCTCATGCAAGAAAATATCCGGTCTCATTCATTTAGCATTGTTTTAATTACTTTGATGGCTTTGAAAATGTATTCAAATATGAATTTTACTCATAATGTTTATAATGGATCTCGCTGGTTAAAATATCCAGCCATTAACTTCCAAGACTAACATTAATACTATGGTGGTGTAGGAAAATAACATTCATTAGAGTCTTCACTGAAAATCTCTCATAGCTATCAAATAGCTCAAGCAATATTCTACTCCATCATGCATTCTAATCCGTTATGCTTGCATAAACATTTCAGCTTGTAAACATTTAATCATATGCTGAACATTAAATATATGCTGGAAATAGAAAGTTTTTTGAAATGCTCATGTGAGAAGAAGAATTAAAAAAAGATTCCTTTCATTTTAATAATAAAATTTATCGAACAATGTAATTTTTTTTCAAAGTCTTATGACATTTAAAATTAAAGATTTTTTTTTTAATAGAACCGAGGATATCAATCCACTTCAGTCAAAAATACATCCTGCCGTTAATAATTTTCATAAAAAGGAAGATACTGTAATGTAAATTAGACGATACTTAATTGTTTTGTTTGGAATATGATAGCATCAAGAAAGGTGCTGGAAAATCACAGTAATTTAATCAATGATACCGTATGAACTAGCAACCACTGTTTAGAAGAGGGTGGTAAATTTTAAGCACTTTTCTTATGTAATCACATTTCGCATAAAACAAAACAAATCTCTTGAAATTTTCATTACAATATCTTCATTTGTTTTTCAAACTTAGTAACCAGACACAAGTTCTGTTAGATTTTGATAACTTGTGTTTTAGACTAAAAAAATTCGATTGCGACCGCGGATTCTACTGCAAAAATAACTTCTTTGTGTATGCCTGCCCTATCTCTAAAGTTTATCTATGAACTTCTGAATCAACCTGTAGTACCTGAACCTGAATCAACCTGCAGTAGTATTTTAATTGTTCACACTTATGTTCTAGGACAGATAAAAACACTAGTGTGATTAATGGAATTGTTGTTACGTTGATAGCAGCCACGTTATTAATCATTATGTCATTGTTGACCACAATTCATCATTACTTGAACAACATAATTAAAAAATACTTCGAAATGCTTAAATCTATTACTATTCACAAAAATGCTTTAACAATATTTTTGTAGTCAGCCATGCAAATCTAACGCAGACAAGAGTAACATGCAATTACATTAGATATAATGCATGATATATGGTGATTAAGATATTTTCAAAATCAAAAATCTCTGTGTTCAAATACTTTAAGTTCAATACTTTAACAGAGTCCTAGTTTTCATTAATGATTCAACAATAATTAACATGTTTATGTTTGACTTAAAGTAAATTTAAGACATTTATTCAACTGTCTCTAAATTTTATATTGTAAACATGAACATATCTCTAAAACATATTAATGACAAACTTAAATTTAATGATATGTTAATGAAATTTAGGAACAGTAAACAAAATTAGAGTATTAGCGTATAATAAATTAATTTTATATTAATTAGAAAAGGCAGTTAAATAACGAAATAATACAAACACTTAAAATTAAAGTTTGTGTAATTGACTTTATGTCTAATTTCAATACCTGATTTTTTTTAGACATGTTTAAAAACTTATTTAAATTCTTATCGAAATGGCAATTTTTTATCATAACTTTAAAATTGATAACTGCTTCTGTTTAAACTTATTATTTAAAATAGTTGCTTCAGAATATGCTTATTTAATATTTAAAATATCAGAATGATGGCAGCCATGTACGCGGTAATTTGCATTAAATATGTAAATTACGGTGCGAGTTTTTTATATGATAATACATGCCAAGACAAACATTTATCTCTTCTTACAGTTCTGACCACCAGTTTAGATACATCCTTTTTATATATTATAATGTTTTCAATTTGGCCTCCACCTCCCCGTCCAGGAAATCGCGGCCATCTGTCAAGAAGCTTCTGGAGCAGCAACTGCATATTAAAGGAGCTTGAATGATGGTGTGAATAGGCATGATAATAAAGGACTACACATGGAACTTCATATCATATTTTTGATAGTGGATATTTTACACCCAGGAGTACAAAGACATCCCTAAACCTAATGTTCCTCATTTAAGAAGTACAGTAGGTTCTCAGTTCTTATTCAACAGTGCACAAACTGGTTCATCACATCAATGTCTTTTTTGGAGTGAACATATTATCGGGGTCATTATATTATGACTATGGTTGCAGAAAAATGCACCGAAATACATAAATAGAGATCATTTAATGACAACAGACATTTAGTAGTGGGATAAAAATACATGCGTTGTATATTGGTTAAAAGAAATATTTAATAGAGATATCACCGGTGCTCTTGGGAGACCAAATCTATAACTACACTTTCATAAACAAGTTTCCTAGAACTCAAATTTACTCTATGGTAAGCTTAAAAATTTTTACAATAACAATTCTCCTTTGGTTTGCATGAACAATAGGTGCAGAAATTGCTGGCTACAGCAGGCTTTCACATATGTCACTGGAATTGTATGTACAAAATTTTCTTTTCTTTGTTTTCAACGATAATGGAGTTAACGCTTTCATAGTTTGTAATTCTAACACGATTAATTTCTAACTGATATCAATATCTCTTTATTTTTCTTTTTCTATGGTATATACACTTTACAATACGTATTTACTAAGTTTCAATCCACTACGGCTAGGCATTTCAGAAATATTTCTTCAAACAAATTATGTTTAAATTTTGAAAATGAGTATATTATTGTCTGTAGGTAAAAATATGTCTAATTTTATCTCATTATAATATATTTAATAAGTTCCGTAATAAAATGTAATTTAATGTGTATATATTTAAAATAACATTTATTATTAATTAGCATTAAACATTTAATCATTTTTAAATAAATTAAATAATGATGTGAATAAATGCTTTATGACGTGAAAGCCACATCACAGGGACTGGCTGTGAAGTAGAGATAGTAACTACTTTCTACACCTGATGTTTATATTACTTTCAATTCAATTCTCAATATAAAAAAATTAGCATCTTTTGTTTGTTGTTTAATTTTTTATGCCCCAGTGTATCTTAATTTGGTACAAGTATTTTTCTTTTATGATTCATTTTTTACATTTACCAATAAATGTTTCTTTTGAATCATAATTTCTAATCTAAAATTTCTAATTCTGACATTCTTATAAATATTCTCAAAACTAACAGATCTTAAAGCAATACATTTGTTAGTACATATTGTACTTATAGCACAATGATAAAAATTTTACGAACTACAACATAAATTTATTCTCAGATAGTTTATTTATCTAACGTCTTATAATTCCCAAATACTCAATACCTACAACAAAAAAATTTCAGTGTAATGGTTATTTAAATTTTTACCCGACTGAAAAGAAGAGTTATGTGTTTCACGCGTATCTGTGTATGTGGATTTCTTTATACCCTCGAAACATCCCAACGGATGGATGAATTTTAATGAATGAGATCTCTATCAATTCGGCTTAACGGTCCGATGGTTATAGGCTAGGTTTGTTTTTATAAATTCAAAATGGCGGCCGTAAAATACAAAATGGCGGTACAGACGAAAAAAAAATTTACGCACCCTATTAAGTGGCATTTCATTGTATAGGTTTTTCAAAATGAAGACGATGTTTCATTGATTATTTTACAGTCAGAAGCTCCGTTTAAATATTATACAACCTGTAAGTGTTGCATGTAGGATCTCTAGCTTTACTGCAACTCTAACCATCATAGACATCTATAGACCTCATCACAACAGTGTTAATAGTTAGGAACTAAGAATTAAACACAACTTAAAAGTCATCAATATAAGTAAATAAAAAAAATAAGTAAGTAATATAATCAAGTAATATAAAAAAAAAAAAAAAAAATTAAGCCAATTCCTACTTAGGTCAAAAAGAGAATTTTTTTTTTCTCCCATTCCTCTTTCCCCGTGAGTGGCGATTAAAATGCCTTGATCAAGAAGAGGGCTCTACCGGTCTTAAAATACCTTGATCAAGAAGAGGGTTCTCTCGGTCTTAAAATACCTGAATCAAGAAGAGGGCTCTCTCGATTATTGAAAACACTGGTCAACAAATTTGAACTTTTGCTTTGTCCTAAAACACAAATTAGTTAAATTAGTTATTTTATGCGGTTTTTTGTGCTGATTCTGAATCTAGTTTTAGATTTACTCCAGCACGTCAAGTTTGAGAGATATTTGCATATTTCAATTTATGCAAATTTAGTAAATTTTATACAATTATTTGCAAATTTAAGATATAAAGCAATATCAGACAGGTTTTTTTTTTGTTTTATGTTATGATTAATACCTAATTTATTTCACAAAAACTTTGTTTCTGAGATTATACTGACATGTGACTGTGAAATATTGTACCTAATTTGCATATTTTTCATGTTTTTCTAATAATGTTTCTTGACATTCAAATATTTCTGGCGCACGAGTACGCTAATATGTTTCTAAACCAGTTTTTTGAGCTGATTTCAAATCTTGTATCTGTTTTCTTCTATCATGTCTAGTTTTTGAAAAAAGGGAAATTTAATTTTTGGTCAAAAAAGCCAGAAATAGCTTTTTATGATACTTTGTATGATAAATTTCAACTAATTAGGATAGATTCTACTACTTATTTTTTTTTCGATTACATAAATTTTTGTTTATGTTTCTGATATGAATCTGACCCTGTTCACCTGCTTTTCAATGGATTACACACCCCTATAAAGCATCGTATATCAAACCTGTGTTAATGCCGTGCAAAAGTAGAAATTCATCTTACTCAAAAACTAGACATGACATAAGAAAACAGACTGCCGATTTGAAATCAGCATAAAAATCTAGTCCAGAAAAAAACTACGTCAATTCTGTGGCAACTATTTTAAAGTTGATAGTGATGTAAACATTACACCATTAAAAATTATGCAAATTAGGCTTAATAACTGATAAATAAATGTTAAGAATATGCAAATCGTGACATTTATCTGAAGCAAATAGTCAAGTAGTTGTTATCTAGAAAACGTAATTAGATGTGACATATATTGTATCTAAAATTTTCATGCAATAGCACAAAAACGCTTAAATTTGCATAAATTTAAATATGCAAATTTCTCGAAACTTGGACCACCTAGAGATAAACGGAAAGTATATTCGGAATCGGCGCCAAAAACTGATCTAGAATCAACTAATTTTAGTTCTAGGAAAAAAAAACCACTGTTGTCCAGTGAAATTAATTAATTTAATTTATTTAATTAATTAATATTTGAAAAAAAACTGGATTAACATCAAGTGTCATCCATTACAAGTCAAAAAAAAATTATTTGTGTTTGATTGGATGAATAATAAGTATTTTATTAACGATTGAAAATTTGAACAAGATATATATAGCGAAAGTGTGAGCTAATAGTAGGAATTGAAAGAAAATATTTTCACATTGATGGAAAATATTTAATTAGTTCGCTTTTTACGCAGTCGGATTTTTTGATTTTTTAAATTTAATTGTTTATTATCTTAACGTTTGAGCTACACAAACTTATTCACAGATGAAATTCAAATCGATTTATCTCACATAGCCTTCTTTTCAACAATAATAGTTTATACATAGGAAACATTGCTGACTGACTGACAAAACGGTAATATCAAATCAATATTTAATTAAAACAACTTAAAATTTTGACGTAAAGATATATGTAGTTTTTTTAGTTTTTAAACAAACCCCTACTTTAAGTGAAGTACAAATCTATTAAAATCGAAATCCTGTGAAAAATAATTTTTTAAATAAGGATATTGTTATGGATACTACAACTTTTTACCAATAATGATTCAAATAAGCCTTGCTTTAATAAATTGATCTCCAAATCGGAAACGCAATTGCAGTCAAAATGATTTTTGGATTATCATTTTAAATGTATATTATATTTACATGTGATAACAGACTAATTACAGAAACGATCCGTTGTTGGAGAATCGGTTAAAATAATATGTCGCTTAGTATGATACATTTCTAAAGGATTTGTTATATTTTGTGATTTATCAAATAATGCAGAACATTTTATATTATAACTTGCTAAAAAGATGCCACAATGTGATACCCTATTATCTAATTTCGCGCTTATTTCGATAATTCATTGAAAATAATAATGCAATTATAATAATAATATATAAAATTCTAAATATATATTTTTAAAAAGCTCTTAAGAAACCTTAAAAGAGAACTACGAAGAGGCTAAAAAGATTCAGCTAGTATTTTAGACTAATAGTTAGTCCACCATTATCTTGAATAAATATTTATATTTAATAATATCCCTAAAATAAATAAAAATGTCTATTCTCAATAGCTATTGGTTTTATTTACTTATTTTAATTCAAATATTTATTTAATAATTCTTTAAAAAATGATCCTTTTACGAATTTAAAAATTTATAATACAATATTAAATAACGTTTTCCCAAACAGAGAATTTATTTTAAATGTGGTTGAGCTGATTATTTTGTTATAGAGATTTCCTAATAATTCATAAAGATTTAAAGCTAGAAAGAAAAACATTTTCTAGAAATGCTCGAAGACACTGTAAGAGTAAAAAGCTTTTCAAAGTAATATATCCACTTTGTTTAAAATCTCAAGGGAATGTTTCTAAATGCGACTAAAGAAAAATCATATTTACCAGAGAAAGTTAAAAATATAAATGTTGGCAATAAATTTTTTGTAGTAAAAAAGGGACGAACATGAAATCTGGATTGAAATAGAATTGTTGTTGGAATATAATCTTGTATTCAAAGCTTATTTTGGATTTAAAATGATTTTGTAATATATTGGATTAGGTACTATGTAATGATTGTGTTTTTTCGATATTTTTCTCTAAAAAGATATTTTCTGAATAAAGTATACAATGGCAGTTGTTAAATTGAAATTTTGTAACATTCAGAGAAATTAATAAGTCTGCTTACTCTTCTGTATAACTTGGCATTTTATGTAGCCAGATTCCTTTTTTCTTTCTTTTTTTATGCATTTTAGGGTTCACTGCCGTAACACATTTTACGGAGGTTTTCTTCGGTTAGCATGTCTCATACGTATTTCTATATGCATTCGGTAAATGTTTTTCAGTCTGTTATTGAAATGGTGATTCAATCTGGAGATAAAGTTTTTAACCTCTTTGAGACGAGCGTCACGCATACGTGCTATATAAGTTTGCGTACGATCTTTATTTTTAATAAGCACTTTTTCAGAATAGTAATCTTCGCGTTATCTAATCACAGAATATCTGCAATTAAATAAGCCGTATATAACTATTCGGAAAAAGTAGTAATAAAAATTAAAAAGCCGCATTCGAGATACTTGCCCCGAAGCGGTTGAGTGATGAAAGAACTAACAAATATAAGTGCTTTTCATCACGCAATGTTAAGTCGAAAAAAATCCGTAGTGCACTAGAGGGTCTTTTTGATGAAGAAAAAGCATCTCATTTCCAAATTGCATGAATTATTGCTGATCGTTTATATTGATATAGGAAATTGGTATTTAAATATCCAAATAATACAGTATAAAAACAGGTTTGTTAAAACCACAGATTATTTTTTTAAAAATGTAAAATCTTGTAATCTCAACTCCTCAAAAACAGTACTGTCTTCATCCTCATCCGAGTCATAACTATAAACATCTGATTCCATAGCCATATTCCATCTCAGGGGTATATTAACTTATATCTTTATATGTTTTTCGTACCTTTTACGTAATTATATGTATGTTTAACGTTTATAACAACTGAACAAGAAAACAATATTGCACGAGTCAACTTCAACCCTGAACTTCAATCCGATTCAAACTTATGAGCATTCAAGTTAAATTTCACATTTGCGCTATCCGAAAACCAATATACACGTTTCCTTTCTTCGTACTCTTCTACGGAATTTGGAAGAGTAGCTTTGACTTGCGTTCCTTGATAATGATAAGTTTTCATCATTGTCAACCATAACAAATATTGATTTAGCAGAATTGAAATCCTTGAGCCTAGTAACGTCATATTTTGATTCGTAACATCAGAAACAACATCGTGCTAGTCGTCAAGTGAGTAGCTGGAGGAATATCGTTCCATCACATATGTTTGAGGCATATTCTCTCACTTCAACATACAAAAGTAGCTGGCACAATTATGAATAGTTGTAGTAATCTAAAACTGTAAAATCTCTCTCAATATTATCTTGAGAAATATAAAAACTTAAATATAGAAACATTCTTTCAATTACCGCACGTAAGGAAACTTCTGGGATAAATGTAAACAAAGAACTGTGGACTAACAAAACATCATACATTGTGTATAAGACATTATTATAATAGTGATGATCTACAAATAAAAATTATATAATACTATATTCACTTGTCTTCACATTATGCGCACATGATTGATTATTTGCACATGTTTACTAAATTGCTATATGTAAAATTTATTTTACAATTTGATATAGTATTTCTTTGATATAGTATTATTTTGATATAGTATTACTTTTCCCATTAATATTATCAGTTTCTTAAAATATGTCATCTGACATAATAAATTTCAATAAATATTTTCACTAAAACTTATGTACTTTTAAGAGTTCTATCACAATAACATTTTGCCTAATTTTTATAAGTACACACATCCATTATTGTCTTCTCATTATCATTGAATGTTTCTTGCAAAAAAATCATTAGTCTTTAATACTAAAATTATACAAATTTAAATAATAATTTTAATGAAAAGTGGAAGTAAGTAAAACTGCATACCTTATTATTAGTTACTTTTTGAAGCCAGAATGTCCGTCAGAATTTAATGTAATTTTCCGTACATACTCCTATCTTATCCTTGTAGCAGATATCATTTTAGATATCACATTTTTATTGATAAATGGTTATCTATGAAATATAAAATAATCCGGTATAATTCCGCTAGTGTGATAAAACAGCACGATTGTGTTATTCTTACAAAAATTGAAAATGTTTAGACTGTCTTTTGAAAAGTACCAATTTATTTCATTTTAGAAATTTAAATAAAGGTCTAAACTAATTCAATTATCACTCTAATTATTTAATATTTCAGATAAATGGATAATTACCTTCATTACAATTTTAAAGAATTACAGCAAATAATTTTATTTCTTTACCAGCTTTATATAAATCATAATCACTCTTGTCCATTCATTTCAGCTTTGGCTGCTATATCTTCAAACGTTGTTTAGCTGGTGTTCAAATATTGTCTGTCACTATCCTTTTTCACCACACGTAGATATACCGTTTTACGCCCAAGGTAATTAGAGTCGCCAAGCAAGTCATAAAATTGCACCTATAAATGATAGTGGCAGCTTCATTGTGGGAAATATATTTTAATTAAGTATGCTATATACCTTTACCCTTTAAGACCCAACCCGTACGATCGTGCGGGTTTGGCATAAATGTAAATTTTTGCATCTGAAACAGTCGTATGTAATAAACCCCCGAATCGAACGATTGTTCTGGTTTGCAGAAAGAGTAAAGTATCATCTTTTATCAACGGATGACGGTTGTAGTACATGTTTTACTTTTATTCGGCATGATTAGCTTTGTTTACAAGTACAACGAAAACAGCTCATCATTTTATCTATCGTAAAAAGGTAATTATCAGTATATTTCTAATTGCTTGGATAAATATTTTTGCTTTAATGTCTAAATAAGTGTAATACAATAAAAAAACATTAATTATACACTATTTATGTTGCTCATAGGACTTCAGATTTCGTCACCCGCATGATCGTGCGACTTGGGCGTTACGTTAGTCAGTGCTACTATAAAGGTAAGAGCTTTCTCAATGTTTATTTTGTTTTCTGTTTCAATAATTTTCGTGACAGCCAGAATAAAAACGAAGTATGTTGTTATATAATTAATGTCATATTTTCTTGGGTGTTGTCATGGATGAATTAATTTTTTTTTATTAATTTTTACTTTATTTTTATTTTTAATTAATTAAATTTTCTAAGACTTTTTTTAATACTTCGTTAACTTTTAACAAAGCAAAATAAAATACTTTTTCAGATACCTAAACGGAAAAGAATTCTCACACAAGAAAAAATTTTGCAATTGATGAATAATTGATGCCTCTGAATTTAGAGGTTGCGGACAAAATATTTGAAGCAGATTTATTAGAAGGACAGTCAAGTTCAGATGGGCTCGATGAAGAAAAAAATACAATTATTTCTAAAGAAATGGCAATTTTGGATCATTCTTCCTCATTAAAGTCCCCCGAACTCATACTTGAAAGTTCTACTTCAAAGCCTGTTTCGGCAGAGGCTAAGAGAATGAAAAAAGAAACACACACACAAAAAAAACAATGCATGTGGGATGTTAAGAAGTTCATTTCTGTATCTCATTCTGCTCCTTTAGATTTCATGCAGTTGCAGGTATGTCTTTCATTTCTTAAATTTTAATTAAAAAAAGTTATAGATTTATGGAAAAAATAAAATCGATATCATAAAACATTTTTAAAATAAGGCAAACATTTTTAAATTAATTAAAATATGAATTTTTTGAAGTCGATAAGTACATCTCCAATATTAATTTTTTTTTCTCCTTTTTTAGGCTTTAGAGCCAGTAGAGTCATTCCATGTCAATTCAACCAGACCTTGTAACCCGATCCCCAGGGATTGGGATGAAACTCGGTTTATATACTAATTCTATCAGGATATGAATACATCAGAAATTTTTCCTTCCTAGACCTCATAGTTTGTGAGATATGGGGAGTCCAATTTTTGGATTTTTCTCAAATCGCACATTTCTGAGTCTGTATTTTTAGACTGCAGTTTCATTTTCAAAAAATTGTTTCTCTGGATCTAAAATGCGAATCATCTTAAAAATATCACCGTAAGTACATCAAAAGACGCAGATTTTAATAAGAAAATATTTAAAAAATTAATTTTAAATATTTAGGGCCAAAAAATTAAACCAAAGTTGAAAGTTATGGTTATTTTTCCAAATTTTTGTGACTTTACGAAAAAGGCTCTACACAAAAAGGCAAATAAAATTTCCAATTTCTTTTTGATTTAAATAAAAGGTTACACTTTGGGCTTTCTATTTATGAAATAAAAATGATGTCTTTCTCATGGCTTATGCAAAAATTTTCACTTATTTTGGGATGCTGTACCTATCAAGAGATAAATATCTTTAACTTTGCTTATGGTACCTAAATAATTGCTGCACATTTTAAATATAAATTTATTAATCATTTTGATTTATTTCCTAAAATGAACCCTTAAAATCAGACTGATTTATTTATTTTTATAACAGTAGAAAATTTGTATCTTATTGGTACATATCACACATTATCTGAAATTGTGTTGTTCTCAATCTTATTGCATATGTTTGTCACATAAATGTACATCTATCATTGGATTCAGTGGTATAGCATTTCTGTAAATACTTTCACAAAGGTAGTATGTAAAGAATATGTACAATATTTAATGGAGGGGGTGTAGATATTGAAATCATAGATTTCTTTCTCATTTTACTCAGCAAAAACAAAGCAAAAACTTTACTTTGTAAATAAAAAAAAAGAAGCACTCATATTAAATAAATTCAACAAGTCATAGGAACCACAGTAATTATTTAGGTACCACAGTTTAAATTAGGCATATTAGAGATTTTTCTTCTCGAATGGTGCAATTTCCCAAGACAGGGCAACATTTTTTCATAAGCTAGGAGAAAGACTTCATTTTTATTAAAATTGAAATAATCATTAACTAAATCTAATACATTGAATAAAATTGCTTATAAATATTTTAAAGATTTAGATTGTTGTAGTTTTTTTTTGTGTAACAAATAATGAATTTGTTAAATTATATGCAAATTTTTAAAGCTAAAAAATCAGAATAAACATTATATTTAAAAGATTGAAATTCAAAAATATAACTGAGCTAAATATAAATATAGAAATAAATGACGTACTTTTGCAGTATCACTTAGACTTATTTTGCAACATTCTTTAACGTGCAATTTAAAATTTATATTTATTATGAATAAGCAACATTGAGAATCTTCTAATATATATGTCAATTTTCCTATCTTACTATAACTCCAAACATAATAACACAACAAAACATCGGTATATTAGAAGATCTTCGTGATTCAGTATCTAAAACATTAAATCAGTGGCTATCTCCCCTCCTTCCCCACACCCCCCAGAAAAGAATTTAAATATCTTAAGGGGAAATTCTCTTCATTTTGGTAAAGGTTTATGAAAATTTGCAATTTTTATATTGCCAGAGCATCCATCACAAAAGTCAAGGACTTTCTTTACATCAGGAAATGTCTCTTTTACAAATGATATCACTTCCTTCTGTGTTAAACACATAAGAGTGAAATCATGTTGCATGTCATAAGATAAAATCTGTATATTGCTTGCTGATAATCTAATACTGAGAGATAGAGTGTATATAACAGTGAGATCAAGAGTGCAGCTTTTTTGGTCCAATGGTAACTTTAAACCTCATCTTGAATAAGAAAAGTAAAATTTTTGCTGAAATCTTACAAAACGATAGCTTTTTGAGGGCCAAAGTTTGCTTTAGTTTCTTTTAGGAAATTAGATTTAGCTTTCGTTATAAAAGAGTGAAATAACATTTTCCAAGTATTTTACTTAGCTTGTCACAAATTCAATTAAATGAACAGTGCTGCTAATACTGGATTGAATACCTAGAGTTATAATTCTCAAGATTTTTGGAAATTCCTGTTTAAAAAGAGAATACAACTCATATAGATACACATAATATCAATCGCTTTTGTACATAGTACATTCTTACCAATGCTAACTACATTTTTTCTCCAGTCATGATCCTTCAATATTCATTACAATTGTAAAACTTTTCAATTAGTTCAATTGTTTCTGGACGTGTAGCTGTGGCTTTAATTTTTCTTATTTCTGGCATAGACACGATTCTCTGTTCTCTCAGACGTTGTCATGACGGTCGTGCAGCATAATTAGTTACTTCAAATTCATCTATTATTTTCATTTGCAGCACAAGGAAAAATAGATCCCTCTACTATTGTGAGAAACAGCAGACTAATAATATTTTGATTAACAGATTCGAAAACACCTGCCTTAACTAAATAATTTTATCCTGCCTTTGTCAGAATTTGTTTATAAAAGGCAGGTGTAAAAATATGTTTCATACTGTAGAAATGAACTAGGCTTTGTTAAATATAAGGTATTAAAACTATAAAAAACATATTTAAAATGATTAAAATTATCCAAGATAATAAGATAGAAAGTTTTAAAAGAATGTTATATATAAATAAAATATTTTAATTCAAACACACATACACACACAGAAAAAAACATATTGAAAATTTGATGGGTAAAAAGTCATTATTGCATTTTCTTATTCTATATCAACAAAAGATTTTTTGTTTACAGTTATATTGTAAACACAAAATTTAGGGATTGTTTAAATTTTTAAAAAAGGCTAATAATAAAAGAAAGTATATGAATGAATACACAATGGAAACATAAGGATTATGCACAAAATTTAATGGAGGGCGGATAGACTGCAGTCATAGACTTTTTTTCCCCTTTTACACAGAAGAAAGAAAACAAAAAGCAAAAACTTTACTTTGCAAAAGAAAGGAAGAAAGAAACATTGAATAATATATTCAACAAATCATAGGAACGACAGTAGTTAGTTAGGTACCTCAGCTAAAATTAGGCAGAGATTTTTTTTTTTCTTGATTGGTGCAGTTTCCCAAAACAAGGCAAAATTTTGCATAAGTCATGAGAAAGACAATTTCATAACTAGAAAGCCCAAAGTGTAAACTTTTATTTACAACAAAAAGAAATTGGAAATTTCATTTGCCTTTTTGTGTAGAGCCTTTTTCGTAAAATCACAAAAATTTGGAAAAATAACCATAACTTTGGTTTAATTTTTTGCCCTAAATATTTAAAATTAATTTTTTAAATATTTTTTTTATTAAAATCTGCTAAATAATTACTGTGGTTCCTATGACTTGTTGAATTTATTTAATATAAGTGCTTCTTTTTTTTTATTTACAAAGTAAAGTTTTTGCTTTGTTTTTTCTGAGTAAAATGAGAAAGAAATCTATGATTTCAATATCTACACCCCCTCCATTAAATATTGTACATATTCTTTACATACTATCTTTGGGAAAGTATTTACAGAAATGCTATACCACTGAATCCAATGATAGATGTACATTTATGTGACAAACATATGCGATAAGATTGAGAACAACACAATTTCAGATAATGTGTGCACTGTAAATTAAAATGTCTGAAATTCAAACACTTAAGTGTCTGAAATGGAGTGTTCAGTTTTCAGACATTTTAAAATGTCTGAATTTTTTCAGACACTTTTCGTGTCTGAATTTCAGACACTTCAAACGTCTTAATAGCATCCATTTTTTTTTGTAAGCATCATACGTAGCCATGTTTGACCACGTTGAACCCTGGAAAAATATTTGGCTGGGGTCCTGCCCCCCCCCCCCCCCCCTACAACCTGATTTTTCTGGTGCTCCCAATTTTGGTACGTAATTTTTGTTAAGCTGATAATTTAAATCTTTTACGACATTTTACTGATTATAATCAATATTTTGAACCTCAGGAGTAGAACAAGATTAAAACAAAAAATATTTATCTAAATATTAGATTTTTTTAATTTGTTTTATTTTTAATCTTATTTTACTTTAAAAGTACAAAATATTGATTATAATCAGTGGAATTTCGAAACAGATTTAAAATATAAACTTTACAAATATTGCACATCAAATTTGTGGGCACTAAAATCGTAGGGGGGCGGGGCACGGCCCAGTATGCCCATTCTTTAATCAAGAAGTTCTTTTGCAAAAAATGCAACCCTGCATTATTGTTATCTTAATTGAGATGTCCGGTATTCGGGAGTATCCGTTGTGGAGGTTAATGGACATTCCCGAATAGCTATTCTGAAACATCTATTTAGCGAATACTTTTTTAATCCGCATGGCATACATATTTGTATATTTTTACCTCACAAAAGCAGACATCTCCAATTATCGGACAAATTCAGCGGCAAGGGCTATTGAGGGCTTTTAAAGTACATGGATAAATATATATATTTCTTATAATCTTGTCCTACTCTACTTCATATAATTTAAAAATAGATTTTTTAAAAATTTATATTGCCACATAGGCAATTTTACATATATATCAGATGATAATCACAACAGCTATTTAACTATGAATAAATAAATAAATATTCTACTTTACCCTTTGCACTCGAGGGCTCCGGAGCGGAGCCATTTAAAATTTGTCTTCAAACTCGAGGGCTCCGCTACGGAGACAATGCAAATAATTTTGGGATACCTGTCTAGAAAAGCCGAGATTACATGGTATCACAAAATTATTTGCATTGTCTCCGTAGCGGAGACCTCGAGTTTGAAGACAAATTTTAAATGGCTCCGCTCCGGAGTCCTCGAGTGCAAAGGGTTAATATTGAGAAAAAAATTACTTCGGTATTTTGTTTATTTATATTTTGTGTTTTTTAATCTTGTCCTACTCTAAAAGTTCAAAACTTTCATTATAATCAGTGCAAGATTTAAGGTATCAACTTTACGAAAATTTCATACAACCCCCCCCCCCCCCCCTCCCGGAAAAAAAATAAAAATCCTTATCATTTAAAAATTAGATTTTTTAAAAATTTATATTGCCACATGGGCTTATTGTTATCATTCCTATGAGGTACTAAACACGACATCTTTAAAGCAAAATAAAGCCAAAAAAAAAAAAGTTAGCACATGATATCACTATGATACAAACTTGCGATGCTTATCAGTAAAGTCTAATTGGAAAATGACCTTCGAATCCACGCATGCAGCGAAATCTAAATAAAAAAATGATTTCCTTTTTCCTGACTGGCTTACTTATGTTTCCAAATCAAAAGTTTTCACACATTAAAAGATTTAATAGCTTTAGAAATATATCTAAGAAATACTTGAGATAAACATTCATTTTCAATTATATATAAATTTCATGAAAATCAATTGATTTTTTTTTCCAAAAGCGAAAGTTTATAAATATATTTTTTAATTTCAGCTGAATATTGTTCAATGGAAAAAAAAAAAGGCAATCCCGAAAATCCCGGAATTTTCCAGTAAAAATTCCGAGATTTTCGGGGTTAAAATTAAAGCGGGATCCCGGGATCTCAATCCGGGATTGTAATCCCTAGCTAGGAAGTAAGAAAACTTTAGGAGATCTTTCAAAGTTTTTTTTTCTATTTCCTTGTGGTCGAGTATGAGATAAGCATTAGCCATTGAAATTGAAACTAAGAACTGCCATATTGAAAACAAAACAAAACAAGAGAATGAACTTAACTTTTAAATATGTCTGTTTTTCAGTGATGTTATTACTTTAAATTTGAGAAAAAAGATGAGAATAAATAATACATAATTTGTAATAAAACACAACGTCATAAATTTAAAAACATATACTTCTAGAATTAATATTTTCTTTTTGCAAAAAGATTCAAAACTAATTAAATTTCATGTAAGATTTTGTTTAGTACAATAAATAAAATCATAAAAGACAATAATTTTAGTACTATAAAGAAATTATAACACTTACTTAATCGCTGTTTGCAAGAGGTAAGAAATATTCCTCGATTTGAAATTTTAAAAACTACCACAACCACAGTGAGGGAGAAAGACTTTCATCAGTTTAAAAGGTAATCCCATAATACATCCGACTAGCCATATTTAAAGAATGAGATGTTTCATCCTAAAAACAGGACCCGCCAGACAAAAGTTTCCTTTTTTTTGCCAGCTTCGACAGGACGAAGATGAATAACACAATATTATTGATATAAATTGATACGAGTTAACACTAAGCCCATTGCACACGCTTTGTAGAATTTCCGGATGTAATCTTCAACCGTCGTCTACTTCTGTTCTGTTTCTATCCCGCCCTTGTATCGACGACAGCTTCTAAGAGACATTTGATGTCGAGCACACACGTCAGATGTATGTATTCAATAAATAAATAATCCAAGTTAATACGAATTAAAATCACAGTACTTCACATTTCGCAAAAAACGAATTAAAATACACGCGTACATAAAAACAAACTTTGTTTGAATTACAACGTATACCACTTCGAACGAAGACATCTAAAACGCATGCGCAACTGAGAGTGCTAGTGGCCCCTGGTGGTTATTGCGTCGGAAGAATCAAAACGTCTGAAATTAAGACACGTTTTAAGCAATGAAGTGTCTTAAAATAAGACGTTTGCGGATATTTTAGACATTATTCTCAGTTCGTTTACACCATGGTCATAGTAAGACACTTATGTATCTTAAATTAAGACATCTATAATGTCTGAATTTTCAGATTAAGACACTTAAGTGTCTAAAATTCTTTTTCAGTCACATATGTGTCTAAATTTAAGACGCTTCTATTTGCAGTGTGATATGTACCAATAAGATACAAATTTTCTACTGTTATCAAAATAAATAAATCAGTCTCATTTTAAGGGTTCACTTTAGGAAATAAATCAAAATGATTAATAAATTTATATTTAAAATGTGCAGCAATTATTTAGGTACCATAAGCAAAGTTAAAGATATTTATCTCTTGATAGGTACAGCATCTCAAAATAAGTGAAAATTTTTGCATAAGCCATGAGAAAGACATCATTTTTATTTCATAAATAGAAAGCCCAAAGTGTAAACTTTTATTTAAAACAAAAAGAAATTGCAAATTTTATTTGCCTTTTTGTGTAGAGCCTTTTTCGTAAAGTCACAAAAATTTGGAAAAATAACCATAACTTTCAACTTTGGTTCAATTTTTTGGCCCTAAATATTTAAAATTAATTTTTTAAATATTTTTTTATTAAAATCTGCGTCTTTTGATGTACTTACGGTGATATTTGTAAGATGATTCGCATTTTAGATCCAGAGAAACAATTTTTTGAAAATGGAACTGCAGTCTAAAAATACAGACTCAGAAATATGCGATTTGAGAAAAATTCAAAAATTGGACCCCCCATATCTCACAAACTATGAGGTCTAGGAGGAAAATTTTTCTGATGTATTCATATCATGATAGAATTAGTATATACACCGAGTTTCATCCAAATCCCTGGGGCTCGGGTTACAAACCATAAAACATTTGGTTGAATTGACATGGAATGACCCAGTAAGGATTCCATTGCAGTATTTCAGCTAATACATCCCAAATCATCTTATAAGTAATTATTTCCCAGGAAAAGCCCAATCCGTACGATCGTGCGGGTGTAGCTTTCTTAGAAAAAGCACAACCCGCACGTTCGTGCGGGTACTCTCCACGCTCCAGGGGGTGACGAAATATTTTTTAATTATTTTTTAAGTGTCATTTGGGTCAGTATAGAGTTAATAACCAGAAGAATGTAATATTTAAATGTGAAAATGTTTCGGGTCTTAAAGGGATATGTCCTGGCCTACATAATTGTGTAGGTGATCCTAAATTAAAAGAAAAAGACATTTCCTATTTTTGTGCAATTTAAAACCAAAGCTGCGCATTTGTATGACTTAATTGGCTTCAGGTGTTTTGTTAAGACTCAACTAGGTGGTACCAACTGCAAGACAGGGTTAAATTTTCTACTTTTACGAAGACTATATCATCTGACAGCAATAGACAAAGAGTATGTATTGTCGTAATTTCTTTTAAATATGATTTTTAGTTTTTGCATAGATTTAATTTTTTTCATATACTTTATTCATGATTTTAATTTATTTTGTCCTTGATAAATTTCATTAGGCTTTACGAAAGTTGAAAAACTAATGACATACACAATTCTGTAAGTCCGGCATTTACCATTTCAAAAATAGTTGCAATTCCTAATATTAATAAATTTTTAAGTGAATTTTTTAAAGTTATGTTTTTAGCAATTTATTTTTTATTAATTACATTTTTAAAGCGGATAATTTTAAATTAATAGGTTTATAATAGTCATGATTTCTATTTAAAATAGATACTATTCGATAAATAATATGCGCATGCATTGAACTGTATGTTTCTGGTCTGAGTTATAGATGCCATATATGAGTTATAAATTTTATATGAGTTATATGCATGCCACGAGATAGATTTTTAAATTTGGGAAATTCATTCCATTTTGTTGACACAGCAAGTAAATCACCAGGAATTAATAATAAATTATGAAAAATTCAGCAAATGCTCGACAGATTCCGTAGTGTCTGCTTGAATTTACCAGGAGATAAGAGAATTTTTTCGATAGATGAGCAGACGATTCCTTTTTTAGGACGTGTCTCAGTAAAGCTGTATATAAAACACCAACCATATCCTGTGGTAACGGCATCATCTGGGATAGTTTTAAATTTTGTAGTATACCAGTGGGAAAGTACAGACCTGGTCCACAAGGATCTAGGCTTAGGACCTGCTGTAGCCCTTACTCTGGTTCAGACCTAGTTTTATGTACTTCGATCAGCATTTCAACGCAATACCGCTGCTGGAAGAACTAAAAAAGGAAATTTGAAGGAACAGACACAATCCAAACGGAGTGAGTGGCATCCCATTTGTCAACGTCTCTTAAGAGGAGTGAGAGCATTGTGCACTACTCAGAAAATGGAATCTTAGTTGTCAAGTGGAAAAACACTAAGAAAGTTGTACTGGTGTCTGCGTGTAGAGGACATAACTCGCTGCGGAACGTCAAGCGGTGGTCGAAGGAAGAAAAATTGACAGTCGATGTCTCTTATCCAGCCAACGCTATGAGAGCTGGGAGATGTGGAGATTTGCGATCAGCAAACGGAGGCATATCGAATCTAGTTTAAAACAAGAAAGTAGATCTTGAAAACAGCGGTTCATTTCCTTAACCTAGTTGTAGTAAATTTGTGGTTTCTCTACAAACGAGATGCAAAGCAAACAAGTTACTCCGTAAAAAAAACCCACTTGATTTACTATCGTTTCAATTAAGTTAGGCTGAGAACGTGTTGGATGTACCATTACCAAGAAAGAAAAAAATTAAGGGCTGTCATTAGCGACAGCGAAGAAGGTATGGAATATGACGTAGCTGACTCATGCAGATCCAAATTCTACAATAAAGATACCATTTGAAAGTAAGAGGTAAGATGCAACTAGTCACTGGCCTTGTTTCAACGATCTTAAAACTGCCAGGATTTACCGGTTTCGAAATTGTTCCAGTAGTACAAGAGTGAGATGCGAGAAATGTGATGTTTATTTCTGTTTGTCCAAAAACAAAAATTGTTTCTAACGTTTTCATTGCGGCTTATTTTTAGATATTTTCACACGTAATCCCAAGCTATACAATTGTGTAGATTTAGTTAAAAAACGGCTGCAATAAGGCCGAACCTACACAACTGTGTGGATCCTTCCTTGGCATAACCTGATATCGGGTATTTTTTTAATATTATTTTTCAACCAAATAAGATCCTATCGATTACGGGAAACCACCCAAATTTTTAATTTCTACCAAAAAACTCCTGGTCTTAAAAGGATATACAGTAGTACAAAAAGTTTCAGTAACTTTAAATGTGTTCATCTTTAAGAAGTTACATGGTTTGAAAATTTCAAAAAATCCATTTATTTATCTTTTTATCTAATAGTACAAGTGTCTGGAATATTTTACCAAAATTTCAAGTCAATAGAAGTAAAAGTCTAGGAGATAGAACCTTTGGAAATTCCCCGTCATTAGGCTAGAATGGCCGTAAGCGACGCAGTTATATCGCTTTTTTCTAAAAATATTATTTTTGAAATCGGTGGACACGATTTCTCAAAAATTAATGCAGCGATCTTGTTGAAAATTTGAGCACTTCTTCAAAATAGAATTCAATAGTGATTGAACGAAAGATTAATTGTTTTTTAGATTACAACTAATTTTACAAGGCTATACGTAGTGTAAATTGTACCAAAAATTGCACTGTTTTGCATACAACTCTGCCAAAAATTCAAATTCAAATTTTTATTTAAGTCCTTCGTTCAATACTGTACTTTTCTATTAACAAGAAAAATTTGTTTTTTTAATTTTAGAAAAAGCTATCACGAGTTATCCTGACCACTACGAGGACGCTTTTTTAAAGGGTCAACAAGGTCCTGCCGGCTGAATTTTCCAAATTTTTTTAATCACATTTTTTTTTTTAATATTTATTAAATATTGCTCTTTTTTAAGCTTAAATGTTTGAATAGAATAATTTATTTATTATATATATATATATATATATAATAGATATTATATGATTTTTTTAACATTCGAAACCCATGTAACACCTTAATTTTGAAAAATGATGAAATAAACTTTCCAACATAGAAACTTACACAAATACCAGTATCAGAGTTGCCAAGTCTCCGTTGTTTTTTTTTTTTCCCACCACTATTATCTTAGAGAAAATGTTCTTCTTTTAAACCTCCTAAATGTTTCAATTGAATAAAAGAACATTTTCTGTATTAAAATACTGTTATATAAAAAGCCGGAGACTTGGCAGCTCTGCAGTGTAGAGATACCCTAACGGCTGATTATTTTTCTTACCTCGAGATAATTATATCAACGATTAGCCAATAGAGGGTTACTCAATTTAAATAAAACTGAGGCATCCGTTTTCCACTCGACTATATGTTTTACCCTAATTCGCCCTACTCCATATCACAATTTTTTAAATCCTATTCAAACTGCATTATATACTTAATAAAAGTATCACTGGATTCTGCTTGAAAATAATGTAAATATTTATAAACATTACTTGTACTTGAAAGACCTCATAATATTTTGTAAAAAAATTTCCTTTCAGGAACTCAGAGTAAATTAATTACATTGCATAAATTAAACTAAATATAATGAAATATTTGCCGGAGGCATTTTATTTCATGCTACCAAGATATTCTTCAAACAAAAAATACTCTATACTTGCAAATAATATTTTTATATAAACTTCTACCTACATTCATTATAAAACGCTATGAAAACTAAATGTTTCAGTTTAAGTGAGTTAAAGGCTTTAAATCTTGACATGTTCGACTGAATTCAGAATAATTTTGACAATAATTTTGCAGTTTTTCTTTATTTCTATATTCATGAATGTCACTACTCACGACAATGGATAACCAACTCGCCTATTGATTCTCAGGAAATTTTAATATAAAACGAAAATTTAATTTAATGTTTATAAAGCCTTATAATAAGCTGTTACACTCTACAACACTTTAAATAATTGTGATGTGCGTAAATGATAATTGCACTGTGACATATAACTTTTCAGCGTACTAATTAGTGCATTTAAAAGACAAACATAGATGCCTATTCTATTTAATTCTCCTTAATTCATGCATGAATTCACGTATTTAGCAATGAATTGCAGGCAACAAAGTATAGAAGCTACCATATCGCACTTTATTCTATTTTCAGATTTCTAACATCATCTCCATTTTGTGAATATGCTTATCAGATCGGCATAAATAGAATGAAATATGCGATTAAACTCAAACGGGGCAAAATGAAACTTACAACTGGAACTATCTTCATTATGTGAAATGATGCAAATATTTTAATATCTGCTTAATCTATGATAAATTAATCCGCTCGTTAAAGTCACATCTCCTAAATAGGTTGAGCAGAGCAAATCAAGGTTCTGTTTCTCCTTTGGTGATATATAATCCATCGATTTTTATATTGATTAACCATTTCATTTTAGCTGAAAATAAGACTAATTTTATGGCATGCTTTATATAATAGTTTATTTCCCTTTAAGGTTATTTATCTTATCAAAGACGTATGGTTTAAGCTTTCAGTTTTGTGAGTTTCATTATTCAGTTATTTGATGTATTCAAAGAGTTGGGTTATGACTAATATTTTTAAAAAGGTGTCTCGTGAGGAATACAAATAAATTCAAACTATTGAAACGTGTTTAAATATTTATAAGGCGTATTTTGAAATATCTTTATTCTCCCAATGAAACTTTAAAAGCATCGTCCGTAAGTGTATGAATTGACGAAGGAGAACATAGACTTCTAGACATTTTTCTTCTATTTATTCGAGCATTTTGTTTTATTTATACCAATTTAAGTGAGACATTCTTCTAATTTTCACAACGTTTTAAAAATAGTTCTGTCATTAATTCCTCTGACACTCTAACTTTTCCAAAACAATTCAAATGGAGTTGAAGTTTGAATTATTAATTTATATCTATTATTTTCTTCATAATTTTACCCCTATTACCATAGTTTTCCCTTGTGGATATTGCATAACTTTAATGCGGTACCCACAAATTCCTTAACGAAGCTTTAAATAAACGCAGGGTTAGCAAAAAATAAATTAACCAATTTAAGGGAATCAGAACTGCGTTCTATTGCTCTAATTGAACCGAAATTAAAGTTACAGGAATTACAAATAATCCCTTTGTCATTTATTAAATTAAAATGTTTAGTACAAAATTTTCCGAAAAGTTTGGCAACGTAGCACTCAGATTAACGTTTCTTGGGATTATATATTTTAATTGTAATTATAACTTCACATAAATGTGTATTATGCTACAACAAATGATAAATATGCCTTCTTGATAAAAAAATATGATTTGAGATTAGAGCACGCTGTTGATAATGAAGAAAGAAATATTGATCATTTATTGTAGCATATTAAAGGCAGTTGGAAGTCCCTATATCTACCATGTTAAATTAATGTACCTTTTCTCAGAAAATACCAAAGGTATTCACAAAAAAAATTAGATACATAATATGAATGTCAACTTTATAAACAGATATTTTTTAGTTATTAGGTAGCTTTCAATACAAAAAGCAGCCGTTAATTAATTGCAGCCGTTCGGAAGAAAAAGATTCCGAAAAATTTTGGTATATTTTCACCGGCCCCCGACCCTGAAACCACCCTCCATACAAATGTTGGTATATATATGTACCCATATATATATTATATATATATAACTATTAAATAAACATTACCGACCACCAACAAAACTGAAATTATAAATAAAATGACATTATACATATGACCATTAAAAATCAATGCAAATTAGATATAGGACAATATCATGCAATAACAACAAGAAAATACATATAATATTGTATACAGTGTGTCCACGTATAACCTGACCGACCTTTATTTTCGCAACCGTTGGTCCTAGATGCATACTTCCAATTACAAAAATGTTTTAAATAAGGTAAAGAATTATTTATAAAGCGATCTGGGTCAAGAAAAAAAATATTAAAAAATTACGAAATTTAAATTTTTATACGGTCCCCCGGTCCTATAAGTGATATTTAGTAAATATTTGCTGTGACACTAACAAGTAAGACAAAAAAGTCCCCTTCATCTAACATTAAAATTGACCGAGTTATGTAACTTTGAAATGCATGACTTATACCATTTTTTTGCATATCAAAAAATGATGATTTCGACCATGATTTCAGGGGTCGTATATAAAGTACTTAAACTTATTTCAAGGTTTGAAAGAAATCGTACAAATATTACGATTAACTTTTATTAGTTAAGTTTGAGATTAGTTAAAATAATTGTATTTTAACAGGTTTATTATAAGGTTTTGTTTAACTTGCAATGATCGTCTTTCCAGTTAAAAATTTGTACTCGAACTTTAACTTAATTTCAAATGTCCAATCGAAGTTAAATTTTATATGCTGACTTAAATCCCATGACAATGCAATATTATTATGATTTTCAACTCTTACCATCTTATACATACTTATATTAGAGGATAACACAAAAAAATTCGGATAGATTACCGTCAAGAAGTTTAAGAAAGCATTTTAGATTAGATAACATAAACCTGCGATGGTTGTGTTTTTTAACCTTTATAACTGCATTTTATGTATTTTTTAACTCTGAATCAAAAAATTGCCTTCACTTTTAACCATCATATCAAGATTTTTCGCAAATCGTAAATTTCAAGGTTAAAAAATAGCGAAAAATCTGATACTATAAAATAGATGTAAGACATTTTTATTCAGTTTAATTTTATTTAATTCAATAATTTATTAGATTTTTTTGCTTGTACTGGGTTTCTTAGAGCTAAACAGCTCGGGAGTCCGATGAGGTTGGGAGGGGAGGGGGTATCAAGTTTAACTTTTAGCTTTTTAACTTTGAAATTCGCGATTTGAGAAAATTCCTGACGTGATGGCTTATAATGAAGGTCATTTTCGGATCCAATGCTAAAAAATACATAACAATCAATTTTCAAAAGCTAAAAAACATGCCACAACCCAAAATTTGAAAGACAGTGAAATCTAACAGCATTTTTAACCCTTAAATGCCTGATTTTTCAAAAATCATTGTAATAATGTTTTTCGGCTTTCATTTTGTAAATAAATCATGGGAAAAATACTTAAAAAAATCATATTTTGTTTTAAGTATGGATTACGGCTAAAATACAGTTTGTTACTAATCGGCAATACTGGTCTTTAATTGAAAAAATAATTTTGTTTGATAAAATTCTATAACATTTAACACACAAGAATTTTAGGAACTATAATAAGAAATATATGTTACTTGCTCACTGCAGAACAAAATAGGGTATTTTGGAAGCTTCCAAACAAAACAAAAAGAACAACTAGCAACAATTGAAAAAATAAGTCTATCTTTATTCTTAAACAGCACAAGTGTTGCCATCTACATGTTGAAAATCGATTAAATAATATTTTCAGAATGTATTTTATTGGCAACATTGGGCATTATAGCTTCAATATTATTCTAATAGTATTTCGGAGACTAAATTGGGTATGTTGCCTAAAAGCAACATCCGGCATTTAAGGGTTAAACATGTATCAATTTGTAAAGAGTTGAGGCTGTTGTTTTTCATCCTTTTATTTAACAAAAAATCTGTTATTTTTATCCTTTTATAATATTCAGCACAAATTGTACATTTTGCAGTAATATGTTGAATAATTAAAGATTTCAAATTTATATTGCAATGTTAATTTTACTCTTAGCCATTTCTTTAATACATCTGACGAAATTATATTTCGACTAAATTTGTGAAAGACCCCTAATATGCAGAAAAAAATGTACTCCAACTTTAAAAAGCTATTACTCGGTCAATTTTAATCGTAGAATAACGGGACTTTTTTTGCCTTACTTGCCAGTATAACAGGGAAATTTTACTAAATATAAATTATGGGACCGGGGGAACGTATAAAAATTTAGATTCTGTAATTCTTCACTAAATTGTTTTTTCGCTTCAAACTTTTTTTTATCTTAACCCTGCACTTAATTTTGACCATTTTGTAATTGGAAGCATGCATCTAGGACCAACGGTTGCGAAAATAAAGATCGGTCCGGTTATACGTGGACATACTGTATAATATAGATATATATATATCTGATATTTGTCACACTGTAACTCTCGTATTTATGGACCGATTTGGATGTAACTTGGTATGTTCGTAGTATTTACCAATGTATTGACCGAGTTCGTAGGGCAGCTTCATCCCCCCATCTTGTTTCAAAATGGCGGCCATATAAAAAATTTAAAAAAAATTAAATATTAAATGATGTACAAAAAAATTAGAAATTGAAAAGAGTTTTTTGTCTTATGTGTTTGACCTTGATACAAAGATTCCGGAGCATTTTTTGTTTCGTCTATATCTTAAAAAATGACTAGGTTATAGCACTTTGAATTTCTAGTGTTGCTGACATTTTGAAACGATCTAAATTTTGTCCCGCGATAACAGGCGTATTTATGGACCGATTTGAATGTAACTTGGTGTGTACATAGTAAATACTAATGATTCGTACGAGTTCGTTGGCAAACTTCATCCGCCATCTTGTTTTAAAATGGCGGCCATTTAAACAGTTTAAAAGAGTTTAAAATTTAAAATAAGGTACAATAAATTAGAAATTGAAAAAGATTTTGTTCTTATATGTTTGATCTTGATACAAAGATTTCGGAGCATTTTTTATTTTGCCTATATCTTAAAAAGTGGCTGATTTATAGCACTTTGAATTTCCAGCATGGCTGACATTTTGAAACGATTTCATTTTTGTCACGCGATAACACGCGTACTTATTAACCGATTTGGATGTGAGGTTGGTTGGTTGGTTGTATATGGTTTTATGGCACAAAGTCCCATGAGGGACATGCTGCGCCAAAAAAATAATTATAGACTAAAAAGGATGAAATTAAATAAAGTAGCTAAAATATAGGTAAATATGAAAGAAAATAAATAACGTAGAAAAGGTATCTGGATGGGGTTCCCATCCAGATGTTAAAACCAAAAATCAGTCATAAAACCAACGAAATAAATAAAAGATTAGATATCAAAATAAAATCCTGCGTGTTTTAAAAACGTAAAGAGTGCCCCATGAGGTGTTTCGCCGATGAGGTTTGTCATTGCTGGTAATGAAGTGTTAAAATAAATTCTATATAAGTGCCGGAGGCCCGGACAGTCAGTTAAAACATGATGAATGGTCAGATAATCATAATGACAATGTGGACACATGGGTGCATCCTCCCGAAGTAAAAGATGTTTAAGAGTGATCCTAGAATGACCAATTCTCAGACGAGTCAGAAGGACATCTGTTTTCCTTGGATAATTTGGAGGCCACGTTATGATTGTAGGTTTGATATGGTGCAATTTATTATTGTATTTTAAATCCCAACTTTCTTGCCATTTATTATGAATAAAATGGTTTATAAGTAGTTTAACGTCTGAGAATGGTATTCTATGGTGTAAGGGATTAAGAGCCAGCTTTGCCGCCTCATCTGCTTTTTCATTTCCAGGGATACCCATGTGTCCAGGTACCCAGAAAAATAAGATATTATAGCCACGTCTTGTCAACTTATTATAAAAGTCTAAGATGGACGAAACAAAGGGATGCTTTTTAAATGATTTTATAGCGTCAATAGAACTATTTGAGTCAGTATAAATGATGAAGGGTGAGATATGATGATGAGAGATGTGCGACATGGCTCTCTCTATTGCAATCAATTCGGATGTAAAGACAGAAATTGAAGGGTGCAGACGATAACTCAAGGTAGTGTCATTACAAAAAATCCCGCAGCCAACAATATCCCCACTCTTAGAACCATCCGTATAGATATCTATATAATTATTAAAGTTTGCACGATGTGCAGCAAATAGTTGTTGAAAGGCAAGAGGAGTTAGATTATTTTTATTGTAACCTTTAAAAGGATGGAGGGTGGTAATATCAGGAGGTTTCCAGGGAGGGAACTGGTACATTGGACAAGGGTTCACTTCAATATTGATTAGAGCACTATCATCAATAATTCTTCGTATTCTGGCTCCAAAAGATGGTATGCAAGATGGTCTATGCTGATAAAGGATATCATTGTCTGTATTTAAAATGTGGTTATGAAGGGGATGGCTAGGATATGAAAGGATACGGTAATACAACTGTAATGAGAGTTTATCACGAATATGATGTAATGGTGGTTCGTTACAGTCAACATAAAGGCTTAAGATTGGAGACGTACGAAATGCACCAGAGCAAACCCGGAGTGCGCTATGGTGCACAGTGTCAAGTTTTTTTAGAGCAGATTTACTGGCTGAACCATAGACCTGGCAGGCATAGTCAATTTTAGACCGGATCATGGCACGATAGATTTTAAGGAGAGAAGTACGATCTGCTCCCCAAGAGGTATTTGAAAACACCTTTAAAAGATTAAGAGATTTTTCACATTTTGTGCGTAACTGCAAGATATGTGGTAAAAAGGTTAACTTTTTATCAAAGTGAAGGCCCAGAAAACGGACACTGTCCACAACAGGAATCTGAGTTGAGTCGATAAAAATTTCAGGATCTGGATGTAGATCCCTACGTCTACAAAAGTGCACGCAAGAAGTTTTGTCTTTAGAAATGATAAAACCATTTTTATTTGTCCAATTAAGAATATGAGTGATGGCAGTTTGCAATTATCTCTCAATAAAACGAATATCTTGACCTATACACATAATGCGAAAGTCGTCAACATAGAGATCTCCCTTCACCGAAGGGGGTAATTGACCAAGGATATCATTTATTTTGATAGCAAAGAGGGTGACACTCAGGACACTGCCCTGGGATACACCCTCTTCTTGTACATAAAAACTTGATAGAGTTCCCCCAATCCTGACTTGAAAGAGACGCCTGGCGAGGAAGTTGTCAATAAAAATTGGGAGATTCCCACGAAAATCAAGATTAAACAGATCACGAAGGATCCCGTATCGCCATGTTTTGTCATAGGCTTTCGCCATGTCAAAAAAGACTGACACCAAATGGCTGCGTTTTAGAAAAGCAGTCCGAATATGATTTTCAAGATGGATCAGGTTATCGATAGTAGATCTACCTCGTCGGAATCCACTTTGAAAAGCGGCAAGCAGATTGTTAGATTCCAAAATATGCACAAGGCGGATATTTACCATTTTTTCTAGAAGTTTGCAAAGGCTGCTAGTGAGTGCAATAGGTCTGTAATTACTGGGGTCACTGGAATCTTTACCTGGTTTAGGAAAGGGAATAATAACAGCTTTACGCCAGGCATAAGGAAAGGCATGTTCAACCCAAATTCTATTATAGAAGGCAAGTAGGTTATTAAGTGAGGCGGTGGAGAGATGTTTTAGCATGGTATAGGTGATGCCATCGTGACCTGGAGCAGAGAGGTGGCTTTTTTGCAAACAACTTAGGAGCTCTGAAATCGTAAAGGGGTTATTATAGTTAAAAGAATGGCGAGAATGAAAATTGATGCGGGTAGTTTCCATTTGTCTTTTATATGATAAGAATGGTTCTGGGTATGAATCTGTGCTAGAGTTAGATGCAAGTGTATTTGCTATTGTTTCAGCAATATTTTTGGGTGAAGCTATTGTTTGACCGTTGTGATTTAGGATTGAGATATGGTTTTCGGAATATAGGCCCATACAATTTTTTACTTTTTTCCAGAGGACTTTGCTTGAGGTATTAGAGCTAATGTTAGATATGTATTGCATCCAAGATTCACGCTGGCTCTTACGACGCACTCTTCTAGCTTCCGCCTTTGCTTTTTTGAAGGCAATATAGTTTGTATTATTGGGATACCTCCGGAAGAGGTCCCAAGCCTTCTGTTGAGTTTTTTTGCAATCTGGCAATCACTGTTCCACCACGGCTTCTTGTGCCTAGGTGTAGCAGTGGATTTAGGAATGCTAATATCTGCAGCATTGATAATACACTGGGTGATATTATCTAGTGCATCATCAATATCACAGTAAATCATGTCGTTTGTAATTGTAGCCTGATTTTCGAAAGATGGCCAATTTGCTCTGTCATAAATATAGCGCTTAAAATAAGTATTAGAGTCCCTGTTAGGAGTAGTCTGTGTGATAAATGTTGGAAAATGGTCACTGCCGTGCAGGTCATTTGAGACCCAGAAGTTCCAGAATGGATAAACAGATGGGGAGCAGATTGTAAGGTCTATTGCATGAAAAGTGTGAGTTGGTTCATGAAAGTAAGTGTTATCTCCATTATTAAGCAGGCATAAGCCATTGTCAGATATTAATTTCTCAATAACATCACCACGCTGATTAGAATCGGTATTTCCCCACAGTTGACTATGTGCATTAAAGTCTCCAACAATGATGTAAGGAGTGGGGAGATGTAGAAGGAGATTATCAAGAGTAGCTGACTGAATAGACTGATTTGGCGGTAAGTATAAGGTGCAAATTGTTATTAGCCGGTTAATATGTACACGGACTGCAACAGCTTGTAAATTTGTGTTTAGATTAATATGCGTATGGGGTAGGTTGCGAGAGATGAAAAGAGCCACTCCACCTGTGGCCCTTTCACTACCAGTAAAATCTTTTCTGTATGTAGCATAAGTGCGCAATTTTGCTTTGTCATTGGGTTTAAGATGGGTTTCTTGTAACGCTAAACATAGTGGTTGATGGTCATGAAGAATGTTGCGGATTTCATCATATTTATTATGATAGCCACGGCAGTTCCACGAGATAATATTAGACATGAATGATTTTTCTTTAGTAATATATCTGCGTTAAGTTATTCGGAGATAGTCATACTATCTCCATCGTTAAATTCTTCATCCGAATCTGGGTGAAGAGCTAGAGCATCATCTTCCTCCATTTTATCTGTCTGTTTTGGGTGGATTTCTTTTTTGGATGTTTTACTCTTTCTCTTTTTGGCTGCATTTTCAGATGGCACAGTGACTTTAACTGTTGGCAGGTTAAATTTCTCTGCATAAAATTTACGGTTTGGTTTCACAGATGGCGTTTTTGTGTTATTTTGAGAACCTCTTTTATGGATTGGAAGTTTAGAGATTAAAGATTGTGACGAGGTATTTTGTTGTGAATTAGGAACAAATTTTGATAAGTTAGGATGAGCAGATTTTGGTGACTTAGGAGGAGCAGCAGCTTGCGTTGATCTATTTGTCTTACCAGAATTATTAGACAGGTTATTTTCTTTTTGATTAGGTTGGCAATTATTTTCAGTGGGAAAATCGGTTTGGGTTGCAATAGTTTTATGAGTTTTTTGGACTGTTTTAGACAAAGCAGCAGCATATGATACACCAACTGTGGGTGTCCTGGATTCAACTATTTTTCTAGCCTCGGGGTAAGATAAATTTTCTTTTGTTCGTATTGTTTGTATCTCTTTTTCTTTTCGCCACTGCTCGCAGGATCTGGAATAAGATGGGTGCTCTTTTTTGCAGTTTACACAAGAAGGTGGTGCATTGCACTGTACACTTTCGTGGCCAACTGCACTACACCGACCACATGTGGTTTTACCTCGGCATGAGGTTTTTGAGTGCCCAAAGCGTTGACAATTAAAACAACGCAGTGGGTTTGGGATATAAGGTCTGACAGAACATGAAAGATATCCGGCTTTTATACATTTGGGTAGGTTTGGCGAGTTAAAAGTAAGTATTATATGCTTGGTAGGTATCTGAATTTGATTCGCTGGTATTTGTTCATCTTTACGGGTGATTTTTATACGTCTAGCTCCTATGACATTTTGTTCCCTTAAGTTTTCCACTATTTCATCTTCGGTTACATGCAGGAGGTCAGATTCTGAGATCACCCCACGAGAAGTGTTGAGGGTTCTATGTGGGATTACGGAAATCGGGATATTTGCAAAATGTGTACATTTCTTTAAACGTATGGCTTGTTTGCTATTGTTTACTTCAATAAAAAGATCACCAGATCGAATTTTTTTTATGGTCTTTGGTTCACCAATCAATCCTTGGATAGATTTGTGAATCAGAAAGGGAGAGGTCTTGTCAAAACTGCCTTCTTGTCTTTTGATAACAAAGAATCTTTCAGCACATGAATTGGTATTGGAGGCAATATCATCATCTCTATCAGCACACAACTTATTTCGGTTCGCATTCTCTCCACATGGGAGAGGATTTAAAGGAAGTAAAGTTTTTCCATCCATATTGAAATAAAAAAATCAATTCAGACCCCGGTCGCACCACCCACCACCGAGCCCAACAAGGGGATGCACATTCGTGCACCAGTGCTAACCAGGGCCCATACGGTCACAAGACACTCCTATGCCAGTCTCCACCCTTAACGAGATAGCTAGTAAGTACTCGCTCGCTTGATCCCCAGCCAGTGACAAGTCAGCTGACCAGCCAATTGATGCATACGGGACCAATATGCACCTCCCGTCTACCTGAAGCAGGGGCCAAAGCAGCGTGTTGGTTTCCCTCAACTGCCAGGATCCCCCTTTCCAGGGACACGGGTCGCCACGTACGGCAAACACGTGGGTGGTTTACAATTCTCCATGAGTCGATATACAGGATGACATCGGCTCATACAGAATTGCCCTCACCTCCGAAGAGGAAACCACAACGAGAGTGAAACAAAGAGGAAAGAAAGACAAGAGAAAAGAGGAAAAGGAAAAGAGAAAGATCGCTCAGGTGCCCGGGGTTGCGAAACCCGTGAATACCTAAAGAAGGTATCCCCCTGGGGGAGATTTGGATGTGAGAAGGCATGTTTATAGTATATAGCAATGTCTCCACCAAGTTAGCTGGCCAGCTGCATCCGCAATCTTGCTTGAAAATGGCGGCCATTAATTTTATGTTATTTAAATTTAAAATGACGTACAAAAAAATAGAAACTGAAAAAGATTTCTTTCTTAAATGTTTGCCCGTGATACAAGGATTCCAGAGCATTTTTTTTTTGTCTTTATCTTTAAAAATGGTTGAAATATAGCACTTTAAATTTCTAATGTGGGTGACATTTTGAAAAATCTCATTTTAGGTAGCTTTCATTACAAAAAACTACCCATTGAAGCCGTTCGGAGGTAAGCGATTTAAAAAAATTTGGTATATTTTCATGACCCCCAGACCCCGAAACCACCCTCCGTTCAAATGTTGATATATATATATATATATCTACCCTATATACATATAATCCTAATGAAACGAATTTATGAAACGGATATATGAATCGAAATTATGAAACGGATATATGAATCGACTGATTAAACAACTGATTATGTTTCAAGCGATTTCTCCTAAAATATGGAATACTTTGCGATGAAATTAACACCAAAAATCAGAATTGATCCACAGATCTCAAAACTGGTATTAGAATTTTTAAATTCAAATTAGTTTTCGAAATATTAATTTTTTTCTAATTTTATATACATTTTTCTAATGATGGCAACTCAAATTTTAATCAAAGAGATATTTTGTTTTCATATTTCAGAAAAGGTTGACAGGGTAACCCGGCTATTGTTGTTTATTTGATAGTAAATGTTTATTTACTTTTATTTCTTTTTATAAATTATATAAATTATTTTGTTCTATAATTATTAATTATTTCTTTTATATTTCCTTTAGAAAATAATAGAAAATAATTAAAAAATACGGTACTACTTAGTTATTCTTCGACCAGTTTCGCCAAATTATATAAATCGCCAAATTATACAAATTGACATTATTTTTATTTTAAATAACGAAAGAACAAAGAAATTAGTATAACATTAATAAATATACAAACAAAAATTCGAAATAAAAATCACTTGATGACGTAAACACGTGTAACTTGCTTAAAGTCAAGTGATTGTGACATTTACGATGAACCATTATTGTCATTTAATCTTATAGTTTGGCGATAGACTTTTGGTCGACGGGATAACTAAGTAATACCAAAAATGCATATGTAAGTAGTATTTAAAAACGAAGTTTTCGCCAAATTTTCGTAAAAAAAAAATCACGCCAAACCTGCTGTGCGTATATGACATCTGGCCACTCGAAAAAAAGAATGCTAACTGGCGAGTTCAAAAAAAGCTATTGGCGAGATTTGCATCCTGCTAGCGTAACAGCACCAAACATTCTTTGCAACCATGGCAAATTTTATGTAGTTTTATTCGAAAAAAAATTTTTGATTTTTTAAACAAAATGGAAAGCTTATGGTCCCATACTGGCGCGATTTTTTTCTGACGCCAATGTCATATACCAGACGGGCACTTAACTGGCGCCAAAGTATCGTTATTTTGCTTGATATGGTAAGTCGGATGTTGTTGCTTATGCTGTTGATGCATTCCCCAAATTGGCGTCGTTAAAAAATCGCGCCAATATGCGACGTATATGATATCTGTGCCAAACTTTCATATGAACGGCGAAGGGATCAGACCGTATTTGTTTATGGCAGTTGATGACTTGAACTATTATAATATAGATGAAATGATGGCGATAGAATAATATTTGGGGACATAACACCTGTGCCTGAATAACATTAAAGTACCAAAATGGCACCTAGAGTATAAAAAGCGAAGTGGTCCGCCTGGAACTGTTGATGATAGTCACATGACTTAGGCTTTTGTTATAGAGAGTGTTTTAAAATGCCGGGAGACAAAGACTCTGTATACTTATTTTATTTTAGCTTCTTTTCAAATGTTTAACTGATCCTCTTTAATTAAAAACGAAAACAACCATTGGATGTCTTAACAGCAACTAATTCGCCCTTAAATTTGTGCAATCAAAGGGAATTGAATGGAAACCCGTTTACAGGGAGATCTGCACAGCTTTTTTCAGTATAATTCAATCTTCTCTAATATTTTTAAAACCCATCAGATTAGCGTGTTTTTAGATTCTGCGGTGTCTGTACGAGGTTTGGCGAGCGTAGCTTGCAGGGGGCGGAGCCCCATAATATATATATATATATAATATATATATATATATATATATATATATATATATATATATATATATATATATATATATGTGATCTTTGTCACACTTTAACTCTCGTATTTATGGACCGATTTGGATGAAACTTCGTATATACGTAGTACATACCAATGTCTCAACCGAGTTCGTTGGCCAGCTTCATCCGAAATGTTGTTTCAAAATGGCGGCCATTTAATTTTTTTAAATTTTTTATAAAAAATTTTAATTTGAAATGTGGTACCAAAATATTGAAAATTAAAAATATATTTTTCTTGTGTGTTTGACCTATATTTTCTAGTGATAAGTTGTCACATGACTTTGATAACCTTGAGTAATTTTTCCTTCTGGTCTTTAAATTCGTTGTTCTTGGAGTATCCTCCTCTTTTTCTGATGAAGAACTCATTTTGTGTGCTTTTGTCCTTTACTTTTCTTTATCAGTTTTTGTATGGAGTCAAATACTTTATCAGCGTTTGTTCCTAGATGTAATAGTTATTTTCAGTTTTTCTACTTCTAGTAGTTTGAATGGAAATTTTTACTGGATTTTTAGAATTTTCTTTTTAGTATTTTACTAGTGATTTTAGTGTTTTTACTACACTAATTTTAGTTATTTTAGATTTTTCGGTATTCCTTTTAACCACAGCTACTTTTTCTCAGCGACTGGGTTTGACGCTATTTAGGTTGTTATTATTTTTCAAGATTTTTAAGTTTCTTTAAATGCAAGATAATAAGTATTTATATGCAGGATAAAGGATAAGGGATCACTAAGCCCCCACTATACATCTTTGAAAGAAAGGTATATAGAAAGAAAAAAGCAAAAACCAATAGTCGAAACTATTGAAAATGACTAAGAATAATAAATTTGGAACAGTGGGGTCATTTTTTGAAAAATAAAAGAAAAATAATAAAAAAATTAATGGATTTAAAAGAAGCAATAGCCGAAAATTTGAACATAATGGAACAATTAGAAATGATGTTCAAGTTGCTAAGAAAACGTGAAGCAAAACACGACCAGGAAGCAACAAATTTCATGAATAATATCAAAGCAAAAATTCGAATACTTCAAGATTCAGAAAAAGAAAAAAGTCAAATAATACTGGCACTAAAGGAGCAAAATAAGAAGACTCAATAAAATCTAGAAGAAAATGAACAAAACCATGAAGAAACAATAGAAGCAATAAATAAAGAAATGGATCGGCTAATGGAAGAGAATGAAAAAATGAAAAAACTGATTCAAGAGAAAGAACAAAAGTTAAAACTATCATTACAGTTTCCAGAGGAAAAGGATTTAAATAGTACTAAATTGGGAGAAATTAAGGAAATCTACGGGAAATTGAGGGCCTCACACCAAAAATTACAACAAGAATTAGAAATCAAAAATGAACAACAAGAGCAAAACAATCAAGCATTGAAAACAATGACAAAACTATATGGAAAGCTGGAAGAAAGGCTAGAAAACATAATAAAGCTCGCAGACCAAGTAAAAGAACCAGAACAAAGTAATTCGTTAAAACAAACTGAATTAAATAAAGAATTCACATATGCCTCAGTAACGTCAGCATCAGCACCGATCTACTCTAAATAAGCATTACTGCTAACGAGAAAAATAAATACAAGGCTTTCAATGTTTAGCATAAGGGAAGCACTCAATACAGAAATTAACTTAAAGACAAACAAAATCAAAATATTCAGCACGCTCTCGAAGGATAAAAACACACTCGTAGTGAGGTCAGAAACAAATGAAGATGTGGACAAACTCTCAGATCTGATTGAGGAAAGTGAGAAAATAAATTCACTGGTCTCATTAAAATACGCAGCAGAAAGGAGAAGGGAGATATTAATAATGGGAATTCCAAAAACTGTAACACCAGAAGAAATTAAACTCAAAATAAAAGAAGAATATGCGGAAGACGTATTCGAAAATTTACATAAAGAAATTTCAAGGGAAAAAGCAAAATCATATCAATTAATGATAGACTTGGATGACTCAATGGCAATTAGGCTACTCAAAAAAGGTAGAATTTTGGTTGGCTTTTTGTCATGTCAAATTAGACCCTACTCACCAGTCATAAGATGCAGCAATTGTCAATACTATGGGCATACCACCGAAAAATGTAGAAGAAACTCAACATGTGCGTATTGTGCTAAAAATCACGAATCTAAAAATTGCCCAATTCAAAAAGAAACAAGAAAACAGAAATGCATAAACTGCACAAACACAGTATTCCCAGATGGAAGAGCGTATGACTATAATCATGCAGCAAACTCATCAAGATGTCAAGTGTATCAAAATATAATGCAACAAAGAAACCTTATAATAAATCAAGTTCAAGCAAATTCCCGTCGATAATCTTAAATAAAGAAAACTCCTCTAAAAATTCTAAAACAACAACTTCTTCGCTAGAAATCACAAATAGTTTGAAAGAAATAAAAATTGCTCAACTGAACCTACAAAAAATACGTTCTGCGACAGCTTCACTGTTCGCCTTTTTACTTAGAAATAATTACACAGCTGCATGTATACAGGACTGTTGTATAACAGCTAATAGGCCACATGGGATTCCAAAAACAACACCGTGCTACTCATCTCTGTCAAAAAATTGTTTCATCGTAATACTAGACTCGAGAGTACAACATCTACAAGTCCAACAAAATGATCACTCAGTGTTTGTAAATATTTTAACAACAGCGGGCTATATAACATTGGGTACACAGTATACGGCACCATCACAGGACATAAAAGAAGATTTACAGACCTGGTCAAGTAGAAGGGGAATGTCCAATAAATTCTTGTTGTTGGGTGATCTAAATGCCCATAGTCAGCTTTGGGGATATGGAAATGACGATGATAGAGGCCATCATGTCATCAGTCAAATGAGTACACAGCGTCTACTAGTTGTGAATAACACGCACAGCATCCCGACCTTTGAAGTTAAACACTTGAAAGGATGGCCGGATTTAGCGCTGTCATCGTTTCAACTCTTTCAATATATAAAAGGTTGGGAAGTTGAAGAAAGCATGGATTATGGAGATCACAGATTGGCAACAACGAGTCTTTCCCTACAAATACCAGATTTACCGAAACGTAGATACAGAACGAAAGGAATATCACTAACAAAATTTAATAATGCAATTAAGAAAAACATAGAAGAAAGAAACTTAAATTTCAAAGGTATAAGTACACCAGAAGAGTTTGAAGAAAGATATGCATTGTTCATATCACTGGTAAAAGAAAATTGTGAAACTCACTTCAAGAAAAGGAAAAGCTCGTTCAAACCATCAATCTCGTGGTGGAATGAAAATTTGAGAAAACAAAGGAACTATGTTAGAGCTCTGAGAAAAGTTACGAAAACTCCGGAAGCAGTACCAGATAACTACATAAAATTCAAATCTGAAAGAGCGAAATACAAAAAGTTCATTCAAGAAGCAAAATCTAAAGCTTGGAAAAGTTTTTGTCGAAACACAAAAGAGCCTTACGGCAAGTTTAAAAAGATCGCTTTTCAGGACTTCTATAGGCAGGAGACTTACGCACTTTCAATCTCAACCCATCAAACTCAAACAAGACAAACATTTTTTCAAGATATAACAAATGAAATATTTGGACCATCAAAGGAAACCCAACCTTATATATTCAAACCAAACTCCACAGTACCAAAAATTTTATTACAGGAAATAAAACAAGCAATCTATGCTTTTAACAAAAACAAAGCTCCTGGTCCAGATGAAATAGACCACGTAATACTCAGAAATCTATTCAAGACGCAGCCAGAATTAATACAAGAAATGTACAACACATTATTAACTCTGAATTATTTTCCTCATGATTGGAAAGTCGGTGAAGCTGTTTTCTTTCTAAAACCAGGCAAACCAGCAAATGAAGCGGCATCTTATAGACCGATAACCCTACTTTCAGTATTTGGAAAGGTCTACAAAAAATACTTCTAAAAAGAATAAATTACTATCTGCATACAACAAATAAAACCTTTACTTCCCAGCATGGCTTCTAGGTAAATAGATCAACGGAAACAGCAATAAGAGACCTTTTCTCACAAATAGATTTACTTAAGCAAGAAGATGTATATATTTCCCTCCTATCTATAGACTTTAAGAATGCATTCGACAACTTGCCGTGGGATATTACAATACAACAATTAGAAGAGTTACAAATAGAAGAAGCATATGTCAACACCATAAGGTCCTATTTATCGAAGAGGGGCATGTATCAAAATTGGCTACTAGAAATCCTACATTGGCTCTCTAAGGGCTGCCCTCAGGGATCCTGTTTAGGACCTTTCCTGTGGAGAGTGTTTATACAGAAGTTAATAAATTTACTAAGAAGAAGAGGATTTCGAGTGATAGCGTTTGCAGACGATATATTGTTGGTGGTGTATGGAAGAACAAGAAAAATACTAGAAGAGATGGCCAGGGAGGCTTTGCAAATAGTGAGTGACTGGGCAGACTTAAACCAAATGAACATCTCATATGGAAAATGTAAGGCATTAAATCTCAGAAAACCTAAATATCTAAAAAGAGCTCCAATCTTTAAATAATTACAGATTGAAATCCGAAATTACGCTCCTATACCTTGGTTTAACCCTAGATAAAACACTGTCATTTTTGCCTCACCTAAGAAATAAAAGAACAGAGCTGAATTCAATAATCCAGAATCTACTAAAACTTACATCAAAAAAGAAGGAATAAATAAAAATATTTAAAAATCTGGTATATAACAATCTTAGAAAAGAAGATAACGTATGGAGCAGCTGTTTGGTACGACCACCTACAGAAATCTCATGGGCTTCGCTTACTGTCCTCAATACAGGCCCAGTGCCTTCTTTTTGTGTCGGGCGCATATAGAAAAACGGCCACCCTTGCACTTTGTGCCTTAACAGGAATCCCTCCACTGCATCTCAGGGTAGCTCAGATTGCTACATCGGGGAAAGTACTAAGATTGGGGACACCAGTAGAAGACTTTACACCAGAATTCTATCAAGGTAAATCCCCATACTCATCAGTATGTCCTTACAAAAATTACCTACACAAGGCAAATGAAAACCTCCAAATGGAAGTACAAATCTACACAGACGGCTCCAAAATGGAAGAAGGGACGGGGTTAGCGTTCTGTGCATACGAAAACTCAATCTTGTGCCATACTTTTCAAACAAAATTAAGGATAGAAAACACCGTATACCAGTCGGAAACGCTAGCGGTACTTCGAGCAGTGGAATGGATGGAAAAAAGCAAGTACGGAAGTGCAATAATATATTCAGATAGCCTCTCGAGCATACAAGCCATTGAAGACAGCACAACAAAAATAGCACTGGTCCAGAATATAATTCAATTACTACAGAATACAAATAAAAAGATAATACTAAAATGGATAAAAGGACACTCCGGAATAGCAGGAAACGAAGCAGTAGATCAAAAGGCAAAAGAAGCAATCAAAAATCCTAACTTACCAGAAGTATTTCTACCTTTCCCACCATCTCATCTCAAACAACAACTAAAATTACAAATACAACAGGAATGGCAGAGAATTTGGGACTCTGATCATAGAGGAAGGTTTACATATTCACTTCTACCTATTGTCTCAGAGGAGACATTACTATCACACAGAAACCTCTTCTTGTTTGCAACAAATCACGGGCCCTTTCCAGATTATCTTGTAAAGTTCGGAAAAGTCGACTCGGGCTACTGCACGTGTGGAAAACGAGGAACTTCGTTGCACTACGTAACGGAATGCACACTAACATCCATATACCACCTCAGAATCTCCAGAACGATAAGTCTCTCTTCATGGTTCAAAATAATCAGAAAACAACCAGCACTATTACAAAAAATTATAAACTGCATAACACTGATTGAAAACAATCAAGGACTTTTCCAAATGACTCCACAGGACCTATTATATGATAATGATGATCAGCTATTGAACTAATCAAACAAACTTTTACTTTAACAATAACACTAATTCTATAACTGTTTTAAAGAAACATTATAGGTTATACGTCTGTAAAGCGCTCAACTCGGCTATCTTACTATTGTTACCTATACTTATTTCATTATCTCAATTATTTGTTGTTACCTACCATTATTTTATTACTCAATAATTGCTCTGTAATTTTTTTTTTTTAAATAGACATTGCTGGGTGGGGCTAGTTGAGCTCAAACCAATTGGTAGGCCTCCCCGCCTGGCTGAATCTGAATCTGAATCTGAATCTGTGTGTTTGACCTTGATACAAAGATTCCGGAGCAGTTTTTGTTTCGTTTATATCTTAAAAAATGGCTCAGTTATAGCACTTTGAATTTCTAGCGTGGCTGACATTTTGAAACGACCTGATTTTTGTCACGCGATAACAGGCGTATTTATGAACCGATTTGGATGTACCTTCGTGTATACGTAGTACATACCAATGTCTCGACTGACTTCGTTGGCCAGCTTCATCCGCCATCTTGTTTCAAATGGCGGCCATTTAAAATTTTTTTTTAATTTTTTTTAATTTGAAATGTGGTACCAAAAAATTGAAAATTAAAAAATATTTTTTTCTTTTGTGTTTGACCTTGATACAAAGATTCCCGAGCAGTTTTTGTTTCATTTATATCTTTAAAAAGTACTTCCGACCAGTGCCGGGAGGAAGAGGTAGCTTTAATATTCCTTATTTTTAAAAAGCTATCATATATTATTCATACACACGAAGCTCCATTTAGTGGAAACCGATTATAGGAGATTCAATACTAATTTTTATCAATACTGAATCATTATGAATGAGAATTTCGCGAAATTAGCCAGCTTTATCCAAGCTGCTTTTAATTAAAGTAACTTATATTTGGTTTCCAAATTCGGCGATATCTTGAAGTGCCTGCCCTTTTAAGACAACATGGTGGATGAGGCTAACCAGTGAATTTGGTCGAGACCTTAGTAATTCCTGTGCACATGCTCACTCACATCGGAATCGGTTGATATATTCGAGTGAGGTCGCAGGCAAAAATTCCGATTTTTCAAAATGTCACCCACATAAAGAAATTCAAACTGCTATATCTGAGCCATTTTTTAATATAAAGACAAAACAAAAAATGCTCCGGAATCCTTATATCAAATTCAAATACTTAAGAAAGAAACCTTTTTCAATTTCTAATTTTTTTGTACCTCACTTTAAATAAAAAATTTGCTAATTTAATGGCCGCCATTTTGAAACAAGAGGGCGGATGAAGCTGGCCAGTGAACTTGGTCGAGACATTGCTATATACTATCCATATGCCTTCTTACATCCAAATAGGTTGATAAATACGTGTGTTATCACGTGACAAATATTAGATCGTTTCAAAATGTCAGCCATGTTAGAAATTCAAAGTGCTATAACTCATCCATTTTTTAAGATATAGACGAAGAAAAAACTGCCCCGGAATCTTTGTATCAAGGTCAAACACATAAAAAAAACCTTTTTCATTTTCCAGTTTTTTTATACCTAATTTTAAATTTTAAATTTAAAAATTTTAAATGTTCCCTTTTGAAAGAAGATGACGAATGAAGCTTGCCTACGAACTCGGTCGAGACATTGGTATGTACTATGTACACACCAAGTTACATCCAAATCGGTTCACAAATACGCCTGTTACCGCATGACAAAAATCAGGTCGTTCAAAATGTCAGCCACAATAGAAATTCAAAATGCTATAACTCAGCCATTTTATTAGATATAGACAAAACAAAAACTGTTCAGGAACCTTTGTATTAAGGTCAAACGCATAAGAAAAAAATCTTTTTCATTTTCCAATTTTTTGATACCTCATTTTAAATTTAAATTTTTTTTAAAAAATTTAAATTGCCGCCATTTTGAAACAAGATGGCGGATGAAGCTGGCCAACGAACTCTGTCGAGACATTGGTGTGTACTTTGTACACACCAAGGTACATCCATATCGGTTCATGAATACGACTGTTATCGCGTGACAAATATCAGGACGTTTCAAAATGTCAGCCACGCTAGAAATTCAAAGTGCTATAACTCAGCCATTTTTTTAAGATATAGACGAAACAAAAACTGCTCCGGAATCTTTGTATCAAGCTCAAATACATAACAAAATAATATTTTTTAATTTTTGATTTTTTGGTACAACATTTCAAATTTTAATTTTATTTTTTAATTTTAAATGGCCGTCATTTTGAAACAAGATGGCGGATGAAGCTGGCCAACGAACTCGGTCGAGACATTCATATGTACTATGTACACACCGAGTATCATCCAAATCGGTTCATAAATACGAGAGTTACAGTGTGACAAAGATCAGATTTATACATACATATGGATGTATACAGGGTGTCACGTCTCAACGGTGTCCAATGGCTAATTTCTAAACCGTTAGTCATAGACATATAGTTCCAATTAGAAAAATGCTTTAAATTAGGTAAAGAAATATTTTAAAATCCATTTGGGTCAATGAGAAAATTTCTTAAAAAATTACGAAATTTAAATTTTTATACGGTCCCCCGGTCCTATAAGTTATATTTAGTAAAATTTTCCTATTACACTGACAAGTAAGACAAAAAAAGTCATATTCATTTAACACTAAAATTGTGCGAGTTATGAAACTTAAAAAATGCATGACTTTTGCCACTTTTCTGCTCTGAAAACAAATGAGTTCTGCTTGGTTTTGAGGGGTCACATTCCAAGTGCTTAATGTATTCGAAGATCTAATTTCATGTGTATCCGCGCTTTGAAAAAAATCGTACAAGTATTACGATTAAGTTAACCTTTATTAAGTTTCAGATTGGCTGAAATATCATATGTTTTATTTTGTCAGGATTTGAAACTGTTTCTTTTCAGATTTCTTTTAATAAAATTATGTTCTTTTTATAAGTTTTTATGCTACTTCAACAATCTGATGTATGTTTCTTCAGTACAAAATTTGTCTTCGAACTTTAACCCACTTTCAAATATCCGATCGAGATTACATTTTACATACTGGCACAAATTCGATAACAATCTAGTATTATTATGATTTTCGGTGGTTACCATTTATACTTATTTTACAGGATAACACAAAAAAATTCGGATAGATTACCGCCAAGAAGTTTAAGAAAAAGTTTTAGATTAGATAATACAAGATGGAGATTGTTGGGGTTTTTTTTACTTTTATGTATTTTTTAGCACTGAATCCGAAAATTACCTTAATTTTTAACCATCATGTCAGGATATTTCGCAAATCATAAATTGTCGTATTTAAAGAATAACAAAAATCGTATACTATAAAGTAGAGGAGATGGTTGTGTTTTTTATCTTTTGATAATTGATTTTTACGCACTGTTTAGCACTAAATCTGAAAATGACTTTCATTTTTAACCATCACGTTAGAATTTTTTTGAGAATGTTTAAGTTAAAATATAGCGAAAATCTCATACTATAAAACATATGTAAAACTTATTTTATTTTATTTTATTTTATTCAATAATTTGTTCGATATTTTTGCTTATCTTGGGATTCTTACAGCTGGGTGGTGTGATGAGATGAGGGAGAGATTAAATTTTAACTTTGAACTTTTTAACTTTAAAATTTATAATTTGCGAAAAATACTGATGTGATGGGTAAAAATGCAGGTCAGTTCCGGATTCAGCGGTACAGAATACATAAGAATCAATTATCAAAAGCTAAAAAACATGAAATAACCCAACTTTTACAGACTAGTGTAATCTGATAATATTTTAAAATACCTATCATTTTGTAAAGAGTTGAGGCTGTTAATTTAGCATAATTTTATTTAACAAAAATTCTGTTTTTTTCTTTCTTCTTAAATGTTTATTACAAATTGTATATTTTGCTTTAATAGGTCAAAATGACTAAAGATTTCAAATTTATATTTCAATGTTAATTTTACTCTCAACCATTTTTTAATATATCTGACGAAATCATATTTCGACTAAATTTGTGAATGACCCCCAATTTGCAGCAAAAAATATGCTTCATCTTTAAACAGGTATTACTCGGTCAATTTTAATCGTAGAACAACGCGACTTTTTCTGTATTACTTGTCAGCGTAAAAGGAAAATTTTACTAAATATAACTTATAGGACCGGGACCGTATAAAAATTTAAATTTCGTAATTTTTTAAGAAATGTTTTTATTGACTCAAATCGCTTTTAAAATATTTCTTTACCTGATTTAAAACATTTTTGTAATTGGAACTATATGTCTATGACTAACGGTTTAGGAATTAGCCATTGGACACCGTTGAGATCGGACACCCTGTATATATGGATATACATATATGGATATATATATATATATATATATATATATATATCAACATTTGAACGGAGGGTGGTTTCGATGTCTGGGGGTCATGGTCGATGAAAATATACCAAATTTTTTTGAAATCGCTTTCCTCCGAACGGCTGCAGTAGGTAGATTTTTGTAATGAAAGGTACCTAAAACGGCTCAGTTATACACTTTTAATTTCTAGCGTGGCTGACATTTTGAAATGACCTGATATTTGTCACGCGATAACAGGCGTATTTATGAACCGATTTGGATGTACCTTCGTGTATACATAATACATACCAATGTCTCGACGAGTTCGTTCGCCAGCTTCATCCGCTATCTTGTTTCAAAATAGCGGACATTTAAGAAAATTTTTTTTTTAAGTTTAAAATGAGATACCAAGAAATTCGAAAATGAAAAAAAATTTTTTGTATGTGTTTGACCTCAATGCAAAGATTCCAGAACAGTTTTTTGTTTCGTCTATATCTAGAAAAATGTCTGAGTTATAGCATTTTAAATTTATATTGTGGCTGACATTTTGAAACGGCCTGATTTTTGTGACGCAATAACAAGCGTATTTATGAACCGATTTGGATGTAACTTGGTGTGTACATAGTACATACCAATATCTAGATCGAGTTCGTTGGCCAGCTTTATTCGCCATCTTGTTTCAAAAGAGCTGCCTTAAAAAAAAATTATTTAAAATTTAAAGTGAGGTACCAAAAAATGTGAAAATGAAAAAAGATTTTTTTAAGTGTTTGACCTTGATGCAAAGATTCCGGAGCAGTTTTTGTTTCGTCTATATCTTAAAAAATGGTTGAATTATAGCACTTTGAATTTCTAGCATGGCTGACATCTTGAAACGATCTGATATTTGTTACGCGATAACACGTCTATTTATTAACCTATTTCGATGTAAGAAGGCATGTGGATACTATATAGCAATGGCAGCCAGTAACTAAAAATATATATTTAAAGTAAGGTGCAAAAAAATTAGAAATTTGAAAAGGTTTCTTTTTAAGTATTTGACCTCGATATAATGATTCCGGTGCATTTTTTGTTTTGTCTTTATCTTGAAAACGGCTCAGATATAGCAGTTTGAATTTCTAATGTGGGTGACTTTGAAAAATCTGATTTTTTGCTTGCGAAAGCACTCGTATATCAACCGATTCCGGTGTGAGTGAGCATGTGCATAGGAATTACTATGGTCTCGACCAAGTTCACTGGTTAGCCTCCTCCTCCATGTTGTCTTAAAATGGCAGGAACTTCAAGATATCGCCGAATTTGGCAACCAAATATCAGTTACTTTAACTAAAAGCAGCTTGGATAAAGCTGACTAATTTCGCGAAATTCTCATTCATAATGATTTAGTATTAATAAAAATTAGTATTGAATCTCCTTTAATCGGTTTTCACTAAATTGAGCTTTGTGCGTTTGAATAATATAAGCTGGCTTTTTAAAAATAAGGAATATGAAAGATACTTCTTCCTCCCGGCACTGGCCGGAAGGACTTTTTTACCTGCGACAGCAATCGTATATATCAACCTATTCCAATGTGAGTGAGCATGTTCACGAGAATTACAAAGGTCTCGACTAAGTTCTTTGGTTAGCTTCACCCATCATGTTGTTTTAAAATGGCGGGCACTTAAAGATATCGTCGAAATTGGCGAAAACCAGTTTGGATACAGCTGACAAATTTCTCGAAATTTTCATCCACATTCTGTGTTGACAAAAATTAGTATTGAATCTTCTATAATCGGGTTCCACTAATTTGAGCTTCGTGTGTTTGAATAGTATAAGCTGGCTTTTTAAAAATAAGGAATATGAAACCTATCTCTTTCTCCCAGCATTGACCGGAAGGACATTTTTTTTTTAATCTTAGGTGTGTCCCAACGAAATAAAGCCATCGTAATTGAGTGCCGTAACTGGGCACAAAACAAACAAATATATTTAAAAAGTCTATATAGAAATACATATTTACAAGGAGTAACTCACTTCTAGCCCCACCTGGGCAGGAGAAAAAGGTAAATATGTATAAAAAGAGGGGGGGGGAAGTGTCCCGCCTAAATAAAGCCACTGCCAATATTAGTATTTATTGGTAACTACCGGCATTCGAGCTGCTGAGTTCAACATGTTTATGACATCAGGAAGTCGTCAAGTACTTGTTCTGTGGCAGTCGAACTTTGTACGGACTTTAGAAGGTTGTATTTTCTATTTCTCCTGCTGTATTGCAATGTGAAAGAAAACCCAGCTCTCAAAGTTTGACAAAGGACAAATAACAGCTTTTAAGGAACGAGGTCTTTCACATAAACCAATATCTAAGCAAATCAAGCGATCTAAAACCGTAATAGAAATTTTTTTTAATCAGGGAACTGCGTACGGGTATAAAAAAAGGAGATGTAGCTGCAGAAAAATGACTTCCAGGCAGGCAAGAGTAGTTTTACGTCGTCTTTCAGGAGGTGGTATTTCCCTAAAATAGTTTGCCAAAGAGGATAACATCCCTGTGACAAAATCAACACTGTCACGAATGGAAAAACGTACAAGCAACTTGCGATAGAAGAAAAGGAAACAGCAGCACATGTTGAAAGCTATCCACATGCAAAGGAGGGTCGACTGGGCCAAATATAATCAAACCTTGAAAGACCAGAGACATCGTCTTATAGTCTCAGATGAGAAAAAAAATTAATCTGGATGGGCCTGACGGCCTTGCTTTCTATTGGTATAACATGATGAAAGAAGAGGAAATTTTCTCCAAAAGACAGCAAGGTGGAGGGTCATTAATGGTGTGGAGAGGCTTCGGCTATGGAGGTAAACATAACCTGGCTGTTCTCTCAGGCCGCATGAAGGCTTCCGATTACCAAGAAATGCTAGAAAACCATTTACTGCCATTTTCAAACAGAATTGGTAGATTAAGTTGTATTTTTCAGTAGGAAAAACGTCCATTCACGCTACAAAATCGTCCTGGGAATGGTTATTGCAGAATCAGGTGCATGTCACGGAATGACCTGCCCTTTTTCCATGATCTGAGTCCCCAAGAAAATGTGTGTGGTGTCCTCAGTAAGGCTGTATATACCAATGGCCGACAGTTTCAGTCGGTGGCAAAATTGAAGGTCGTCATCATTGAAGTGTGGGAGAACATTGATGCTATTATCCACCAAGGAGTAGTAAATTGTATGCCACATCATATATTCCAAGTCAAATATAACCATGGCGTATATATTGTCTATTAACAGTAGTGGCTTTATTTCGGCGGGACACCTTTCTCCCCTCTTTTTTTTTACAAATTATTATTTTTCCTGTCCACATAATACAGGGAGTGAGTTACTCCTTGTAAATATGTATTTGTATATAGATTTTCTTAATATATTTGTTTCGTTCTTATTGGTTTGTTTCGTGTCCAATTACAGCACACAATCACGGTGGCTTTATTTTGGTGGGACACACCTTATATTAATAAAAGAACAACTCGCTCTGTGTGTGTGTGACAGTTGGCGATGGCTAGCGAAATCTACCGCACATAGAAGTCTGCAAATTCAAGAATGATTAGTTCAAGACAGGTCCTGATGCACCTAATGCTCAGATTTTTAATTTTTTAAGGGCCGGGCCCCCTGCGCCCCTTTAAGTTTTTATGCATTAAATTGTTAATAACATGCCTCTTTTCGATCCGATCTTCTTCGTTTTGGGGGTGAACTCTCCTTTCAGTTTCTACCCCATTTCTACATTTCAGTTAAGACACTGGCACCCTTTCAAGGGGCCCAGTCCAGGGCACCTTGATGTTTTAGTGCACTAAATTTTAATAGCATGCCTCTTTTCTAGCCGATCTTCGTCGTTTTTGGGGTGAATTCTCCTTTCAGTTTCTGCCCCATCGCTACATTTTCAGTTAAGATCCTGGAACCTTGTCAAGGGGCCCGGTACAGGACCCCTTGAAGTTTTAGTGCACTAAATTGTTAATAACATGCCTCTTTTCTATGCGATATTCTTCGTTTTTGGGGTGAATTCTCCTTTCAGTTTCTACCCCATTTCTACATTCAGTTAAGACCCTGGCAAACATCCAAGGGTCCCGGTACAGGGACCATTGAAGTTTTAGTGCACTAAATTGTTAATAACATGCCTCTTTTCTATCCGATCTTCGTCGTTTTTGGGGTGAATTCTCCTTTCAGTTTCTGACATATTTCTACATTTTCACTTAAGACCCTAGAACCCTTGCAAGGGGCCCAGTACAGGGTCCCTTGTAGTTTTAGTGCACTAAATTTTAATAACATGCCTCTTTTCTATCCGGTTTTCTCCGTTTTTAGGGTGAATTCTCTTTCAGTTTCTGCCACATTTCTACATTTCAGTTAATGCCCTGGAACCCTTGCAAGGGTCCCAGTACAGGGCCCCTTGAAGTTTTAGTGCACTAAATTGTTAATAACATGCCTCTTTTCTATGCGATATTCTTCGTTTTTGGGGTGAATTCTCCTTTCAGTTTCTGCCCCATTTCTACATTTTCAGTTAAGACCCTGGAACCCTGTCAAGGGGCCCAGTATAGGGCCCCTTGAAGTTTTAGTGCACTAAATTGTTAATAACATGCCTCTTTTCTATCTGGTCTTCTTAGTTTTAGGGGTGAATTCTCCTTTCAATTTCTACTCTGTTTCTACATTACAGTTAAGACCCTGGCACCCTTACAAGGGGCCCGGTACAGGGCCCCGTGAAGTTTTAGTACACTAAATTGTTAATAACATGCCTCCTTTCTATCCAATCTTCTTCGTTTTTAGGGTGAATTCTTCTTTCAGTTTCTACCCCATTTCTACATTTCACTTAAGACAATGGCATCCATGCAAGGGGCCCGGTACAGGGCCCCTTGAAGCTTTAGTGCACTAAATTTTTAATAACATGCCTCTTTTCTATCCGATCTTCTTCGTTTTGGGGGTGAATTCTCCTTTCAGTTTCTGCCCCATTTCTACATTTTCAGTTAAGACCCTGGAACCCTGTCAAGGGGCGAAGTACAGGGCCCCTTGAAGTTTTAGTGCACTAAATTTTAATAACTTGCCTCTTTTCTATCCGATCTTCTTCGTTTTTGGGGGGAATTCTCCTTTCAGTCTCTATCCTATTTCTACATTTCAGTTAAGACCCTGACAAACTTCCAAGGGGCCCAGTGCAGGGCCCCTTGAAGATTTAGTGCACTAAATTTTTAATAACATGCCTCTTTTCTATCCGATCTTCTTCATTTTTGGGGTGAATTCTCCTTTCAGTCTCTACCCCATACGCTCAATTGTTTTAGCTTCAAGCATGTTTTCCACAAGACAAACTGCATGAAGTTTGGAATTATCATGCATGGACAAAAAGAAATCACTAATTTCTGCAACATAAAATACGACATGAGGTCTTAGTATCTCGTCTGTATAACTTCGGATCGTCAAAGTGTCATTCCGAATGATATGCAGGCCCGTACGTCCACCTATGCTGATTCCAGCCAATAGCATCAACCCACCTCGTCTGTAATGTGATCTTTCACGATAGAATGTGGGATTATTTTGAGTGCCTCTTTCTTTCCATGCCAAAACACATCAGATGTCATATCGAGACTGAATCGGGACTCGTCTGTAAACGGAATTTGACTCCAACAACGTTGCCACCAAACTCGATGTTCAGTTCCCCACCTTCTTTGTGCCACACAGTGGCTTGTGGTCAACGGAATACAAACCATTGGCTTACGTGCATGGAGACCACCCTTATGAAACCTATTTCGGGCTGTTTGGCTGGACACCCTTCGTCCTGTGGCCAAGAACAACTGTGTTTGCAGCTCAGTAGCGTTGTCCATTCCGTCTCGACGAGCTGTTAACAGGAAATATCGGTCATCAGTTTCTGTGGTAGCACATTTTCGACCTTGAAATTGTCGATGACTACCATTCTATGTGTCTTGGAATCGATTCCATAGCCTTTCATGGACAATTCTTGCGAATCCAACAGCGTCCACTACACTTCGTTGTGTTTCCACAAATTCAACTGTCCCAATAACACGCCAAGTCATGGATTGCGGTAAATAATGTTGTTGTGACATTTTCAAGCCACCTTTTCTCAAAACACAAGCTGAACAATTGAATTTTACATTTGAGGCAGTGAAACAGACGCTTCTGCAAAATCCTGATTTTTGCACTTATTTCCTTTTTCTAGTTTTTGACGTCATAAACTTTAATTTACATGTAAAGTTTTTTTTTTATCTGTTTTCTACAACACTTTAAATTATGGATGTTTTATTTTACGTTACTTATCGGTGTAAATATTTGCGTAATTTCGTTAAAACCATGCGCTCCCTAATTGTTTTGAGCAGTGTAGTTTGGCAGCAACTTCAAAAAGTAATTGATTACTTTTTATATGTATATATTCGTATATTAAACCATAAATATATAAATAAATCCCTCGTAAAAAATTTTCTCTTGAAAATCCATGTTTGGTGGATATTAAATTCTACATATTAAATTTAACGTTTTTATGCCGATACATGATATGCGATGTGTGGTTATTGGATAACGCTTCGTCATTAGAGAATTTTAAAGAATTATTTAATTATTTTTAGTGCTTTTCTTGAAATCGGTTAATATTTTTTTTTTGAAAAGTTTATTTTTTTACTAAAATATTTGGCTTTGTACAATCGAAAAGTTATGCCATATAACAAACCAAATATTACAGTTAAAATTAGCTGGTATCCAAAAGCTTTTAGTATCTAAGATAGCAAACTCTTTTTGCCCGAGCGGCACTCGGTCAAAACATTTAAGAGGTTAAGAGGTCTATGAAGTTTTACTATTTCAGATTATATTCTTTTCCAACTAGTGGTCATCAGAATCCACCCATAAAAATCATTTAAATCTACATCATTCCCTATCCCTTTACCATTTTTTGCACAAAGTTGACAAAATGATTTCACTATATTCCCAGCAAGTTTAATAAATGCTCTTTAATTTGTCTTGTGTGCGTACGTGAATCGTACGCATATCGTACTATTGTAATGGGTAGTCATATTCTAATTGACAAGGAAAACTTAAATATCGTAATCTAATTCATTTCTGATTTTATGAAATTTTTCTTTTCCTTTTCTTAATACTACTAGTTCCTTATAAGAATTTTCATACTTATGAACTTAATTTTAAAAAAGATAATCGTTTTTTTATGCATACACAGTCTAAATCACAGTCTATGTCATTCCCTATTTTTTATTCTTCTCTTCATTGAATATTTCATATTTTTGTGAAACCTAGCATCCTTCTTAATAATAATATTAATTGTAATTTTACCATTACAGTTTTACTTTAAAAGTTGTTTTTCTAGGTCAGATTGTATAAGTTAATTAATAGATAAAAGTAAAAACTAGTGATGTAGTACTGAAGCTGTTTTATATTAAATCTAATTGTTCACAATATTCAGAAAATTAACAAAATACGTAAGACTATTTTATTATAAGGAAAGCATTTTTCAAAAATAAATATTTATCTAATAGAAATAAACTTTATAAAGAAAATGTTACGAAAAAAGAATAATACAGTCACCTCTCACTTATACACGTTTGAAGGGGTTGATTTAAAATTGCGCATAACTGAGAGCTGCGCATCATTGAGAGGATGTTGCCTGTAGTAATTCTTTATACACGTTATACACATTATGGGAAAGAAAAACATTCTGAAATATCAGAATTATGATTAATAACATTTTATAAAGTAAAAGATGTGTAATATTAGTATAGTGTACCTAAAATCCTTACATTTTCCCTATAACATTTAGTTTAAAAAATACAATAAACGTAAAATTTTATTTTACATAGAAGGAGATATGCCAATCAATCCCCTTTTAAGAAGTCATCGATCCTAGTTTGTTTTTGCTTAAGTCGTGTTTGTACAACGACCTTTTCTTTCAACGACCTTCTTTAAGGTATAACATCTCAAAGCGTCAAGGACTTCTAAAGCAGTAGCATAAGATGGGACAGTTACAATATCAGTTTCATCCTTATCATCATCTTCTCCTTCTTTACCAGTTGTCATGTCACCAAAAACAGTTCCAATATCTCTTATTGCCGTTAATATCAACATTGACGAAATCTTGAAAAGAAAGAGAATCTTGGCTTATGCTGTTCCATTCTTTTCCGTCTATTTTAAAATCATTGCTGTTTTCATTTTCCTGCAATGGAACAGCTTCAGCATCATTTGAATGAACAAAATTTGCTTTTCTAAAGCAGTTAGTTGTTGTTGTGGCTGTTACGTTCTTTGAAGAGGAAACGAACATATACATAGCATCCAGAATTCAAAATTTCTTGAATTCCTTTTTCTGTTCTGGGATATAAACATTTTTCGCACGAAATCTTTCCTATAGTGAGCTTTAACTGACCTTATTATAAATAGATCTAATGACTGGAGCCCGCTAGTACAATTTACAGGGAAAAATATATCTCGTGTATGTGTCAGTAATGGTAGATATAAAGGATGTGCGGGACACTGGTCCATAAATAGCAGAACTTTTTTTTTAGCCATCTTCATATCAAATTCCTTCAAAAATTCTAAAAATAGACTCTTATTTCCGTGTATAACTGAGAGAGACAATTCAAAGTGGCGCTTATAAGTGAAAAATCTACGGCATTATTTTCCTATTCCTCGTGACGGGACCTTACGGAAATCGCGTATAACTGAGAGACGCGTATAAATGAGAGACGCATAAGTAAGAAGTAACTGTATTTCCAAAACAAGAACTCGTGATAATATGATGGAAAAATCTTTGAAATTTTAAACTTTTTATTTATTTATTTGACTGCGTAGAAACAGAGTTTTACATATGAAACTATGGAAGCAATTTGGTAATATAGCGGAAAATAAGATGTCGCCTTAGAATTTTCTGCAGTTTTCTAAAATTTTAGTTAAATAGGCTGTTTTACACGATTTTTTTTTTTGAAATTATATTAAATTATATTTGCTTTATAGCACCTAATATCTGTAGTGACATTATATTTAAGTATATTAGAGTATTATTCAAAATCGAAAAAGCAGTTTAAAAGGTACTGTGTCCCCTTAAACTGCAAACAGGTAGCAATAGGGGTTCGCCTTCTACGGCCATACTTCACCGGTTAAATACATTCAAAAAGGGCTTTTTAACTGAAAGGTTACCTTTTTGCAGGGATCTGCGAAATTCTAGTAAAACCGAACCACTTGGTCGACGGAGAACTGAACCCATGAAATTCAGCACCAAGTTTCTCCCCGGTTCCAAGAAATAAGGATTCTAATCAAAACTTTTTTATCAGCATATTTTTAAAATAAATACAGGGTGACGAAAAATGGATGGGTAATCGTACTCATTTTGCATCATCCTGTGTTTTGTAATTGATACAAACCTAAATGAATGTCCTATAATGGACAAAACTGAAACCCGCTGAAATTAAATAGCAACAAAATTATAAATATATAGTTTTTAAACTGCCATTTTACCAATGGTTGATTAAGCGGAAAAGTCAATCGAAAATCGAAAAATTAATCTTTAAAATGTCAATCTTGAGCTGTGATTAACAATAATTCTTATAAAAATATTAGTTTAAATAAACAAGATATAAGTGAATTATTTTAGCTTACTGTAATATTCTCCAGCTAATCAAAAACTAAATGTTTACATTTTCTAATAAAAAATTTTCAATAAAAATGTCTTCTCTTACAGCAGACAGCTGACAACAATGTGACAACAGGTGCACTAACATTCAAACAAAAATATTATGTCTATTGCTACGTATAAAACTCATTTCCGGCTGAAATGGCGCAGTATTTAAAAAATTTCTACGTCTAGAATCAGCGTTCGCACTATATCTGGACTCATCAGTAAACAATACTCGGGCTCAATCTTCTTGGCTCCATTAAAGAAGACGACGGCACCAATTTAAACGGGCCCCTTTGGAAGCTGGAGTTAGTGGGATACAAACTATTGGTTTTCTTGCATACAGTCCACGCTCGTTTATCCTTCGTGCAGCAGTAGAACGACTAATTCGAGTTCCTGTGCCAGCCTGAAGGTCTGAAACGAAATCTCATGTAGTCGCTTCACGGTTTCTTCAAGCCGACAGTCAGGAAACGGTCTTCGGATGCAGTTGTTGCTCTTGGTCACCCTTGACCAGGCTGTCTATAAATGGCTTCAGTGCTTAAAAAGCGGCTCCAAGTTCTTGATATGACACTTTGAGGGATTTTCGAATCTTGCACTTCCTACATTTGTGTTTGACCTCCCTCGGTCCACCAATTATTCACCACTTTTGACCTCAACTCAAATGAAGCCTTTGACACATAACCAATGAATACTGATCACTTTTAGACACCACTTTCACTTTAAAAAACACTACAGACCAGAATTCAGACATACGTCTATTACGCTCCAAATTGTCAATCACCGAATTTTCTATTTCCGGCGCTAACGTAAGCGCTGAAGTTCAATTTTGTGTTCAATTTTATTTAATTAACATAAATAATTGCACCATTGGGCATTGGTTGCAACATTAACTTAGTGAACATATTTTTTCTCATTATCCTTTAACCCTAGAACTACCGGAAATTTTACTCAAGTTTTATAAAAACATTCTACACCAGAATTTTTACTTAAAACTATTTAATTTGTTTATTTAACTTATTATTGTCTGATTTATACATTTAGTTTGTTTTGAAGAAATTTCTGGTTTGAATAAATATTTTGAATGTACATGTCGGGTCCAATGGACCCGTCTGGTAGACGGAAGGTTAATTTTAGTGACTAGTGTAATATTAACAATAGTTGTAGTAAATAGATACTATCGCTACAACGCAGTCAATCCTTTGATGCCACTTTCGGGCCACTAATGGTCACAAATGGCACAGTCACTACAGTTAACCAAAACTGAGTACAGTAAAAATGTTATTCGTCTCATTATTACTCTTAAGTAAACATTATTTGGTGACTCACTGCGAAGTTACTTTTACTGTTGGTTTGTGGCGACTCTTCAAGCGACATTACAATGACGTTATCATGATGTGACCATCATTTGCAGACTCCATTGTAAAGTCGCCACGATACCTGTTTTGTGACGAGTACTCAAGTAACAGCAAAATGTTGCCAGCTTGTGACTTCATTGCTCACGGTGATTTCATAATAGTCTCCAAATTTCGATCACCTGAGAGTCACTATGAAACTTCTTTGTGTGAAATATTTGGTGACTCATTCGAATGCAAGACACATGATGACTTCACAAAAGAATCTCCAAATGACGGCACATTGTAACATCATCTGAGAAATTGTCACAAAGCAACAGTCACAGTGACTTCTCAGTGGAGTCACCAAATGACGTTTGCTTGAGATTAATACTTAAATGAATAAAATATTTTGGTTTACCTTAGTGACTTTGGCAAATGAGACAATTTTGATGGAAAAGCGACGACAGTACTATAGCACATATTTGCTACACCTGATGTTTATATCATTTTCTTTAGAGTAATCACAATTAACAACATAAATATTTTGTGTTTGATGCTTTTGTGTGGATATTTAAACCGAGCATTCTTTGAAACAATTACAATCTTTTTCTTCTTTTAACGGTAAGCTGAGGTTTCCACCGCACGATTTAAGGTTTCAAGTTAACGATGTTTCTCCAAAACCAACATTATTTACTGTGACGTGGAAATTTTTTTATTATTATTACAGTGAAACCTCTCTGTAAGGGCCACCTGCTGTTCCATTGAAAATTGGCCCTTGAATAGGAGTGACAAAAAAAATACAACAAAAATAAGGAAATAAAAACCTATATAGGTAAAAAAACTGTTTATTAACATTTTCAAACTCTATACATACATACGTACATACACAATGGCACTACAATCCATGAAGAATTTTGACCTCCCTCAATATATCTCGCCAGACCTTCCAATCTCTGGCCATTAATTTATAATTTACAATTCGATTTTGTGTTTGATCTTTCTCTACCTCGTCTATCTATCTCTTCCTGGGTCTACCAATACCTCTTTTCCCTATTAAATCTCTATACATGATTGAAACATTTTTCTATTGAAGTTTGTTTACTTTTCATATTTTTTTCACAGACAATTTTGCTTTCGAATGATTCTTTTACTTTATGGAACAAATTATTTAAATTTGCATCATTTATTAATGCTTTAGAATGAGATATTAGTTTATTTCTGTTAGCGTTTTCTGACACGTGTAAAAATTGTGCTTCAATATGAATTCACAGTTTTAGTAAATGTGGAATCCGTTTTTCTAGATAACATGTTATTCTTTGTGGGCCCACGACAAAGGGTCAAGTTTTCCCTCAAACCCAATCCCTACAGGTTGAAAAGTCAAACAAAGTGTGAGGAACACAGTATTTGTCTCACTTGTGAAAAAGTTTGTGGTCCTTCATTGTGTTACTAAATCCTCCCCATCTCCCCTTGCCTTGTTGCAAGTGCAGTTGTTTGCTGAACTCCTATCTTTTGGTTCACGAATTCAATACACCTGTTTAGGATTTAAGGCACATGTGAAAAAAATGGCATTTATGAGGGATAGGTGCGGCCCCTAATAGGAGTAAATTTAACATTATGTCTATGGGAAAATTTTTGGTTCTTAAAAATATTGGCCCGTAATAGAGGTGGCCCTTGAATAGGGGCGGTTTTTAAAAGAAGTTTCCCTGTATTTAAAAACGGAAAATCATTTTTCCTTTTTTACTTATCTTTGTAAAAATCATTTAAATATCATTTTATCATTTCTGTTTTAAATTTCTTCGAAAAGCTGTCAAGTCACATAATCTTCCCAATTCGTTTTGCATTTTCAGGATTTTTACGTTCAAACGATTAAAAAAATATATATGACTTTATTTCTCTGCTGCAAGATGTCATTTTTACTTCTGCTGAAAATTGTTCATTTAGAAAATTCATAAAATATATCAAGTAAAAAACAGGAATAAGTATGCTCAAATATGAAAGCTAAAGGCTCTTTTCAGAATTGTTTAAGGAACTTTGAAATCTTCTTTTTCTAATTTCCTTAAAAACAAATTTTCCTTTGTATCTTCTGTGACCATTTGTGCCGATTGCTATGTCACATCAACTGGCTATTAGCGATTGTAGGCAGGCACCAGTAAGCATTCATTTGTTACAGTCATACTGTCACTGGTTAAATACAGGATGTCCATTATTAAACGACCCTACTTTAAAGTTGTCTACAGACAAAACTGTTGTTCATAAAGTTGTGAAATTTTGTGAATGGCATAATAAAGGGATGGGAATTTGTTTAAACAAAAAGAAATTCAAAATTTCGCCACTAGAGGGCGATTTTTAATAAATTACACATTTAGCATTACGATAGTTTAGAAATTTTATTTACAGGGTGTCCATAATTAATATATTAAAGTTGTCTTCAGACGAAACTATTGTTCAGAATGTTGTAAAATTTTATGGAAGACATAATAAAGGTATGGGAATTTGTTTTAGCGAACAAAAAAAAAATTAGCCTTTTTTAACGAATTACACATTTAGCACATATTTACGATAATTTAACAAATTTTGTTCTAACCAAACATGTTCCGCATGACGGGCATCATTTTCAGATACCATCTGGAATCATAAGATAGCATGTTCCACAGTTGACCGCAATGTGTTTTGAGAAATTTTAGGACCATGTCGTGAAATGCTGTCTTTATAATCAGGTTAAGTTAATAAATAAAATTTCTAAACTATCGTAATGCTAAATGTGTAATTTATTAAGAATCGCCCTCTGGTGGCGAAATTTTGAGCCTTTTTTTTTTAGACAAATTCCCATCCATTTATTATGTCTTTAAAAAAATTTCACAACTTTATGAACAATAGTTTTCTCTGTAGATAACTTTAAAGTAGGGTCCTTTAATAATGGACACCCTGTAATTTCAAGAAAGTCTTTTGACAGAAAAGTGACTTTACGAAACTATACGTGAAATTTATATATACAATCAAACTTCTCGGTCCGCGCAGAACGCATTCTGGGAATTTTAGCACTATATTTCTATCACTTTCGGGGAAACAAACATGTTAACAAACATTGTGCGGCTAACGAAATAATAAATATTTTAAAAATAGGAAAATCTTTCTGGGATGAAAGAAATTTCAATTGCGTTAAAATAAAAATATATTGAAACCTAAAGTTTTTCACAACAATTATCTTCTTTTTCTTTTACTGCAAACTGAAATTTCGAACGCGTGAAATTAACGATGTCTTACAAAAGCCAATATTATTTACTATGAACTACAGAAAATTTAAATAGAAAGGAAATAATTTATTTTCTCTTTTTACTTATACTTTTACATAATCACTTCTATCTTAAATTTCATATAAAGTTGACAAGTCACATAATCTTTTGAAATTTCTTTGCACTTTAATGGTTTTTAAGCTGAAAGTTTAAAATAAAAAGACATTACTACTTTTATCTCTGCTGCTAGATGTCATATTTTTTTATTTGCCTCTGCTTAAAAATTATTCATTTAGCAAAACTCATAAAATGACATGTGTATAGAACCAAAATAAGTATGCTCAAACATAAAAGCTTGAGGCTCTTTTCAGAATAGTTTAACGAGCTTCGAAATGTGTTTTCTCTAATTTCCATAAAAACAAAATTCTTTATATTTTCTATAATACTTTTATTCTTATGATGGCAGCAAATGATTTCCTTGGGGGATTAGAATGAAAAGCATTTCATTATTTCACCTGTCATTTCTAAACAATTTTCTAAGATGGAAATAAAAATAGTTTTTTATGTATAAAATGGTATACAATCAAGTGAAATTTTTACATTTATTTTTAAAAATTCTCCTTAATGAGAAAAAAAATATTTTAATGACTATTTTATCAAACTAAAGATAGCAGTTTTTTTTTTGTTTTTTTTTTTTTACTTTTTGGGGGTATTCTGCTTATGTTGGTATAATTATCAACTATTTAAAAAAAACTTTTCATGGAGCCATTTTAATTTTAATTTTGAATTTTAAAAAAACTCATTCAAAATATACATTATCTTCAATTATCATTTTACATAAAGGAATAAGCATGCAGTTTTTTATTTTATGCATATGAAAAATGCAAATATTGCATTTTCTGCAATTTTGACATTAAAGAACTTGTAAAAAATGCTAAAATTAAACATTTTTTAAATGTCAGTAATATTATGTAACAATAATGAGACATTTTTTTACTGTTGATTTCTTTTTAAGAAATATATTTTATGAAACACGCACATCAGTTTCATTTTTGTTCTCATTATCCTTAAAGAAAATGTTCGAGGGTAAATGAGAACTTTTTCAGTAATTCATTTTTTCACGAAAGAGATAAAATCATGCTATTTTTATACATTTTCTTCTTAAATTTTAAAAAAAAATCACTTTCAACAAGGTTGGTTGGTTGGTTGGTTTTATGGCGCAAAGTCCCTAAAGGGACATGCTGCGCCAAGACAAAGTCAAAAAGAAAAAAATGTATATAACGCAAAAATCACTTTAAGACCAATGTCAGACGGACGTCTTTTTTGCTTAGGTATTATCCAAAAATTAGGTATTATATAATACCTAAGCAAAAAAGCAGCAAAAAAGACGCCCATCTGACATTGGTCTAAACAAGAAAAATTCGTTCAATACATAAATGTATCATTAGTCTTAAAAGTCACTACTACAATTTTAAAATGAGTATCCCGTCTCATTTTCGTATAGTGGTCAAAAATAAAGATTTCATTTTAATACTTAAAAGCATCGTTAGTCTCAAAACCTACCGCTGAAATTTTTAAACGACTATCCTGTACCTTTTTATATACTGTTCAATAATAAAGCTTCCGTTTAATACATAAATTCATCATTATTCAGAAAAAACAATGCTACAATTTTAAGATTAGGATCCTGTCCCAATTTGCTATAGCGGTCCATAAGAAAGCTTTAGTTTTATACATAAATGCATCGTTAGTCTCGAACAGGTTTTATGCAATTTTTAAGTAAGGACCATATCCTCCTTTGTAATACTGTTCAATAATAAAGATTTCTTTTATACTTATATGTATCATTATTCTAAAAAATGACCTCTACAATTTTAAAATGATCAGTTTCAGATTAGTTATTTCGATGATCAAACTGCAAGTAAGCTACTTCATTCTGATTCCTATAATTAAATATACCGATTTAAGGAAAGTATTGACAAAGGCTTCATTTTACCTTCAAGACAGATCAAGCTGTCACATTTTTCGTATGGCGGTTATTCCTGATCATGCTTTATTACTCGCGATTTAGACCACTGTACAAAATTCAACATCTCATTGATGCAGCTAATTCTGATGTATCAAATTTTGATTCACTCCAGCAAAGTTTCAATGACTCGTGTTGTGACATTGTTAAGGGGCTATGCATATATAACGCTATTCACTTTTCGGCAATTTTGGATCCTCTCGCACTCCTCTCCTTACGATATTATACGTTATTATTCCTTGAACCCCCGGCCTAATGATATCATTATCAATGTCTGAAAATTCCTTTTATTTTAACATTTTTTGGGTTTTTGTTTAATACGTTGCCAATTATATACATTTATTATTCGCATATTTTACCGATTTAAATGAAGAGAAGTCAATAAAATAGTACTATTATACATAAAATAACTTTATAGCAAATAATACTTTAAAGAAATGCTTACTATTTAAAAATATAGCTTTTTGTTATACAATGAATTCAACAATAATATTATCTTCTTGCACTTGCCCCCTTGACAGGGCAAGGGGAACTTTTTATCAACATTCTTCTCATTTGTTTAGTAGTAAACATAACAAGTATCATTTCGAACTTGGTTTATCTAACAACGTCATATATCGCAGAATAATAGGAATGTCGAACATTGGGATAATCCATATTTAGGAATAAAATGATTTTATAATTACTTAATGGTTTTAATAATACCTTTGTACTTTCATAAAAATCAATAATAGAGTAAGGAAAAAATTCATAAACTATTTTGATGTAAAAAGTTAGCAAAAAATGAAAATTTTCGTTGGATCAAAAATGAAAACGATATCACTTGACAACCCCCTCCCCCTAGAGATACCATACGATATCAAGTACGAGACTTCTCCCTAAAGTGATGACGTTATATATGTACAGTACAGCCTCTAACAGCTGAAGAATCTTGTATATTCACCTTGATACATTTCGCATCATACGCTTTCACTTTCAGTGACTTTTCATTTTTTGATAGGTTTATGGAGATTTCAAGTTGTGTACTGTACGAATGCGAAAACTATCAAATTTAAATACATAAAATTACATTTACAAATTACTAAACATATTTATCACACACGTTGTCCTTCCGCATTGTTTGTCATATTGAAAATCTATTTACATCAAAAAGTCATTTATAAAAGGTTATGAAATTTAAATTTTTATAAACTCTCTGGATCCTATGAGTTATATTTAGAAAAAAAAATCTCATTGTTCTAACAAAAAAACAGTAAAAATTCTTCTACGACCAAAACTTACCAAATTATAATACTCTAAATTTTATTTAATACTTTAAAGTACTTTGATCTATATTTTCGTCATTTTATGGCAGTAAAATTGGAAAAAAGTTTTTAGTGCCAGAAAACGCCCAAAATGCATAAAATTCAAAGTATCATAAGTCATTAAGTTTCGGTCATAAATGAATGAAATTTTTACTATTTCACTTGTTATAGCTTGGAGAATGTTTTTCTAAATATAATTTATAAGACGTATGAACTGTATAAAAATTTAAATTCCCTAAATTTTTAACAAATAACCATTTTGAGGAAATAAAGGATTTTCATATCATTCAGAGCAACATTTGAAACATTCTTACAATTGGAGCTAAACCTGTAAAACAAATAATTTATAAATTATCTATTGGTCAATATTAAGTAGAGATACATTGTAATACATGAAGGATGCATTGCTGCCGTTGATGGAGAAATTAAGCATAATGAAGTTGATATTCCTATTAAAATAAACTATGCCTTGCTTACATGGATAAGTGTTTTAAGTAAATGTGCATCTGCCTTATAATTAAACATGTTTTATACAATTAGTGGAGAATTTAAGATGACGATTGAATATAAAATACAATACTTTTCAGCACTTCTAATAAAGTTATTTTTACATGCATGAAGTCATTTCATACTAAATAGAGGTTGCTCTATAACTTTGTAATTGATTGTTTTCAGGTATCTCGTACTGTTTTCGAGATAAGAGTGTTAACTCTGTGATTTGCCGGTAGGTGTGCTGGGGTGCTGCCAAGTATCTCATTATGTAGATCCAATGACCTTTAGATAAAGGATAAAGTGTTGACACGCGTCAGAAAAACGTCACACAAAGCTATCACAAGGCAAACGAAAAAGACAGGCTTACAGACCACTAGAGTGACGTGATGCTCTTTTCATACACCTGCATTGGTGCATTCAAGCATCACGTGACTCCAGCAGTTTGTAAAAAAAAAGATACGTGGAATGCACCGCGATAGCCTGCCTTTTTCGTTAGCCTCGCTGTTCGCACACCTTCATTGGCGCATTCGACTATCACGTGACTCCAGCGGTCTGTAAAAAAGATACGCATAAAGCACCGCGGTAGCCTTTCTTTTTCGTTAGCCTCGAGCTGTCAAAGCAAAGAAAAACTTCAAACAACTTGCATGTTTCAATTTCTTTGGCTCTCGGAATTATTAATTCTTATTTTCTAATAGCAATTATCTATCCCACGAGCCAAACGAAACGAAACATGTAAGTTGTTGAAATTGTTTCCTGTGTTTTCCTTCTTTGTGTGACACTTTTGTGACGGGTGTCAATCCTTTTTCTCTCATACAGGGAGCGTTGGTAGAGCTTACTCGTATTATTATACCTATACATCGCATTCATAGCTGTAGCTATCAGGGTTCAGCAGACATTTGTGACGAAACGGAAATAAAAAAATGTCTTGTAACTTTTTTTTATTATTTAGGCTAGTCTAATTCTAAAAGCATAGTAGGTTATTTTATAAATTAAGTTCACTGCGAAAAATTATCTAATTTTAACCGTCGTATAAAAACTTGGAAATATAGTGAAGTGAAGTCAATACTGACATTTGTTTTATCTTTAAATTTTCCGGTGGTACGTTGAGGTGTTAAAGAAGCAAACTACTGTTAAATCTCCAAAAAATTCGATTTTTCGAAAGAAAATGTATAATAAAGAGCAATATGTTCTGATAATTTTGAAACAAACCGCAGACGAATCCTTGACTTATCTCAAAATATTTAAAACGTGGTTTTCTTTAATTGCGCTGAAGCTTTCTCTTGAACTATTTTATATTTCAAATGCAATCTTCACAGATTTATAGATTATATCTGTATCTCAAAACTCAACTAAAAGTTGTTAGTTATTCCAACCATCAAAAATAATCTGTGTGCTTAGATAAACACGGAAAAAATTATGAATACTTTCAACTTCATTTTTAAAATATAAATTTTGCTTACAACATACACAACTTTAGGTTTGGACTTAAGATAAAGATATAATCAATAATTCCATGAATATTAAAAATGTAAAAATATTGAATAGCTCAAAAAAAATCTTGAACGCAATTTATAAAAGCGCCTTTTTTTAACATTTTTGAGATAAACCGCTTTAAAAAAAACATTTTAATAATTTCTTGCATTGAGAATGAATGACATATTTTTAATCATAACTAGCGTAGTTATAGGAATCTTATGTTCGGTTTCTTTTAAAATGCCCAGAAAATATTTCTTCGTCACATATTTATATTTCGAAAAATGTCATTTTTTTTAAGATTAACAGTAGCGTGCCCCCTTTAACCCAATAGATTTATTCTCGTTGGCAGAGCCAGATTGCGTTTTTCCAGTGAAAATCAAGCAAAGGAAATATACTGCTTATACAGTTACGGCGGCTTACAGTAAAATTATCTTTATGTTAGTTTTTAGCTCACGGGCTATAAAAGCCTGAGAGTTAATGTCCCGCCGGTTCTGCATACAGGGTGATTCATAAATATCGAAACAATAGGCTATCTTCTTAAATATTGCCCCTAGGCACATACTTCAAATTGAAAAGTTTCATAAAAAAAAAGTGCAAAATTTGATGAGATAAGTTTCAACTCCATGGGGGGGTCTATATAAGAAAATACAAAAATTAAATTTTTATACGGGCCCCATTCCCAATTAGGTATTTTTTCCTTATCTATTCTTGAATTAAACACAAAAAAATTCATCTCGATATCTTTAAAATTCGCAGAGATATCAAAATCCAAAATTCGTAACTTAAGCCATTTATCCATGCCTCTGAGCGACGAGTTTTTGACTCATTTTGAATGCAAGATAGCGATCAGCCACAAATTGTACATTATTAAAAGTCGATATAAGACAGTGCCTCTCCTTTGGACATAAAATAGGCAACGTATAGATTTTACGTTAAACTTGTTTTCAAAGTATGCTGGTGGTCTGCACTAGAGGTCTGCACGGGTCGAAGTATCTAGGTCCGGTCCTGAACCGACCCATAGGAAAAAAAGGTCGGCCCTGCCTGGAAAAAAGTTCAAATCGTAACCTGGCCCGACCTGACTGAATTTCTACATAGTTTTTAACATCGATATGGTTAAAAGTTGTTTCGTATAGAGGAGTTCTGACCAAAAATACTTATTATATCTTTTCTTTTTTCATGTTTATAATTATTATTTTTAAAGAAGTGCCAAAAGCTGTGATTATTTGTTTTATTAATAAATCTCTATTTATATGTAAATTATTCACTTCTCCTTTAATAACGTTAATCCATATTCCATGTGTTAGAGACAATGAAAATTGCTATAAAGTAAAATCGTTTAAGATGGAATCACATAAGGAAAGAAAAAATGTATTATTATATTCATTTTCCATGGATCAACAGATTTTTCCGTTTAAGAAAGGATTCCGTCATAGGCAGATTTTTTTCACTAGTTTTACAGTATTTTAAATTTTTTGCCTTAAAATCTACTATCCTTTAAAAATATGAATTTTAAAGTTTTATTGTGAAATAATGGCCATTTAAAAATATATGCATTTGTGGAAAGGTTTTTGGACTGAGCCAAATTTTAGTTATTTTTGCACGGGTTAGGTCAGTCAGAGATGATGATTTTAATATGGGTTGTATCGAGACCGGGACTGAAAATTTCGCCCAGAGGAGACCTAGGAATAAGGAAGCCAGCCTTGGTTCGGTATAACCAGTGCCCGAGAGGTTCTTCTCTCATGCTGGGTTCGAACCCAATCGTGTCCTTCGGCCCAATCGTTCGGAGTTTTCGGTGGTTTTCTTCGAACCTTGGATATCCTTGCGTAAATACGGGTTAGGTTCCCTTAGAAAGACCTCCACGGAAGGCACCCCTTCCGTTTCGCGCCCACATCCCTCGTATAGATAATTGGCCGTCATAAATCACACCAACACCCGCTTCGGTATGAAAAAATACGATAGGTCCGGCCTGGCCTAGTTTTCAGAAGAAAGTCGCAAATCCCGGGTCTGGCCCGGCCCCAGTATACAGACTTTTTCATCGGCCTCGCCGGGGCGATAAAAAACCTGAATTTGTAACGGCTAAAAATATGAAAATCTCTTAATTGGCATGTTTGAAAAAGCGTTGTTTCAAATTCTACATTAAACATTTATTTATGGACATTTAAGTAGTACAAAAAGGTGGTGGAAACGGCAAAAATTAAACTGAATCGGAAATTTAAGCTACCGAAAGAAGTGACTTTTTCACGTGCAATTTTTTAAAAATGCATTTCAATATTTTATTAGGAGCCAATCAATGTTTAAAACTTTAAATGCGTTTTTCTGCATGATGCTTTTTTAATCGTAAATTAAAAAGGTACAAACTTGGAACATGTCTTTTTTGATTATTTTACATTAATTTTGTTTCGGCAAATTGAAAAAAAATTTACTTTTGAAAATATGATTTTTTTATAAATAAGTTACATATTTTTTTAAGCGAATATTTTTAACATTTTTAAAATTAAAATTAAAAAAATTCCTGAAACAAAACTAAAATTATACTTTCCTCTTTAATTAAATGAAAAAAAAATTGAAATCCGATGTATAACGTTTCGCGTTATAAAGATTTTAAATTAAATCCGCTTAAAAAAATGCTAAACATTTAAATTTTTTAAAAACTTTATGCGAAATATTAGGATGTGATTTTGTTTGCAAATTATACGGTTAACCATCACAAAAAAGAAAAAAAAATCACAATTCTAGGTCAACAAATATATTTTTTACATGTTTCCTAGAACTCTTAAACTAACAGTGTTTCTTCGATTGCACGCATTTCAATTTGTGTCTAATCCCTTAAAACCTGATGAATTATTTAAACGGCCATAACTCTGCCAGTTTTTGAGATATGAAGATGCAATTTTTTGTGCTTAATTCAGGAATGGATAAGGAAAGTTTTCTTGATTGGAATTTTTACACTACGGGAGCCGTATAAAAATTTAATTTTCGTATTTTTTCAAATACACCCCCTATGGAGTTGCAACTTATGTCATTAAATTTTGCACCTTTTTTTATGAAACTTTGAAATTGGAAGTATGCGTCTAGGGGCAATATTTAAGGAAATAGCCTATTGTTTCGATATTTATGAATCACCCTGTATATGTATGTATGTACAGTCGTGGAAATAAAAGTAAACACCCCCTACTAACTCCTCAACAAATTATCGTAGAAGAAAGTTACTGGAATCGAACGATTGGAAATAAAGTCTACTTTTAAATGATGTATATAAAATTTGCTTGGGGGCCATTTATATATTAAAATGAACCCAAACTTAATTTTTTTTTTCAATGGCAGTACCCAAATTTAACAAGATATTTCAAATCTTCGGTTCAAACTATGCCTAGACATCAAATTTCAAGTCATTTGAATGATAAGTTTTTGAATTATAAAAATTCAAAATTTAGTGCTTCTAATGTTAAATTACATTTTCGTATTTTTATTTATATCGCCTGAAATTATACTCCTAATGTGCTAATTTTTTGTGTAGCAATAATATTAATATACCCAAAAATAAATACGTTGAATTTTCAATTTTTATAGTTTTATGTTATGAATTATGAAATTAATATTCGAAAAAATTATTAATTGCAAACTACATTTTTTTTTATGGATTTAGATTTATTAAGTCCTGCTTTATGGAAATCCAAAATTTCACATTTTTCTTCCAAGTAGTTTTCAAATTATGCTTAAAAAACGGCAAAATGGTGGTTTATGGGGCCGTCTATGATAGAAGTGACCAGATATTTTGAAATTTCTTCTGCTATCCTGTAATATAGCAGTCTCCAATGACTACTTGACTGGTGCTAAAGGTGCCTTGATCAAGCCTCTCTCGGTCAACAATCGAGTACGGAAGTTCAATTTGGATAAAGCCCCTAAAATACGCTCGTTTTAAAATAATTAATTTCTCTGAAACTTATCGTACGAATTGCATAAAAATTTGTTTTTAGGCTAATTGAAAGGTGTAGAGTTCATTTATGCTGTCAGAATTGTGTACTGCTATTGAAAAAAATTTTGAAGCAAATCGGATGTTTCTATCAAGAGTTATCGCGTTACGTACATACGTACGTTACATACATACAGAACGGGCGGGCACATTAGCTCTCAGGCTTTGATAGCCTGTGAGCTAAAAAATAGTTATGGTTTGTTTTAAAATGTAGATGGCCCCCTAAGCAAATTATATATACATCATTTAAAAGTAGAGTTCATTACCAATCATGTGGTACCTGTAACTTTCTTCTACGATAATTTTTTTGCAGAGTTAGTAAGGGGTGTACATGACTGTACGTACGTACAGTCGTGGGAAAAAAAAGTAACCCCACCCCTACTAACTCCTCAACAAATTATCGTAGAAGAAAGTTACTAGTACCGAACGATTGGAAATAAAGTCTACTTTTAAATAATGTATATAAAATTTGCTTAGGGGGCTGTCTACATATTAATACGAATCATAACTTCATTTTTTTCAATGGCAATACCTAATTCTGGCAGCATAAATGAACTCTACACTCTTCAATTAGCCTAAAAACAAATTTTTATGCAATTCGTACCATAAGTTTTCGAGAAATTAATTATTTTAAAACGAGCGTATTTTAAGGGCTGTATCCAAATTGAAGTTCGTTACTCGATTGTTAACCGAGAGAACCCCCTTCTTGATCAAGGCACCTTATGAAGCCTGTTAGATAACAGGACAGCAGAAGAAATTTCAAAATATGTACTCACTTCTATCATAGATGGCCCCTTAAACCATCATTTTGCTGTTATTTAAGCATAATTTGAAAACTATTTGGGAGAAAAAAGTGAAATTTCGGATTTTCATAAAACCGGACATAGTAAATCTAAATCCATCAAAAAAATTGTAGGTTGCAATTCATAATTTTTTCGAATATTAATTTCATAATACATAATTCATATCATAAAATTATAAAAATTGCAAATTCAGCGTTTTTATGTTTGGGCACATTAGCATTATTGCTACACAAAAAATTAGCACATTAGGAGCATAATTTCTGGAGATATAAATAAAAATATGTAAATGTAATTTAACATTAGAAGCACAAAATTTTGAATGTTTATAATTCAATAAAAAAGAAAAATGCCCAGCTAAACTGACGGCATTGAGCTCACAGGCTATTCACACTAATTGTATATCATACTCTTATTTTAAAGAATAATGCCCCTCAAAAAAATAAGTGAAGGGGAATTAGCCCCGTTTAATCCTTTATACTTAACCAGTGAACCTCCAACTCTAATCAGGGAAGCTCCTTATCATAATAAACCGGTATACCAAATTTGGAGCAAATCGAATAATCCTGCAAAAAAAACCATTTATCTAAATTAAGAGGGTGGACTAGCCCCCCCCCCTTTATCCTTAACCAATGAATCCCAAAAACGAATCAGGGATGCTCCTTAACATAATAAACAGGTATACCAAATTTGGAGCAAAGCGAATAATTCTGCATGAAAAAACCGTTTATATAAATTAAAAGGGGGGACTAACCAACCTTCCCCCTTTATCCTTAACCAATGAACCCACAAAACTAATCAGGGAAGTTCCTTAACATAATAAACCGGTATACCAACTTCGGAGCAAATCGAATCATTCTGCATGAAAAACCTATTTATCTAATTTAAGAGGGGCGGGCTAACCTCCCTTTTCCCCCCTTTATCCTTAACCAATGAACCCCCAAAACTAATCAGGGAAGTTCCTTAACCAAATAAACCACTATACCAAATTCGGAGCAAATCGAATCATTCTGCATGAAAAACCCATTTATCTGAATTAATGGGGTGGACTATCCCCCCTTTTCCCCTTTATTCTTAACCAATGAACCCCCAAAACTAATCAGGGAAGTTCCTTAACATAATAAACCGGTATACCAAATACGGAGCAAATCGAATGATTCTGCATGAAAAACCCATTTATCTGAATTAAGGGGGTGGACTAACCCCCCTTTTCCCCCTTTATCCTTAACCAATGAACCTCCAAAACTAATCAAGGAAGTTCCTTAACATAATAAACCGGTATACCAAATTCGGAGAAAATCGAATCATTCTGCATGAAACACCCATTTATCTGAATTAAGGGGTTGGACAAACCCCGTTTTCCCCCCTTTATCCTTAACCAATGAACTCCCAAAACTAATCAGGGAAACGCCTTAACCAAATAAACTGGTATACCAAATTCGGAGCAAATCGAATCATTCTGCATGAAAAACCCATTTATCTGAATAAAAAGGGGTGGACTAACCCCTTTTTAGCTCACAGGCTATCAAAGCCTGAGAGCTAATGTGCCCGCCCGTTCTGTATGTATGTATGTATGTATGTATGTATGTACGTATGTACGTAACGCGATAACTCTTGATAGAAACATCCGATTTGCTTCAAAATTTTTTCCTAGGTTCATTGTGATAAGGCGCTTCCCTGATTAGTTTTGGGAGTTCATTGGTTAAGGATAAAAGGGAAAAACGGGGTTAGTCCACCCCCCCCCCTTAATTCAGAAAAATAGGTTTTTCTTCATGCAGAATCATTCGATTCGCTCCGAATTAGGTATACCGGTTTATTATGTTAAGGAACATCCCTGATTAGTTTTGGGGGTTCATTGGTTAAGGATAAAGGGGGAAAAGGGGGGTTAGTCCCCCCCCCCCTTAATTCAGAAAAATGGGTTTTTCATGCAGATTCATTTAATTTGCTCCGAATTTGGTATACCGGTTTATTATGTTAAAGAACATCTCTGATTAGTTTTGGGAGTTCATTGGTTAAGGATAAAGGGGGAAAAACGGGGTTAGTCCAACCCCCCCCCCCCTTAAGTCAGAAAAATGGGTTTTTCATGCAGAATCATTCGATTTGCTCCGAATTTGGTATACCGGTTTATTATGTTAAGGAACATCCCTGATTAGTTTTGTGAGTTCATTGGTTAAGGATAAAGGGGGAAAAACGGGGTTAGTCCCCCCCCCCCCTTAATTCAGAAAAATGGGTTTTTCATGCAGAATCATTCGATTTGCTCCGAATTTGGTATACCGGTTTATTATGTTAAAGAACATCCCTGATTAGTTTTGGGGGTTCATTGGTTAAGGATAAAGGGGGAAAAACGGGGTTAGTCCACCACCCCTTAATTCAGAAAAATGGGTTTTTCATGCAGAATCATTCGATTTGCTCCGAATTTGGTATACCGGTTTATTATGTTAAGGAACATCCCTGATTAGTTTTGGGGGTTCATTGGTTAAGGATAAAGGGGGGAAAGGGGGGGTTAGTCCACCCCCCCCCCTTAATTCAGAAAAATGGGTTTTTCATGCAGAATCATTCGATTTGCTCCGAATTTGGTATACCGGTTTATTATGTTAAGGAACATCCCTGATTAGTTTTGGGGGTTCATTGGTTAAGGATAAAGGGGGAAAAACGGGGTTAGTCCACCCCACCTTAATTGAGAAAAAGGGGTTTTTCATGCAGAATCATTCGATTTGCTCCAAATTTGGTATACCTGTTTATTATGTTAAGGAACATCCCTGATTAGTTTTGGGGGTTCATTGGTTAAGGATAAAGGGGGAAAAGGGGGGTTAGTCCCCCCCCCCTTAATTCAGAAAAATGGGTTTTTCATGCAGAATCATCCGATTTGCTCCGAATTAGGTATACCGGTTTATTATGTTAAGGAACATCCCTGATTAGTTTTGGGGGTTCATTGGTTAAGGATAAAGGGGGAAAAGGGGGGTTAGTCCCCCCCCCCTTAATTCAGAAAAATGGGTTTTTCATGCAGAATCATTTAATTTGCTCCGAATTTGGTATACTGGTTTATTATGTTAAGGAAAATCCCTGATTAGTTTTGGGAGTTCATTGGTTAAGGATAAAGGGAGAAAAACGGGGTTAGTCCACCCTCCCCCCCCCCTTTTAATTCAGAAAAATGGGTTTTTCATGCAGAATCATTCGATTTGCTCCGAATTTGGTATACCGGTTTATTATGTTAAGGAACATCCCTGATTAGTTTTGGAGGTTCATTAGTTAAGAATAAAGGGGGGAAAGGGGGCTAGTGCACCCCTTTTAATCCAGATAAATGGGTATTTCATGCAGAATGATTCGAATTGCTCCGAATTTGGTATACCGGTTTATTATGTTAAGGAACTTCCCTGATTAATTTTGGGAGTTCATTGGTTAAGAATAAAGGGGGAAAAGGGGGGCTAGTCCACCTCCTTAATTCAGATAATTGGGTTTTTCATGCAGAATGATTCGATTTGCTCCGAATTTAGTATACCGGTTTATTATGTTAAGGAACTTCCCTGATTAGTTTTGGGGGTTCATTAGTTAAGAATAAAGGAGGGGAAAGGGGGCTAGTCCACCCCTTTTAATTCAGATAAATGGGTTTTTCATGCAGAATGATTCGATTTGCTCCGAAGTTGGTATACCGGTTTATTATGTTACGGAACTTCCTTGATTAGTTTTGGGAGTTTATTGGTTAAAGATAAAGGGGGAAGGGGGGCTAGGCCACCCCCTTAATTTATATAAACGGGTTTTTCATGCAGAATTATTCGCTTTGCTCCAAATTTTGTATACCGGTTTATTATGTTAAGGAGCTTCCCTGATTCGTTTTGGCGATTCATTGGTTAAAGATAAAGGGGGGCTAGTCCACCCCCTTAATTTAGATAAATGTTCTTTTTGCAGGATTATTCGATTTGCTCCAAATTTGGTATACCGGTTTATTATGATAAGGGGCTTCCCTGATTAGATTTGGAGGTTCACTGGTTAAGTATAAAGGTGGAAACGGGGGCTAATTCCCCTTCACTTATTTTTTTGAGGGGCATTATTCTTTAAAATAAGTGTATAATATACAATTAGTGTGAATAGCCTGTGAGCTCAATGCCATCAGTTTAGCTGGGCACTTTTCTTTTTTATTCCCCCTTTATCCTTAACCAATGAACTCCCAAAACTAATCAGGGAAGTTCCTTAACATAATAAACCGGTATACCAAATACGGAGCAAATCGAATGATTCTGCATGAAAAACCCATTTATCTGAATTAAGGGGGGTGGACTAACCCCGTTTTTCCCCTTTTATCCTTAACCAATGAACTCCCAAAACTAATCAGGGAAGTTCCTTAACATAATAAACCGGTATACCAAATTCGGAGCAAATCGAATGATTCTGCGTGAAAAACCCAATTATCTGAATTAAGGGGGTGGACTAACCCCCCTTTTCCCCTTTATCCTTAACCAATGAACCTCCAAAACTAATCAGGGAAGTTCCTTAACATAATAAACCGGTATACCAAATTCGGAGAAAATCGAATCATTCTGCATGAAAAACCCATTTATCTGAATTAAGTTGTTGGACTAACCCCGTTTTTCCCCCTTTATCCTTAACCAATGAACTCCCAAAACTAATCAGGGAAGCGCCTTATCACAATGAACCTAGGAAAAAATTTTGAAGCAAATCGGATGTTTCTATCAAGAGTTATCGCGTTACGTACATACGTACGTACGTACATACATACATACATACATACATACATACATACATACAGAGCGGGCGGGCACATTAGCTCTCAGGCTTTGATAGCCTGTGAGCTAAAAACTTATCATTCAAATGACTTGAAATTTGGTGTCTAGGCATAGTTTGGACCGAAGATTTGAAATATCTCGTTAAAATTGGGTATCGCCATTAAAAAATTTGAGGTTTGGGTTCGTTTTAATATGTAGATGGCCCCCTAAGAAAATTTTATATACATCATTTAAAAGTAGACTTTATTTCCAATCGTTCGGTACCAGTAACTTTCGTCTACGATAATTTGTTGAAGAGTTAGTAGGAGGTGTTTACTATTTTTTTTCCACGACTGGACGTATGTATGTACAGTCGTGGGAAAAAAAGTAAACACCCCCTGCTAACGCCTCATTTAAATTTAAATCGTTTAAAAGTACACTTTATTTCCAATCGTTCGGTATGAGTAACTTTCTTCTACGATAATTTGTTGAGGGATTTGTTAGTAGGGGGTGTTTACTTTTTTTTTTCTCCACGACTGTACGTAACGCGATAATTCATGATAGAAACATTCGATTTGCTTCATTTTTTTTTCTAGGTTTATTCTGATAAGGTGCTTCCCTGATTAGTTTTGGGTGTTCATTGGTTAAGTATAAAGGTGGAAAAGAGGGGGTACCCCCCCCCTTAATTTAGATAAATGAGTTTTTCATGCAGAATTATTCGATTTGCTCCAAATTTGGTATACCAGTTTATTATGTTAAAAAGTTTCCCTGATTAGATTTGGAGGCTCATTAGTTAAGTATAAAGGGGGGAAAGGGGGCACCCCCCCTTAATTTAGATAAATGGGTTTTACATGCTGAATTATTCGAATTGCTCCAAAATTGGTATACCGGTTTATTATGTTAAGGAGCTGCCTTGATTAAATTTGGTGGTTTATTGGTTAAGTATAAAGAGGGACAGGGGCTAGCCCCCTCCCTTAATTTAGATAAATAGATTTTTCACACACAATTATTGGATTTGTTTCAAATTTAATATACCGGTTTATTCCGATATAGCACTTACTTCATTAGATTTGGAGGTTCATTGGTTAAGTATAAAACGGGGAAAGGGGAGCAATCCCCCTCCTCTTAATTGAAACAAATGGTTTTCATGCAGAATTATCCAATTTACTTTAATTTTTCTTCAAGGTTCATTGTATTAAGGAGCTTTCCTGGTTAGATTTGAAGGTTCATTGGTTAGGCATAAAGGGAGAAATGGGGGAGCTAATACCGACCTTAATTTAGCAAAATGGTTTTTTCACGCAGAATTATCTTATTTGCTTCATATTTGGTATACCGGTTTATTATGACAAGGAGCTTCCCTGATTAGATTTAGGGGTTCAGTGGTTAAGTATAAAGTGGGGAAACGGGGGGGGGCTAATCCCCACCTTAATTTATTTTTCGAGTGGCATTATTCTTTGAAATAAGAGTAACAATTAGTGATACAATTAGTATTAGAGTATACAATTAGTGTGAATAGCCTGTGAGCTCAATACCATCAGTTTAACTGGGCACTTTTTATTTTTATTCCTTACCTGCTCGCAAATGTCTTTAACGATAAGAATACGTTGACGTTTTTAGGCGTCTTCAAAAAATGAAGCTTCTGTTTTGGTCGGTTTGTGTATGTGTATGTATTTACTTCCTTAATTTTCTCAGCAGTCACTAAATGGATTTCAATGTAACTTTTATACTGCTATTATAGAATACCAGGGAAGGTTTTAAGATCAACGGATTCTTTGTATCATGTACAGTTTTGTATTCAGGGACACGCCAGATATTTTAATCTATGATTGTCTGCAATTTGTCTGTAGCGTTTTAAACGTGAGCAAAAAGTAATAGATTGTTTTTATAAATGTGTGAGAAGTAGCCTAAAAAGATAAAATTTTATTGATCGTAAGGCTTTTAGATAAATTCTTGAGCAACTACAGTGCTTTTATAAATACGAATATGATAAATAAAATTTGACTGGTCGAGAGGACTTTGTATTAAACCGTGAGTGATTAGCACCTAGAGTGCTTTTATATGATATAGTAGCGATAGACGAGCAATAAAATTTTATTCGTCAAGAAGAGTTTGCACAAAAATTTGGCGAGATTGTAATTATCACCAAGTCTTATGTTTGTTGACTTGTCTTACTCGTTTAATAGAATTTGAAGAATGAGTATGATAGAATGAGTATTATCATTTCTTAATGTTATTTTAGCAAAGGGTTGCCTCTGATGACTAAAAATATGAATTTATGAAATTTTTAAAGAATTGCACTTTTTAAGAGTAATTTTGTAGTAAACTACAAAAAGTAATCACGGAAATCATGCAATTTAAAATTTTCTTAATTTTTTTGGCTTAGTTATTATCTAACGTTGCTTAAGCCCTTAACGGTCGCATTAAATTACGGTTTAAAAATTCATATTGCTTATTAAGCACCACTTTTTTGAAAAAGAAATGCTCACCTTGTTTAATAGCAGGTAAACTGATAACATAATAAAGCCAATTACACTATTCTATAAAACTGGTTGGAATCAAACAAATCTGAATAAACGGAAAAAAAGATACAGCCCGTGAATATGACGGAAGCGAGAATTAATTAAACTTTTTAAAGTATGTCTTATTTAATAGAATCTTGTTCGCTGAATAACTAATAGACACTTCCCCGTGCAGAAATTTAATTTCCTAATAAAAGCAATATGTTAATTTCGATAATCCATTGAAATTCATCATAAAAAAATTTCAATGTATTTCAATGTATTTTTTATGAAGTACATTTTTTATGACCGCAGAAACCAACAGACAGTATAAAGGGTAGATAGTATAAGATAAGATTTATAAGATAGTATAAATCTCTTTATCCAAGAGATTTCTCCCACTCATTTTAAGCACAGATCTTCATTCATTCGAAGTAACCATGCTCTAGCAAGCAATATCAGTTCTATCGGCAATAACCAACAGATATTCAAGCTCATATTATTAGACATAGATATATCAATGTAAACTTGATATATCGCAATATGCATGGACCGATAACAGCAGCGGTACAAGAAACGGGCGATAAGTGTTATTCAGTATTTATCTCTAACGAAGAATGAAATCTGCGGTTTGCAAGAATAGAAATAAGCTTAGCATGTGAATGTATTGAGATATTCCTTACTTGGAGATTTTAATGAAAGAGAGACTATCGACAGACGTAGATTTTCTGTTTTGTATAAAGCAGGCCAGTGGATAAATGCGATCTGCCGAAAGAAGGGATTAGAGAAGATATTAATCGGGATATTCGGCGATGTTTTTCGGAATCGAAATCGCGGTGAGCGAAAAGCAATATTATTTTTATTGGGATATATCGACATAGTTCGAACTTTATCGTTATCGCGATATTTTAAATATATCGGTCAATAATTGATATTTTAACAAGTAATCCAGCCCTAGTGTTGTTACAAAAAAATACACTCTTGTGTCAAATTACACTCCTAAAATACGCCGACAGACGCTCAATAAATAAAAACAAAATAGGCAATGTTAATAACACAATTTTAAGTAATTCGTTTATTAAGAAACATTCACTTGAAATAGCGTTATTTTTTTTTTTTTTTTGCTTAAAAATTACTTGTACCTTGTCCCAAATACTTTATACAAGTCTGTTACATTCTGCATAAACCTTACTACTAGCATAAAGCTAAGGCTCCAAAAACTGAGAGATTCATCTTAAATTCAATCTTATGTAGTTTGGTTGCATCTCCAGTAAATTGAAACGGCTTTTTCTAAAGCAATGTGAATGTGGAATAATTTTTTGAAAGACTTCCATTCAAGATTATGAATAAAGTCTAAATTCTATGAAGGATTTCCATACAAGACTATGCCAATAACATAAGTTCTTTGAAAGCCTTCCAGTAAAGTTAATGAAACAGACTAAACCTTCCGGAAGACTTCTATTCATAGATGTGAATAAAATATAAGTTCTCTGATATACTCACAATCAAGATTATGTTTTAGTTTTAATTCTCGGAAAGTTTCAATTAAAAAGACATTTTCTCACCCCTCGGCAAATTTATGAATATGCATTTTTTACACGAATTTTAATCCTACTCCGAACCAACACAAATTCTTATATATCAATGTACTGTTTGAAACTGCAGATAATACATTTATATAGATATGAGATGAAATAGGTCAAAATTTATTAATGATCTATAACGCAATTTAATATTTCATTTATAAAACCCCAAGTTCAAAAACAGCAATCGATTAAACTACTAACATTTCGAAATTATTTCTGCCCAACAGTATTCAGAAAAATTCATTTGAGCCACAATATATTAATCATAAATGTACTGCAAAAGTAAAACATTTCAGTTTCTCCATTAGATATGTCTTAATGTATATATCAGTGGTGAAAACATCTTTCAGAATTAATCTTAAGAAATATATTGATATCAGGGCGAAAAACATAATGGCTCATTTATCACGCTTTGATGCAGACTATTATAAATCACTCGTTCAGTGCTTTAAGAGTTTGATTTATAGATTTTCACAGCGGGAAGTTTAATACCGTTTTGAAGACAGTTTCAGTTATTAAGTCGTCAAATTCATTATTTTTTGTATATCGCAATTCATTTTTTATGTTAGCTTTTAAGAAAATCTCATGATAAAATACACATTTTGACGCATTCTTCTATAAGTACACTATGCTTCTCAATTAAACATTTTTACAATTTCAAGTGGTAAAATGCAAATGTAAAATGCATTTGGCAAAAAGATGTGTATCTTAATTGTTAAATATTCTCTGTAAACTGATCGCACTCTTTATTAAACCGAACAAATAATGAAATCTTAATATTTTAATGTGAAACGTCTTATGCAACGGTATCGAGTCAAACATGATCATCTTGAAAATAACATTTAATTAAAATGAAGCTGCAAAGTAAAAACGAAAATGAGTGATCACGATTCGGTGATGTAGAGACGGTGGAAAGTAAGTCTTTTAATGCCATAAATACCGAAGATTCATTTTAATGCATATTGTATTAAAAGTGGTGAATTCTGATACTCGAGCGGGGGTTTGCTCTTTCCTACTACTTTTTCTGAATAGAAATTATCGCCTTATTTAATCGTGAAAAGTGCCAGAAAACTTAACAAAGATTACTATTTGCAAAAAGTAGTCGAAAATAGCATGCTCATTATGAAGAGCAAGATTCATCCCTAGTATTTAATATATAGTATATTTATTAAAGATTCTGACACAACTCTAGAAGAAGTCTCTCAATTCCCAGAAAAATTCGTCTTTATACCCAAAATTATTCGTCATTTTTAAACAAATAATTATTCGCGGAAGTCTGAAAAAGAGGGGGCAATTCCGTTTATTACTTGCACGCATGCGTATTGGCTGTATTAATACCAGAGATCGAATTTATTTATAAAATAAAAAACCGAAAATTCAATCAATTAAACTTTCTAATTTATAATTAAAATCAAACAAACAAAAATAATGTTTTCGAATTTACCTCTCTAATGCTCATGGTAGCAAATCTGCTACCATATGTTCCGTTTTTATTTTTAGCACGAAATTTCATAGATAATGTATATTTTAAGTCATTACAGCATTAAATGCACCTTTGGATAATATTATGCATTCTGAATGCAGATGAAGCACTAAATAAGAGAAAAGTTAGTTTGAAGCGACATGTCTAACAAACACGACAAAAGGGCATTTACAGTAGTAAGTTTTTTCTCAAATTTTCGAATATTTTACTGAAATAAAACTAAATGGATATGACATATGGGTATAAAAAGAGTTACTCAATATTCTCTGCACAAAGAAGTTCAATGGAAGTTTGTTTTTAAATCATAAAATGAGTAATTAAAATCAAGGTAGCAGGTCTGCTACCACGGCCATTAGTGATCATGAGCCTATGGTAGCATTTTCGCTACCATATTATTTTCAAGGGAGATTTGTACCTTTGTACCGAAGATACTTGTTTTATTTTTAATTCATGACATTTCATCCTTACATTTAATAACATGCATATGTTATTAAATAAATCCGAAATACATTACTTCAAATTTATAATTTCCATATGCAATAAAATGAAATTATTTTTGTTTTTACATTTTTGAGCAAAATATTGAAAATCCTTTTCGATGTATAAATAGAGAAAATTGTGAAGGAAATCGGGAATCAATTGAACTTTATATTTCTAAGTGCAAACATAAGCATAACTTCTAAGTTAAAAAAATTCTAAGAATAAAACTTTTTTTATTGATCCATATCACTCAAAATATAGTGTATTTAGTAGAGTATGTGGGGATAAATATACGCACGGGGCAGAGATACGCACTGGCTGATTTAATATGAAGAAACATTTCTACAATAATGACCGCTAGGTGGTAGTTTGGTCTCAAGTGTAGTAGTTGTGTGTTCAAACCTTGTGCAAAAAGTAGCTCTCCGTGCCAAGAAAATTAGGTAAGTTTAAGTTTTCTCATTTTGATCTAATATTTTTAAATTTTCACTTTATTGTTTAGCTAACAATACTTCGAATTTTACAAATCCAAAAATTCACTGGAGAACGGAAGCTCTATAGCTTCTAAATGCCGTATAGTTTACTTCGATTGCAAGTGTTTAAACTTGTCAGTAGCCGGTTAAGTAAAATACTGCAGAATGGGGTAAAAGTACGCATCCGTCTTGGGGCAAAGATACGCACAAGTTTAAGATTCGGGGCTTTGTCCTATCGTTTTAGCTAGATGCAAAGCGTTCCACAATTACGTTGGGGAATTTTTTTTTATATATAGTATAAAATATAATAACTACTTAACTAATATAAGCTAGTTAACTACCTTTTCCTTTTCTAGTTAAGTTCTTTTCAATTAGAACGTAGGTATCTACCTACCTACTTTTAAAAATCATTATTCTTGTTTCATAAAACGATTTTGTTTTAAGTCTTAGCCCTTAACTCCTGTTATCTGTTTCACAGACCGCTGCTATATTCAGTTTTCATAGCTTAACTTGTAATTTTTAATTTAACTATCGATGTTAGTTTAATTTTGATTCGTTTGGAAACTTAGTAGTATCGCTAAAGACTTTTAAATGAGGATAATCTTTATTATAATAGGCATTTACATAAAGTTTAGCGCAAAAACAGTATCTTATGAGTCAGTCAACCCTTTTATTCATTCTACGATCAAGGGGTCTTTGGGACCGCTCACAGTATTTATGCAACAATTTTTGTCACAGTAGTTAGAGGTTAACTGCTATTTGCGATCTCACAGACCGCTGTTTTTTTCTTTTTCCTGGTTTAACTTACAATTTTCAGTTTAACTATAAATACTAGTAAAATTTACTAATACTTTTGCATAACTCATTCGTTTTATTGGAAATGGGCAAAACCCACAGTAATTGGGCAAAAATTCGCACTGCGTACCTTTGCCCCACGACTGCGTACTTTTACCCCAACCGATGGGGCAAAGATACGCAGAGCAATGTTTTTTAAAAATTGCAATTTCTCGCAAAATTATAATTTGACAGAATGTTGGTTGATGGTGACACTTGCCTAAAGTTCTAGTCTAACATTTTAATCACTCATTACATAAGTTTAGACCATTGTGTGCGTTAAAAATCAAAATGTATGGAAAGTACGTATCTTTACCCCCACCTACTCTATGTTTGTACTACGTGATACATACTACACTTGCTGATCCCGTGCAGATCAACTACGCTGTAGTTTAATATACTTTTGTGCGTTTTGAATTTTTGGCAACAAAAAATAGTAAATCTTCTGGAATATCTTCTGGAATGAATCTTATGGAAAATAGTAAATCTTAAGAAATGGCTGCTATCTTGTTGTTGTTAATAAAAAGTAACTATAATTTATTTAGAATCCGCATTGCTTTTTTAGTCTCCGCAATATTTTAATACACTTATATTTAAAATTTCGCGATTCTAGCGTCTTAATTGTGTATATCTTTAGAAAGATAGACAAAGTTAAGAATTTTTATTTTTATGTGTATTGGATAAACAAACCACTCGTATATGCTACCATACAGAAATCCTTTAAAATATAATAAAATCTCATTTTTTTCATATTTCTACTTTATTTGACCCACAACGCCATAAATAAGACAAAAAAAAATTCTATAGCAATTTCTTGTAGTGGGAATTAGAGGGTTAACAAAGTAGCATTTCTCATTCCTTTAAACTTATTAGAAATTTATTTTTTAGAGTATTAAAAGAATATTCGCATGTAAAATATATGCTAAATGAACACGTTTAAAAAAATACATATAGTATTTCGATCAATTTAAAAAAAAATCGATTTTATTAAAAAAACGAAACATTTCTTCTCGAATTTCATTAAAAATATAATATTCATATTTTGCATCTAATAATCAGATTATGTCTTATTAAAAATATGTCTAATTTGTAACAATTTTTATCCTCTATTATTCTATACGTGTTAAAACGTGAAACATTATTTCATAACTACGCAATGTTCCTGCAATTAAGTTTAAATTTCTGAACAAGAAATTTAACAAGCCTTATCAATCTCCCATTTGAAAAAAAAAAAACACGTATCTTGATTTTAAACTGGCTGCTACGTGCTCGCTGGCCGAGTGGTTAAGATGCTCGATTCGAAACGCGCGGTCTGAGGTTCAAACCCAAGGGGATCCACGGAAGAACGAGAGATGTATTTTTAAAAAAATCCTTTTTTTCAGATTACAGAAATTTTCTGTCCCAGAACGGAAAAAAACGTAAATTTCTTCAATTCTCGGATATATACAAGTAGCAGTGCTGCCAGGAATATTTCTGTAAATTAAAGTATTTCTGAGAGTGCAATGGATGGTTTATTAAGATCTCAATGAGAGTGTTTCCCTTGCAGAAGAAGATGCAGAATTTCATTCGAATAATTTTAATGCAGAGTGAATTGTTTCAGAATGACGTTGTTTTCTGAAAAAGCTTTCACAGCAATTCTGCATTATCTTCGTAACAGTTGATTTTATCTTTTTCAATTTCCTACTACACATTTTTCTCTTTATTTTTTGTAATATCTTGTCGATACTTTTTAGTGCTTTTTTTCGAAAAAAGAAAAAGCTTTAAAACTAAAAACATCTTTTATAATAAATTGAAGTAGAATCTATTCTCTGTGTGAATTTCTTTATAATCTATGAATTTCTGCATATAAAGCGCTCTTCAGGAAAATTCTCCATATTATAATAGGCACAAAATTGAAATTTCAAATGCCAAACCATTTTTCGGAAATCATTTCTGGAATATACAGCAAAATTTACATTCAGAAATTGAATTTCTGTTCACCTGAAAATTTGTTTTTTCCGTATTTTAATCCGCATTACTTATAATAATTATTGAATAAAGGAGAATTTTTGTATTGTATAATATATAGTATGTCATTGCCACATAATTGGCATTTATTTTTAAATATTTTGTCTAAAACGTAGACAGTGAAATTAGTGGTCCTAAAAATTACATGTTGGCAATCTATGAATGTTTTATTAGAATTTGGTACATAAAACGATTTTTTTATTACTATGCAATATTCCAATCTTTTCCCTCCAATTAGTAGTTCTAAAAACGTGTTTATCTTAATGATTTGGGAGATCATATGTGAAATGCTAAAATAACTTGTTTAATCATTTATTGTGCTAAAAATATGTTTATCTTAATGGTTTGGGAGATGATGTGTGAGATATAAAAATACCTTGTTTTATCAGACGTAATTTATTTTTTTTAACATTTCACTTTAACTATTGTTATATGTAGGATTTCTCACAGGATAATGTTTAAAAATAAGACTTATACATGGTGCAAGTATGAATTAGATAAACCAAACGCAGTGCACAGGACCTTCATAGTAGACAATCGTTTATAAGTAGCTATTTTGATGAACGATGAGGTTAAGTTTGTTGCCTGAACAAACATTTAGCGGTACTAGGGCAGAGAAAGGCTTACAGTCGCAGTAGTTTGAAGCCTTCATCTGAGAATACTTCTTACATGACATGTAATATCATCGCTTATTGTTTTCAGATAGCTTTTTATGTGGTAGTTTTGTTCAGACAATAAAATGAAGAAAATCACTCAGAAAACCCACGCATCATCCGTTGTTCACTATGAAGATCTCGTGAACCATGTTTGGCGTATCTTGCTTATACCTATAACCATGTATAAAACTTTTTAAAAATATTACCCTCAAGGTCACCATGTATTATATTGCAATTAGAACTTTCTTTAACATAGTATTAATAAAATTTGATTAAAAACCAGACGAAAACATATCTCTTCGTCCTTTCTGTTGAAAATATTTATAATGAAAGCCATTGAGTAAAATATTTTTTATTCATGTGCAATTTGTAATTCCATATTTCAGTAAAGAAATTTGTGCACGATAGATCTTTTTAGGAAATTCGCTAAAATTTTTATTTAGATTATTCAATGCAGAGGTTTACTTTTCCAAATTTTAATTATGTTCTTTTTTTTTTTGTTGTTATTCTTTTTCGTGACAACCTGTTAGTATTATTTCTTACATGTGGATTGCCACATATCAGAAAGAACACATTATTTCCAATCAAATAACATCTTTTAATTTATTCTGATTGTATACAAATAATATTACATTTTTCTACGACTGTAAAAAAATGCATTATTTTTTCATTTTAAAATCTTCTTTTAACACTAGAATGGTCTCAAACATGAATGCGATGTAGGTCAAATATACGTATTTTGAGAAAAAAAATCGTGTAACAAAATTTCATACTTCTTACGTTGCAACTATTTGATTTCTTTTAAAAAGAAACTTCATTGTTCAAAAGATGTTTTCTTTGGATCAATCAACTCTTAACGTTCTTCTAGTGCTAAGGCAATTTTTCTGAAGATGATATAATCATAAATAGTAAACATCGGATAACACTTTCCATTTTTATGTTGAAATCAAAAATAAAAAGAATAGTGATGGAATTAAATCCAGACCACTATCATTTTTACAAAGGGATTATAGGATTTCATGCTTAAATAATGGAAATTTATTTTCCTATGAAGAATTTTTGTCTGATCAGATGAATAATGATTTTTTTTTCAGTCAAATGGTCGTCTCACAACACGGCATCTTCCTTGCAAATATGCATTCCACGCATGTAACGCCGGTTCTACACTACATAGATGCATGGTGGAGGTACTGAGTGAGAGAAACTTTTACATAGAGCTCGATCAAATCAAAGAGAGGCTCCTGGTCTGTTATCTATTTCTGAGCCCTGCTTCTTATACTGTCACAAATAGTTAAAACATTTTCTATTACTTAAAATAGTGACACTAGGAAAGCGCATGAGAGACCCGCACAAAATTGCGCTCAGCTAAATTTTGTAATGAATGTTAACATATTAGCAGCAAAGCAACAATATACTTCCAATAGCACTTTAAAGATCTTGGCTGCCAAACTACGACCAACACTAGGCAAATTAGAATCTTTCATTTTTATTAAAATGTGTATCTTTTTGTTATTTGCATTGTTGTAACCTGTTTTATAATTCCTATGTAAAACAGTTTTTTGTTTAAGAAAGAGCCATTTTTCTGGGGGCGCCTTCCAGGTAAGATGAACGAAAAGTCAGAATTATAAAAAAATACGGCTGTAACAGTTTTCTATGTTAAATATCAGTTTTTCTTCGAAATTAATTTAAACATAACTTTATCCCTTTTAAAAGATATTGTTTTCTCCCCCCCCCCCCAAGACGCCTCCAAGACGCCCCCATTTCTCTGGGGGCGTCTTCCAGGTAAGATGAATGAAAAGTCAGAATTATAAAAAAATACGGCTGTAACAGTTTTCTATGTTAAATATCAGTTTTTCTTCGAAATTAATTTAAACATAACTTTATCACTTTTAAAAGATATTGTTTTCTCCCCCCCCCCCTCCCATCGTTAAACTGAAATATGAAATATAATTCAATTCTTAAAACCCAGGGCTACGGAGTCAGGCTCATTTTTGAGCGAAAGATGCGGAGTCGGAGTCCCAGCTGTTAAAATTCCCGGAAACGGAGTCGGAGTCGTCCATTTTCGGGCGAAAAAGTCGGAGTCCGATCTGTTAAAATTCTCGGAATTGGAGTCGGCCGTTTTTCCCACCGATTCCGCAGTTCTGTTAAAACCATATGATTTGTTAGCTACGTGGCTTTTCCCTTTCAAGAAAGACTTTAATTCCATACTTTTAAATATTCAGTTATGAGTCCAGAAACACTTAACAGTTATAAAAAACGTATTCTCACAAAATTATTTCCTTTCCGTTAGCACTCGTTTCTCATAAAGTGAAACAAAAAAAAAATAAAAGTACAGCTGTTCCGTATAATTACGTCTACATTTTTTCTTTTCATCGGCTTTCGTCCACGTTATAAATAAGTCATTTTTAAACACGGCTAAAATTCGGTCGTTGTAATGAAATAACAAAAAATTAAATTTTTCCCATACATCCGTTGCATTACGCAATTATGAGTATCGATAATGTAAGCTAATGATTTAGATTAATATAAACAAATTCCAGTCTTTCAGTTGCCTATCTCAAGGAATAATGAACGGTTATTTTGGCAACCTATGAGTCATGCGTCTGGGGATATGTCTCTTTTTTTGTTAAGGACACCAGATAATTTAATCTAAATTATATCTCCAAACCTTTCTGCATCTTCGTTCAGTCACCAAAAACTGTTGAAAATTGGCGATAATTTGTAACGCCAAATTATATTGACTTCTATCGAAACTACGCACTTCTCTGCTGGCCTTGATTGTGTAAAGATGTACAAAAGGGCGCCTCAGCGCTCCTTCTGTTATGGGGCTCTCTTTCCCATTTCCCTGTATGAACCACCGCATCCACTGGATACTCTAAAATGTTTAAATAAATTTTACGTCCCCGTTATTATAGCTGGAGTTTTCATTTTGTGCGATTCTGAGGAACCCGGAACTCAAACTTCATCATAACGGCGATCAGAATAAATGAGCTCTATACATTAGCGTCCCTAAATCGTTAAAAGTACAATCAGAAATAATGGCATAACTTTGACGTAATCATAGCAAAATGCCTCAGATTTATAAATGAGAATTTACTTTTCTTTTGTTCTCGTGTAACAGAAAAATATACGATTTCTTTGGCAATACTGAAAATTAATGCAAAAAATTCAACCAAATATCGTAGAATTTAGTGAAATTCTATTTCGTATGGCATTATTTTTAAATGGAAACTTGCCTTTTCACTCGAAAAAATTCAATCTAAGATTATTAGATGAAAATGACGTCATTTTCACAACACTTACAGTCGTAACGTCAGTCATGAAGTTTTTTTGTAAAGAGAAACATCGTCAAAGATTTCACTATTTCAGGACATCTTCTTGATTCTGATTATTTCAGTATTTCAACGCGTAGTTCAATTACATATTTTTTTAAATTGTGTTTTATTTATAATATATTTTATTTATTTATTAGTGAAGTTCTAATTTCGTTAGGAATTATTAGCCGAAAACAAATACTGAACTATTTATTTTTGTTTTAAGTGCAAACATGTAAATTTTCTGTAATCGTGCTGTGCATGTTAGAGATACATTTAAAAGAAATAATGCTGAAAGTTATTTTATAATCAATAAAATTTCAGTAAACTGAAATACACTTTTCAAACACATACTGTTAGACTGAAGATATATGATCGGTAACAGATTTAAATTAGTAACTTTTTGGTCCAAAAGTGTATTTTCTGTTCCTAACTTCCAAGCAAAAGAGTATCCACACTTGACATTTGGTTGGCAAATATTTAAACGAAGCATCACTGAACACCGTAACATCTGGCATTACAAAAACAAACTTTGTTTTAAAATCGTCTCTGTTCGTGGCCAAGGCCCCACCAGTGGCTGAGAGGTTCTGCTCTCGAAGCTGGTAGACGGGAGGTGCTGGGTTCGATCCCAATCTCGCCCGTCGGCCTAATCGTTCGGAGTTTGCGTGGTTTTCTTCGAGCCATGGATTTCCATGCGTAAATACGGGTTAGGTTCCCTTAGAAAGACCCCCCACGAAGGGCACTCCTCCCTCGGGCCTATATCCCTAGTGTAGATAATAGGCCGTCAACAATCAACCAACCAACCTGTTCGTGGCCAACGACATACAAGGCCAGTTCATGATTTTTATGACGTCAAACGGACTGGTTCGTCTTTACTCAGCTTCTCCGTAGTAAAGCATTCAGAAAGTTCATAACGTCTTTGAAAAATAACTTTTTAAAGTATATTACAGGTTTCTAATCGGTATGTATTGATTTTATTTATAATCTGTAGAGTTTTGTCATCATTTAGATATATTATTTTAAGGATTTGGTGATTTTTTTATTAGTTAAATTTATTATTATTTTTTGATCTGTCACCTTTGTGCAAGAGCTTGATATGAGTGTGTAAGCCTAAAGATAAGTTGCTATATAGTATCGCGTTTTCAGAGCTAAACTTGTTTCATTGCTTGTCTTATGCTATAATCTATTTATTACTCAAATTTATTATTCGAATACGCTGTTTATATTTTTTTTTTCTGTCGTCATAGAATTAAGTTTTAAATTGTGTATTGTTAAATATGTTATATTTTGTACATTTTTTTAGCATGTAGCTTGCGTTTACTTTTAATTTTCTCCCTAAAATATTTTTACAGAGCAATCTAACGAAGTAAAATTTATTTCTAAATATATTTTTAATTTCTCAGTTTGATAATATTTAACAGTTTTTGTATAATTCAGAATGTTACTGTATCTTGGCTTTCGGTCAGTTTTTTAAATTGCATTTTAAACTAAATAGATAACTAAATTAGTGTTCTTCAGATGACTATTTTAATAGTACTGAAATATACATATTCTATATTTAAAAAAGTATGTCTGAAATACATGCATATTTTATTTATTTATGAAAAAGCTAATCCAATTTCATTCAAGTTGCTGTAAAATAGATTTTCTGAATTCTTCGCAAAAAATGCATATTAAAAAGGGGTTTTGGAATTTTTTTTTAATATAAACATCCAATTTGCATTTTACTAAAATAATCATATGCAAACACAAAACACAGCTTCTAACATCCCCATTTCTTTCTAATCAAACATATTATGAACCAGAAGTTTTACTTAAATAAAATTTAAATAAAAACAAGACACATTTTACAATTTTTTAGTGTTTTCCAAAAAGTGTCACAGAGTGCATGTTGAGTATTTGTAACATCACATGCCTCAGTGATATTTCTCTGGCCAAATTTTCTGCATAAAGTTGCTTTTAATTTCTTTAGCTCTGTGTCTTGGTTCTGACTTAACCAGTTCTTTATGATTACGTGACTAGCATCTCAGGTATGTCTTAAAATATTACAATATTTGTTATTTCTCATCAGATATGTTAAATTAGATTTGCTTCCATTCTAATAAGATTTTTATTAAAATTTATTATGTCTAACAATATATTTTTATTATAAAAAGGCACAATTGCAAAAAAAATTTGTTTTTAAAAATTTATTAAGATCTTGTAGTATAAAGTAATCAATTATCGGTACTTTTATGTATTTCCTTGGTCGTGCTCCGACCGAGTGATCTAATGGTCGTAACGTCATTACCTTGGCGTCACCCCATGGATTGGCCTTGTATTTCGTTCGTCACGCTCTGTTTCAATGTGTATTACTCTCCTCTAATTATCCTTTGGACACTCACCCTCAATTGGGAACACTCATAATCTATGGGTAACTGTTGAAATCCTGTGTTTGCAAATCTCGTATAATTTGCCGATGGACAAATACCAGTTAAAATCAATTCCACGATGGATTGCCAATAAATGCTTCACGTGTCATAGGTGGAACCACAATGTACTATTATGAGAATTGTTATAATATGTTGGCTCGGTAATTTAAGGTGATACTGTAGTAACAAAATAGAAAAATAGCAAAATATTAAATGCACAGTGTAAAGACTATTTGAGAGTGTAAATTGTAAAGACTAATGAATGGAAAGACTATACCATGGTATGTGAATACACAAGAAATAATTTTAATGCAAAGAAATGCAACATCTGAAAAAGTACTCAGAAATGTAATATTTTAAATGGAGGTATATGTCAATGTAATTTACAAATTTTGCGGAAATAATTTCTGTAACATATAAATGTTTGATGGTGTATGTGCGAACTACATCTTGTTTGATTTTCAGTCTAGTGCACAGAGCGTATTTGAATTTGTGTTCAGTAAAGCTAATAAAATTTATTTATTTTCCTAATGCTGAATTATCTATATCTTTTGACGATGAAAACTGTTGTTTGGTGAAGCATCATGAACGCATTTACTTTACAAAAATAATTATTTGATAAATGCTATTAAGTTGTTATTCAGTAAGAATATTAATCTTCAAATTTAAGTTTCAAATGTTCTTATTCAAAATGATAAATTTCTGAAACTTACATTCACAACATAATTAACTTCATAAAAGAAAACTTTGAATTAAACGCCGCAAAATAAAATTTTTCCTCATATTCCTTTCAAACACAACTTTGAAAAAATTCAAAGTTATTTTTTTCTCTTTTAATTTTAAATCTTTTTTACATCAAATTTCAAGCCAAGCGTAACTCTCTAGATATTTTCTCACAAGATTTATCGACTAGTGAGCCATTAATCACATTAATTTTATTACCAAGTTATTTTCAGCGCAAACAGAAACATTTGATGATGATAAAATATGAAGTTACATTTTTCTTCATTTAGAAAACTACCTTATTGAATTTAAATGTTTGGGAATTGCCGTCTGTTGAAAATCACTAGAGTTTTCAAGTAGAAAATATCTTATTTGATCTAAATTTGTTTCCCTTTTAATGCAATTTTGAAGAAATTTTCTGTTCTCCTTAAGGAATTTTATAGATAACTATTTTAAATATCATTTGGTTATAAGGTAATGTGTAATAAATAGTTATTAAATAAATTAATTATATTTAATAAGCTTGAAAGTTTTAACACAGAAATTAATGAAAGAAATTTTCCGTATGAGTCATATATTTGCTTTTGATAACGGTTAACTTTAAATTCATACTAAAAATGTTAGATTGTGAATTAGTTATAGCAATCAAATATAGCAATAATGCACTTTTTAAAATTTAAATGTGCTTGTTGTAGATCAACTCAATAACCGTTGTGATATGGAAGCGAAGCAGATGATACTATCTATAAATTATTTTTGTAGATGGTGAAATTACTGACATTTCTGCAGTTAGATCTTTAATACAAGTAACAACTTAACTAATTCAGTAGCATATAACAAAAACATTTGGAGTACCAGAAGATTTACTAACACAGATGACCGATTTCGATAGCATTAGGCTTACCGTCATTAGTGACATCATAGCACCGATATCTGTAAGCTTAATGCTGTGGAAACCAATCTGCATTATTAATAGATCTTCTGGTGGTCCAAATGCGTAGAGTGTCCTTTCTTTGCGTTGATCAATAGGTGATTCCTAAACAGATAGCTTTAGAGCTATAGTTCCAATTAAAAAAATGTTTCAAATATTGTTCTTCATCATATGCAAATCCATTTACATCAAAATGGTTATTATTTTTAACCCTTAAATGTCCTAACCGTGTTTTTTCGTCATATAATTTTTAATTCAAAGGCTACTTAAATTATTTTATATATTAATGCTATATTTTTGCACTGAACAAGATAAATAAATATGTAAAGTACTAACCAATACAAATTCCGCAACAATTCTTTTCATAGTTATTATTTTATGAATCGTTAAACATTCATGGAAAATTCTCTCAGACGCTTATAGAGATAATTATGCAATTTAAAGTTTGCGCGTTCTTATAAGTTTTATTTTCAAAACCTTTCTTTGTGCTCTAACGAGTAAAACAGTGTAAATTCTATTTTCGTACAACCAAATTTAGCTGAGTTATGATATTTTAAATTTTATAAATTTCAGAGTTCAAAAAACAATTATACTAACAGTTATTTCAAAATTTTGCACTGCTAAAGCACAGATTGATAGTTAAGTTATTTGTCCGATAAATAAAAGCAGCAGTTAATTCATATAAAATCTATTTTAAAAGACTAATTAATTTTTTTAGGCATAGCATCATGTGCAAAGAAAAATTGATTCATATATGCCGCTACGTATTTGAAGGAAATGGGATTCAAGTCTAAATAAACAATTATAAAAAACTCATAACGCATTTGAAAATCCAGTTCCTCCTATAATCATCAATAGTGGGGAAAATATCCGATTTGTTTATGCAGCCTATGATCTATAGTTTTGTATGCATACTACATATAAGCTAAAAGTTAGTTCACTTAAATGAATAGCACAGTTGAAATTTTCCATTCAGCCATTTCCGTGAATAAGCGGAAATGTACTTGAGAACATTTGTACAACCTGTATATGATCTATAAAATTTATACACCCCAAGTAATATAAAAAATATTAAGTTAAAAGCGCGTACCACAACTGAAAATGAAATTTGAACAATTGTTCATAGGTCTCAATTGTTCAATTATTGTTCAAGTTCTTCTGTAGCCAAATTATTTTGTGAGCCCCTGTAAATGAAAGGTAAATTCCATGCACACCATATTCTACAGTAAGGGTCGTGTAGTACACCTAGATGGTATGAATAAATTTCAGTATGCTTAAAATAGTGTAATATCATGAAAATACACCGCAAACGAATTTTCCCCATAGATCGTAACGTAACGGAATTCTTTTGAGTATCCCTGTAAATGAACCATTGATTCTACACACTTCATTTCAATACCAAACATGCCATAGTGATACCAATAACATCTAAGAATTTTAATGGTAATCGGACTATATTTAAGCGAAGTAAGTAAGAGCACGGACAGACAAACCGAATTCATAAACGCTTTTCCACGTTTCTGGAAAAGGCTAAAAAGCGCATTTTGAAAAACAAAGAGGACTGATGTCGTTCTTGAAAACGCCGATTCAACCAATATATACATATATATATATATATCTTTCTTTTAGTTCGTAAGATAGGGGAAACATGGGAGGTTTGACCCGCTTTTTACAAAAATATTTTTCTATTTTTTTTTCTAACCGTAATACAATTTCCGTATTGACATTATTTGATAGCTTATAATGTTTGGCGTCCTTCTGCACTATTTTTTTCTATTTAAATTATAAACTATCTTTTTGATTAATGATTTTTCAAGAGTCTAGAAACTGGATCAAACCTCCCTACTTGAGGGAGGTTTGACCCACAGGAATTGGATGTTATTAAAAATCTTACAGCAATAATTAAATGTATAAAGAAATGCTATTACAAGCTACAGGTAATAATTATGAGTTGAAAATACCAAAAATGTGAATTCATTGAACTTGTAGATGGAATATAGTAGAATCGAAGGAAAATTGAAAAATTCATGAAACTTGCAGATGTTGATGTAGATAGAGATTCTGATGGTAGATTCAATACACTAGTAGATGGATTAGAAGGTGCAGCTGAAGCCAAATTTGTAACATCCAGATCTTGTCTATCTGTGATATAAGAAGCAAAAAAATCAGATTCAGGAAAAATATCTGAACTTAATAGACAGATTACAGTACAAGCAAATCTGCTGTTGCACTCTTCCTTAGTCCACACGCTGAGGGATCTACAAGCACCGCTCGTACAGACTTCGTAAAAATGTTATTTTATTTGATACTAGCAGGCTATGCCCGCTGCGCTGGTCCATTTTTTCAAACGAACCTTCAATAAAACGAAATTGTGAATTTAACCTTCTACTTTAAAGCAGTAAAGAACATCACCTGGAATGTCCTTCCGCATTGCTGAAAAGAATGCGAATGCCATTGGGATATTATACTATCTTATGCCTTGGACGAAATTTGGGCAATTAAGAAACAACTCTTTTAGTTGATCATTTAAAGTAAAGTTTGGTGCGGAAATGAGATAGTTATGACAACAGGAATTAAACTTTCTCTATTCACCACACTATTAAATTAGAGAGTATTACAATGATTGCAGAGATTGATTATTGAACTTTAAGAATATTCGGACCGTTCGTTTTCATTTGTTTGTTGTTGAACTCCCGACCTTTCAACTTGCGCTATATGTGGTTCTGGTACCTTAAATTCAAGCTCATTACATGTTACATTACATTTTTTTAAATAAACGTCCTCTTCTGGCAGGTCTGCTACTGTTTTCCATCTGTCTATTCCAGCATATTAAATAGAATCAAAAACATAGGACAACAAACCAGCGTGTTTTTACAGTAAAGCATGTTGAAAAATATTTTAAATATCTGAAATTAAATGATTTAATTATATGTGTGAGAGGCGAGGGGGGGGGGGCACACATTTACCCTAAAATTTAATTATTTTACTTAACAACCATAATGGTAACTGGTTTTTATATAATTTACATTTGAATATAAAACTTTACTTCCAAATGTGCTCATATACTTAAAAAACTCTATCATTGTGAGCGTTGCTCGGGCCTATATCACTCTTTTGCCTTTTTGGCCTAAAATCGCAATGTTTGACAACCAAGGTAATAAGCGAATAGAATGCAACTCACAAGGATATCCATTTTTTCAATTATTGCTGCCAGTTTCTCTTGTAACACACACACACACACACACACACACATATATATATATATAACATTTTATTTGTATATTTATATTATTATTATTATTATTATAAACAAATTAGATACTACTTGATTATCTCGTCGACCCATTTCGCCAAATTATACAAATTGCCAAAGTATTAGCCAAAATTATGCAAAGGACATAATTTTTATTTTAAATAACGAAAGAAAAAATAAATTACTAAAACATTAATAAAAATAAAACGTCGAATTAAAAATCACTTGATCACGTAACAAACACGTGTAAAGTGTTTAACGTCAAGTAAATTTTACATTTACGATCACCCATTATTGGCATTTAATTTTATAGTTTGGCGATATTTTTTTTGTACGACGGCATAATCAAGTAGTACCACAAATTATTTTTGTTTGTATTTAAATGTTGATAAATAGCTCTTCTTTATATTAAATAAATATCATAAACATTGAAAAAAAAATGCTTATATGTATATGAAAAGTAAATAGGTCGTCAGTAAATATACAAAAAATTCAATTCACTCGCCAAGGCCTTTTTATCTATCTCACCAAAGCCCATATAATAAAAATATAACAAATACTCTTCAATCTGTTGTCTGATACTAAGTAATCACAATAATGTAAATAACTGTTAGGCACAGATATCATATACATACCTGGTTTGGCGCGATTTTTTTTCACGCCAACTTGGCGAAAACATCGTTTTCGAATACCAGTTACATATATATATTTAAATTATTTTCTATTATTCTAAACGGAAATAATAATAATTAAAAAAGTTTAATTAATAATTATAGAAACAAAAAACAATTTATATAATTAAAAAAAAGAAAATAAATGTAAATAACCAATTTATTAATAAATAAACAACAATAGCTGGGTTACCATGTCAGGCAAAATAACGCCATTTTGGAGCCCGTTAGGTCCATGGAGCGTATATGACATCTGTGCCAACAAAGCTTCCAATAATATATTAAACATGCCATTTGGCGGTGACTTGTTTATCGAAAATTATAAAATAAATAATATTAATTACAATTAATAATTAATTATAATGATATAAATTGGAATTCAGACGTTAATTTATATGCTTTAAATATCTAAGATTCATTCAATATCTTTTAAAATATTACCTAACGCAGGGGGAAATATGAAGAAATAACAAATTAAAAAAGATTTGCAATCTTTTCTCAGTAAGATATTTTTATTTCAAGATGTTGAATTTCTTTATAGTGATAACACATGATTGCATAAATTTCCTTAAGAATAATTTTCAGTTCCTAAATTTTGAAATTGTGAATTTTCGGTACTACTTAGTTATCCCGTCGGCCAATTTCGCCAGGTTAAATAAATCACCAAATCACTCGTCAAATTATACAAATTGATGTAATTTTTATTTTAAATAATGAAAGAACAAATAAATTAGTATAACATTAATAAAAATAAAAATAAAAATCAGTTGATGACGTAAACGCGTGTAACTTTGCTTAAAGTCAAGTGATTGTGACATTTACGATCAACCATTATTGGCATTTAATCTTATAGTTTAGCGATGGATTTTGGGTCGACGGGATAACCAAGTAGCATCGAATTTTCCTATACGTGAAATTGGCGTTATCCACAAAGAAATAAACAATAATATTTTCAAAAAAAAAAAAAAAAAAAAAAAAAGGAAAAAAAAGGATAATAATCCTTGATCTGAGTTGGAGTGTATAAAAACCATATGCTTCCGTAATTACGACGAAAAGCTTTTTAAAAAGTATGAACTTATTTTATAATATGCATGTGTCGCAGAAATTCAAACTAAAATTTAGATATTTGATTCCATTTTTTAAATATTAACTGATATCTGTATAACTTATAATCGAATATATAAATGTACTCCAAAAATGATCTAGGTCACTTGAAAAAACACTATTATTGTGAAAAAGCTTAAGCTAATGTCACGCTTATGCATTTTTGCCTTAAAAAAAATTGGCTAAACATTGTTTGGCGACAAACATAAATTAGAAATCGTAAAGAAAGAAATAAAATGTAATTCACAATTACAGTAACTTTTACAATTACATCTGTTTATTTCTCCTATAAATCACATGATGTGGCAGTTAGATAAAAAAAAAAAGAAAAGAACTAAAAAAAAAAAAAAAAATTGTAATTCAAAATGAGTCTAATCAAATTTTCAGATTCATTTTTTTAACGTAGCGCAGGTGATAATTCGCCAAATATTGTATAAATTGTAAAATTTCACAATAAATTATATTTTTAATGATTAAAAATATTTATTTCATCTTTAAATTAAATATTTTCGTTTTATAGTATTGTGTCTCATTAAAACTTTTTTTTTTGTTGTCTTTTTTAATTAAATATCAGTATTTTATTTTCACTTATTGGCGAGGTATTTGTATTATTTTCTAACGGACGGATAACTATTTCAATTCTTTAACCAACAAACCTTTAGCCAAAAAAATGACCGCTGGCAACCTTTTTGTTCAAAATACCAATAAAATACGAAATTTGTTCCCAAAAATCATAGTTATCCCTGTATATTTTACTCATAAACCACCACTTGAATATTTTCCATCGAATGACACTATTTGCAAAAAAATCCACCGGGTAGTTTTTGAAAACATTCGGGCGGAACTTTTAGATCTTACTGCTTTATAATATCTATATGATATGATAATAGATAGAATAGATAATAGATTATGTGTTATGAACTATCTCAAAGTTTAAAACAGATCGCATTGTTAGATTTCCTAATTTTAACAATATCGCGTTATGTTAGTTCCACATTCCACCTCCAGGGAGCGCACTCTATTCTTAACGAAAGCGTATCTGAACGAAACTCCTTCATGCAACCTTTCCGTAGATACATGAATCGGGAGGGTGGCGGTCTTAACCAATAATTTAAGATAATTGCTGAAATTACTACGAAAAATATTTTAAAGGGGCTCTACGCGGGCCCCTAATAGAGTTAGAGGAAATCGGAAGACGGCAAAATAATCGCGGGGAAAAGTTTGCTTGGGTGCTTCGGAGCTACTTTTGGCGCGAGATCTAAGCTCTACGACCAATAGGAGACCAGATATTTAAGGAAATATGAAGTAACAAAGTCCAAAATAATAGAATTTTCCGTAATAATTCTATAACTAATCTAGGTAGAATGATGTGTTATAGCTTAAAACCTTCCCTGGAACGATACCTATCTAACGGTATAAGTTCCGTAAAAATCCATGCGGTAGAACTCGAAATCTCGGCGTTCGGAACAAAATTTCCGTTTGGATTTTATATATATAATAATAGATAGATAATAAAATAGATAATAGATTTTATATATATATAATAGAATAGATAATAGATTATGTGTTATGAACTATCTCAAAGTTTAAAACATATCGCATTGTTAGATTTCCTAATTTTAACAATATCGCGTTATGTTAGTTCCACATTCCACCACCAGGGAGCGCACTCTATTCTTAACGAAAGCGTATCTGAACGAAACTCCTTCATGCAAACTTTCCGTAGATACATGAATCGGGAGGGTGGCGGTCTTAACCAATAATTTAAGATAATTGCTGAAATTACTACGAAAAATATATTAAAGAGGCTCTACGCGGGGCCCCTAATAGAGTTAGAGGAAATCGGAAGACAGCAAAATAATCGCGGGGAAAAGTTTGCTTGGGTGCTTTGGAACAACTTTTGGCGCGAGATCTAAGCTCTACGACCAATAGGAGCCCAGATATTTAAGGAAATATGAAGTAACAAAGTCCAAAATAATCGAATTTTCCGTAATAATTCTATAACTAATCTAGGTAGAATGATGTGTTATAGCTTAAAACCTTCCCTGGAACGATACCTATCTAACGGTATAAGTTCTGTAAAAATCCATGCGGTAGAACTCGAAATCTCGGCGTTCGGAACGAAATTTCCGTTTGGATTTTATATATATAATAGATGCTGCCACCACCGATATAAATATGTGATGTCGGATACAATGCGAGAAGGATTATAAAAAAGGCTAAACTTATTCTATTAATTAAGGAGCAATTTATGTACGAATTATTTACAGGTTTATAGGCAGGGTTGCAAAAAAGCCGGCTGGAATTTAAAAAAGCCAGACCGGTGGCTTTTATTGGTTTTAACCGGCTTTTTTTGGCCAAAATTGGCCTTTTTGGCCATAACTGGCTTTTATACAATGAAGCATTGTAATTATAAACTACACATTTTAAAGTGTTTTTAATTCGTTTTAATGACATTTAATTGATTTAGAGTTTAGTAAGTAACCCAATTTCTCAATAATGAGGACATTAATACTGGAATAAAACTTAGATGATTTTGCTAGTGATTTGTAGTCAGAATTGCAAATATGTCAGCTAAATTTTAAAAGGGCCATACCAACTGCCAATTTTTTTCATTTTTACTGCTTTATAAGATTAAAGAGGACAATGGCTACTTAGTTACATGTTTTATTACTTAATTTTAAGAGCTATTAATATACAAGTCTTATTTTAATTCTAGTAAACATTTAAAATTTTACATAGTCATATTAATAAAAACACCATTTCTCACTATTAAAAACATTTCTAATAGCATATGCATGAATATGCTTAACAACAAGCTTTTCAAAATTTCCTTTAGAGAATTTTTTTTTTCTTGTTTAAATGCTGTATTTTTTATACACTTATGTGCCACTCTCCTCAAATATTATATCCTTTCTAATTTCTCTTTTAACATTTATAACTTAATTCTCCATATGGACACACAAAAATGTTTCCATTTTGATGTGCTACATTTTGTCATTAATTAAATATAATCTTTAAAATGTGTAGTATATGTGGAGCTATGTAATACAGAATTTCAAAATACCAGTTTTGTGCCTAACTTATGTTATTTTCAATGTTTATAATTTTTTTTCCAGACATAATGCCTTCACAGTTGCCTTCTAGAAGTCATATACTTATTTATTTGACAAAATTTAATAGAAATCTATAATTTTTTTAGTAGAATATATTTATAAGTGTATTAAAAATTAATAGATCCAAATTTAAAACAAATTAACTGTAAACCAACTTTAAAAAATAAAAGCCGTCTTTTTTCAATAAAAGCCGACTTTCTTTTAAGTGGTTAAAACCAAAAAAAGCCGGCCGGCTTTTTTTGGCCTGGCTAAAAGCCGGCAACCCTGTTTATAGGAGGACCACCCCTAGGACCTCTCGCTGCATATACTTTCTCCGCACGAGACTCGAGCCTTTTTCTGAAACACACTCCACTCCACTCCACTCCCGAAATTCAACCAAAAACACACCAACTTCACTTCTTGAGGTCTTTGCTAGAGCTCCTTGTTTCTCTCTGAACCATTTCTTCCAAATGCAGCATACAGAGATTTCCTCCTTCCAACAGGGCCCCTTTTCTTATCTGAAAACTACCTCTTCCCGGGTGTTTCACAACTCACTAGATAGCCCGGAAACTTCTTTGTTTGCCTTGTATGCATTCTTGAATAGAAAGAGAAGCTGGAATACATTGATACAATGAAGCTTGTTCATACAATAATATCTAATCAAAGTAGGTCGCATCAACTTTAAGATAAGAAAAAATATTACTTTAAACCTCGCGTACGCAGAAAGTGATACATATGTAATACAATAGAATTATAAAATATCTTGAATGGACTATAAACAGTTCTACTAAGTGGCTGCAACTTATGACTTGCATGGGGTGGTAAATTAAACAGAATTATCCAATTATCTTTACAAAGTTGTTAAACCTCAACAGCTTCAGTCCTATTTAAATTGATTAGAATAATGCATAAACAAGAAGTGTTTCAAATGATTTTTTGTGTTATATTTAGTAAATTTGAAATTAAGAACATTTCTATTAAAAACTAACTTTTGTACAGTTTAAATGTGTTAGAACACCAAATTAAACTAAACAGGGAGGTTTGACCCGGGCCAAACCTCCCAGAATTGATATGGGTCAAACCTCCCTTAATAGCCATTTTGGGAAAAAGTGTAAAAAACACATTAAAATAAAAAATAAAAGTAAAAAATGAGTATACTATCTTTTAGTATTTTAATCTAAGTACACAAAAAATTCAATTTACTTTTATGTATGTTAATCACAGATGGCACAGAAGAGAAGAGATGGCAACAACAAAAAAAAGTTTTCTGGCTGAAAATGATATCATATGTGATTTCTCCGTGGTTCTGCTTGCAAATGGCTAACAGACAAAAACAATATGTTATTATCCTTGCTACCATGCTGTCATCTGATGCTCATCAGCTAAATAAATCTTTAAATATGAAAAGGATAGGGTGGGTCAAACCTCCCCTATGGTCAAACCTCCCTTGTTTCCCCTATGTTTCTTCACAGTATTTTCTTAATTGCACTTAAATATTGTTGTTTTTATTTAGTGTCAGATTCGAGTTCTTGTCAGGTTAAACTGTTCGGAATTATGGTCGAATTGTAGATCCACGAAAATAATTTTATCGGTTTTAGGTTGTTTTCGGGTCTATTTTTGGGTTCTGTTCGCGTATAACGAGAAACCAGGAAGAACTGTAAAATAACTTCTAAAAGCGTTGTGGCTGTTGTTATCCGGATGATCCCGAATGAGGTGCAAAGTCATTCATAAAAAATATAATTTATAGGTTCTAGATAAGTTACGAAATAGGCTGATTTGCGAAAACTTAACTGGTGTATTTTTCTCAACTAACGCCACATACGGGTATTTGCGTTATCTACGCGGCCACAATTATTTTATGTTATATATCTATTCTAAAGGATACAATTGAAAGAAAAAATAAATTTATTAAACTTATAAAGACGATTTATTAAAATAAAACACAAACTTTATTTTTAAAAACTAATATTCATCTTCGTCACTTTTTGATGGATCATCTCGAACATTGGGCTTCGCAGGCAAAAGAAGAGCAATTATCTCTGGCAAAAAGGAGCTCGTCCTTCTTCCTTTTACTTTTATCATGCTGCTTATAAGAGGGTCTGATGTTAAAAGTAGCTGATTAAAAATGTCTTTGTTGCAATTTTCTCTTGAGAATTTTCGAGCGAAGTCTTGGCGGTATAGCCTAAAATGCTTATTACGCGCTTCTGCGGCCTCTTCTGAAAGCTGCCCAATGGGCAATAATGCGTTTTTAATTATAACTAAACCATGAATTAATATTTTGTGCATTGTTGGGGTCATTAGATGCCACTCTGGTACAAATCTACATGTAAGCGAGCAGTATCTAATGCATATTTCTCGTATTTTTTGGGATCAATTATATATCCGCTTAAAATTGTCTCCAATATGAATTTTAAGCGGTATATTAGGTCATAACTAATGCCAGTTATGTCAAAAGCCAATTTCGGGTCTTCAAAAAAACTTCTACTTGTATTACCGTCATAGGTATTGCCAAAATTTGTCTTTGGTATGTCTACCAGTAAGCCAGTTCCTTCGCGAAATCTTTTCTGGATTTCGAGTTTTTCTTCCAGTTCAATTTTTTTCTCTGCTTCAGTCTTCCGCTCTCTATATTCCTTTACTGGCAACTTATAAGCCAAATGGAGAATGCTTTTAAAAAGTCTAATTCTAGTGTGTAAAATAGAAAGGCCAAACTCTATAGCTTCAGGATTAATTTCTTTTTGAATATCAATTTTGTTGAAGTCCTTAGCAGTTGCACCACATATGTAGCATCGACTTGTGGATTTAGTGCCAGTCGCAGCGTTGCAAACCTTGCCATCTACCCTTGTCATTATGAAGACATGACTGACTAAGAACCTGTTTCCATTTAAATTAACCTCGGTGGCGTTTAGTGACATCGCAGAATTTTTTATAAAGTAAATTTCTTCCTCCGCAACATCAGTATTTACTTTTACAAAACGACGGCATAAATATAGGACGGCAAAATCGGGGTGAAGAAGGTGTTGGGTTTTCCCATAATAGCTTTTCGTTTTCACTACCAGAAACTAATCGTAAAGGGACGAAACTACTTTGGAATATGTTCGCATCTGTGTCGGCATCCTTTACAAATTTATGTTTAAATTGTGATTGTTGTGAGCTATCACATCCTATTTTGAAATTAACTTTAAACTCTCTCGTTCTTGCTCTTTCTCTGTTGTTAGAACCTCTTCTAGAAACATAGACAAACGCTTAACTGCATGGTCAACCAAAGGCTGTAAATCAGTTTCGGCGTAAGTACTTGTTACTCTACATGACTCTGGGGGCGTATAGCATTCTTGTTTCGCTTTTTGTAACAAGGTATAACAAGGAAAGAATTTCTTGTTGGTGTTTCTCACTATTTCGTATTGTCGACAAGTTAAATCAGCTTCTACAAACATGGACAATGCATGTGTTGGCGTGAGTGAGTCAGTTTTTTCGTTTTCTGATTTAGAAAAAGCATTTTTATATTTTGTTGCACGTTTCGTACTGCTGATAATTTCTTTGAGTATTTCAGAAGCATCTCGTGTTCCATATTTCCGCAATTCCACCTAAGCAGCATGAATGATAATATCTTTTTCTAGAGAAGATCGCACTTCTTCTGTTTTTCTCCTCTTAGTTCTCTCACTCGATTATGTAACTAATTTAGATGGTCGCCCAGGCCGATGTTGGGGTATGGTAGGTATCTCAAACGTTCCTTCTAGCGAAGAATGATTGTTTTTGAGAAATACGTCTTCCTTCTTATGGGCTTTTAACCATCTCTGCTTAATTTGCAATTTAAAGTGTGCGAAATTGCGTTTTAAGCTCTCAATTTGGTCTTTTGTGTAACCTTCACCCGATGTTGATCTTTTAAGAAATTTAATTTATCTTCTAAACTGGACAAGTCAAAGCTCTGCATTCGATCAAACAAATATTTACGGGTCACAATCCTTACTCCCGAGACACCCTGTGAACCTACATTAAAAATATTTCGTTTTAGAATACTATTTACGATAGTCAATTTTTTTTTAATTATTTGGTAAAAAAAGTTCAAAGACCAAGACAATACACATCCGCGCTATTCCGCGGCAGTTTCTTTGATTTTTCACTACTCAAGGCTTCAAACTTTCGATTCAGTTCGAAATTATAACAGGATCTGACAGGATAGTACAACAAACACTCGATTGAATAAAATATTTTAGAAATAATCTCATTCTAATATGAGGGTACCTTCAAAGTACAACAACTAAACTTCATAATAATAAAACAACAAAAAAATTTATTAGAGTTTTGCATTATTAACTGTTGTATCAGGATCCATCACAAACACTTTCAAAATAAACGTAAATTAATAAATATTTCACTGCAAAGTTAATGTTTTTACACGAACGCCGAGAACAGACACAAACAACAAGTTGAACGATCGAATTCCGACTAAAGATGAACAAGACGCGTGCGCGGGGGAAAGATTGAAGGGGTTGGGTATTGTCCCTGAAACTGTCCTCTAACCCAGGTTGTCTTTCTTTTTAACGGCCTTAGTACTTTAATAATTTGACTTTTGGCCGCGTAGAACGCTCAAATACCCCTATGTGTAACGGTAGCTTGCTTTAAGCAAATTTTAAGTTTAGTCTAAGGTGTGTCCCACCGAAATAAAGCCACCATGATTGTGTGCTGTAATTGGACAAGAAACAAGCCAATAAGAACGAAACAAATATATTAAGAAAGTCTATATACAGATATATATTTGCAAGGAGTAACTCGCTCCCTGCCTTACCTGGGCAGGAAGAAAATGAATTTGTAAAAAAGTGGGGAGAAAAGTGTCTCACCGAAATAAAGCCACTATTGTTAATGGGCAATATATCCGACATGGTTATATATGACTTGGAATATACCATGTGGCATACCATTTACCAATCCTCTGAGGACAGTAGCATCAAAATTATCCCACGCTTCAATGATAAGGAACTTCAATTTTGGCAGAGGCTGAAAAGTCAGCAGTTGCCATATACAGCCCTACTGAGGATACCTCACGCATTTTCTTGGGGATTGAGATAAGGGAAAACGGTAGGCCATTCCATGACATGCACCCTATCAACCAAAAATCATTCCCAGGAGTATTTTGCAACGTGAATGGAGGCCTTATCCTGCTGGAAAATTCTGTTATCTAGTTAACCGATTTTACTTGTCACTTATGGCTAATATATGGGTTTAAAACTTTACGTAAACTTATATTGATTTAATAGCTTTTCTTTCTACATTTTAAGGCTTGTAGAACTTCATTATTTTAAAAGCAATGGCTTCATTACCTAGGATATAATGTTGGTTCTTTTCTAAAACATAAATTAATTTAAAAGAACCAACATTAAACTTAAGTGTTTCATAGATGGCGTTAGCTGTTCCGCAATCGACTATTATCAGGCCTACCCTTTTTATAAAGTAGAATCGTCCAGTTCAATTTCTTCAAAGGTATAAATTGCCTTTCGATAATCAAACGCCGCGCTCTGTCATTTCTGTTCGTTTTTTTTAAATTTATCATAATGATTTTGAGTTTAAGTTACAGTAAGATATTTAGTTTGAATTTACGATGATTTAAAAGTTGGTTTTAGTTATGATTTAAATTTAAGCTGCTTTGAAAAGTTCCAGGTATATTGAAGTTTAGTCCTGTTTTAACCAAAGTTATTTTTAATAATTTACTTAGTTATTATTTTAAACAAAGTTGGCTCTGAATATTTTTCAACTTAAAGCTGTATTTTTATGAAGTATACATGGAATGAAATAGAATTTAAATAAAGAACTCGCGTCAACAATATTTGACTTTTTTATGGTCTATAAAGATTCAACATAGTTTTATTACAAGTATCTTCCACAGATACATTTATAGTTTCTCTGCTGATAGCAATATAAGTGTAAATCAGACCTGTATAGATACAGGCTAAGAAATCCATCTTAGTCCACCAATTCTCTTCGCAAATGGCAGTAAATCGTGTAAATTGCCATTTATCGCGCTGCTGAAAGTGATTAAGTAGTCAATGGACCAACGTTTCCAAATGCATTGAACATATTTGGTAATTAATTGCCAATGGGTTAATCTATTGTCAGAAATATTCATAACATTAGGCTATGGAATACTGTTAGTGGGTCTGCCAATTAAAAAATGCCCTGGCGTAAGCACTTCAAACTCATTTATGTCATCAGAAAGCGGAAATAAAGGTCGGGAATTTAGGATCCCCTCAATTTGGACTACTAAAGTTTCAAAATCCTCTAGAGTGATTTTATTATTACCTACGGTTCTAAGCAAATGATGATTGAAGGACTTAACGCCAGCTTCCCATAGACCGCCAAAATTAGGAGATCGCGGAGGGATAAATTTCCAAGTTATGAATTCTTCAGCAAAGAAATTTGATAATTCCTCGTTGGGAGTGGTCAATAATTTATTAAAGTTATTTAATTCTGTTGACGCACCTTTAAAATTAGTGGCATTGTCAGAAGTTAGCGCATTTACTTTGCCTCACTTGGCGCAAAATCTTTTAAGCGCAGCGATGAATGCAGCTAATAACTCGCTTACCACAAAAATCTACACCTGAATCGAGAAACGTGTGACCATAACTGATCTAGTGTTTTGGGATTATGCCTGAAAAATGTGACACAAGTGTGCACCGTTTTTCAGGCAATGCTTTTAGCCTTTATGGGTCTATATTTCATCCGTACTTGATGATCTAATGCCTGAGCACCTATGTGAAAGTACTCAAAAATTAATGTAGTGAGCTTATGATCACTGAACAGAAATAATTGATGCTTAGCATCAAAAGGTAAGTCAGAATTGATTAATCTGCCACCTACACAAAGTAATCCACAGTTGCCAATGAAGGGATCTAATCCCTTTAACTTACTGGAAGAAGGGACAGATTGCCACTTTCTGAGTGCTGCTAATTCAGGAGCTAACTTACCTTCCTGGGCCTGTTTTATTAACCTTCCGTCTACCAGACGGGTCCATTGGACCCGACATGTACATTCAAAATATTTATTCAAACCAGAAATTTCTTCAAAACAAACTAAATGTATAAATCAGACAATAATAAGTTAAATAAACAAATTAAATAGTTTTAAGTAAAAATTCTGGTGTAGAATGTTTTTATAAAACTTGAGTAAAATTTCCGGTAGTTCTAGGGTTAAAATTGTATGCCAGTTTTTAACTCAATTCCGGTAAGCTGCTTCCGTTTTATATCTCTATGACGGCTGTTATTGATGAACCTAAACATAAAACTACACATTCTTATTAGTTTGAGAAAAGTATTAAAAGAGTTATATAATACATGAAACAAATCGTTAGAGTCTTTATGAATAAATAAATTAAAATCAGTTTTGAGTTCATGGTCACAGTCAATGTCTGTGAGAGTAGAAAATTGGTTAGCAACTATAATTTCCCTTTGAAGAAATTCTGGTCCAAACCACCACAAATCATTATTGATCAGATCTTTGGCGGTTGCACCTCTGGAGATGATATCTGCTGGATTGGATTTTGAGGATACATGGTTCCAATGATAATTCTCAGAAATAGACTGGATCGTGGTGACTCGGTTGGCAACGAATGTTTTAAGTTTGTTGGGTGGTGTATTAAGCCAAAATAGAACAACTGAAGAGTCCGTCCATAGCCACACCATTTCAAATCATAGCTGTAGTATGGGAATTATCTTTTGAATCAGTTTTGTCAGAAGTTGAGCTGCACACAACTCTAGTCGCGGGATGATCATTGGCTTTAGGAGGGGCCACACGGTTCTTGCTGCACAGAAGATTAGACCTGAACTGTCCAGTTTTCGAGAGAGATCTTATGTAGATGGCTGCTCCAGCAATACAAAAGGGAAAGGGCAATTTATAAAAAACAGATTTTATCGGAGAAGTAAACAGCTTGGACAAACCTGTGTCGCAGAGAGACGGATCCTTTTGGTTTAACGAAAAAGTTAGCCTTCCAGCGATTCCAGGACTCACATATCAGTTACCAATTTGATTCTTTGTCACCCACTTCCAGGTCATCAGCCCTTTTAAAACTAACGAGAGACATTTTTGGCGATGAAACTCCAAAGCAACTACCACAGCGACTAAACTCGCACGACCAGGCAAAATTCACGAAAAGAGAGTTGCGAAATGTTATTTTCTCATTCAATATTAACAAGGCGCCAGGACCTGATCAAATTGATCACAGGATGGTCAGGTGCATCTTTTCAAAAATTCCTAATATTCTGTTGGATATGTACAACAGTCTTTTAAAGTTAAACTATTTTCCTGATGACTGGAAATTGGGAGAGCTCGTGTATTTTAGAAAGGAGGGAAAACCCTTGAATGAGAGCTCTTCATATCGCCCCATCACTCTATTACCAATATTCGGAAAAATCTTAGAGAAATTAATTCTAAGACGAATACATCACGCATTAGACAAAACGAATTTCCTATCGGGTAAGCAACACGGCTACACGCAAAATAAATCTACGGAAATGGCTTTGGAGCAAGTGATTTCATTAGTAGAACAACACAAACAAAATAAACAATGCACATCACTGGTGTCACTGGATTTCAGAGGAGCATTTGACAACCTCCCTTGGGACCAGGTGATCCTAGCATTGCAAAGACTAGGTATTTCTAAACAACTCATTAATCTTGTCGTTTCCTTCCTTTCGGGTAGGCGAGCTCAGGTGGACTGGATGGCACCATTTTTGTTGTACTTCTTTAGTAAGGGTTGCCCGCAGGGATCGTGTCTGGGTCCTTTTCTTTGGTTGGTTCTGTTGGAGACTCTGTTGGGGACCTTTGATGTACAGGACTGTGAACTGGTGGCATACGCGGATGACGTGATATTACTGATCTGGGCACAGTCAAGACAGCAACTTGAACAAAAAGGTCAGAAAGCTTTAAAATTTATTCAGAATTGGGCAGAAACCAACAAAATAGAAATTTCACATGAAAAATCCTCATCATTAACTTTTGGCAAACCCAAACACCTTAAGCGGGGCCCCACATTTAAACTTCAAGATAAATCAATAAAATCAGAAACAACACTAAAATACCTGGGGGTAATATTAGATAAACAATTATCATTTCTCCCACATGTGGCACAAAAGAGAGTAGAAATCGGAAAAATAACTCAAAATCTTTATAAATTTTCATCAATCTCAGGTCGACTCCCTCCGGAATTTTTTAAGATTTGGTACTCTGCGATCTTACAAACGAAACTGGCCTACGCGTGTGCTGTCTGGTTTCCGCGTATGGCGCAATATCACGGTCGTCGACATTTGCTCTCGGCACAAAGGAAAGCTTTGTTGCTGATAACGAGAGCATATCGCAATACGTCAACAAACGCCCTGCAGGTCCTCACAGGTCTCCCCCCACTGGATTTGCAGTTGGAGGCGGAGGCGGAGTATTCGGGGACGATTCGTCTCGGCAAGTCAACAGAAAAGGCTTTTGCTCCACTATACTATACAAAATGCTCAAAATACAAAACATCACCACTAACAAGTGAAATACAAATTTGTGAAATAAACGACTATGTAGGCAAAATTACAATATACATGGACGGTTCCAAAATGTCCGAAGGCACAGCCTCGGCATTTTGTGTGTACGAAAAAAACGAGCAAATCTATACTTGGAGAGCGAAACTGTCCCAGGATAACTCCGTCTTCCAGTCAGAACTCTTCGCGATCTCTTCAGCATTAGAGTGAATAGAGTCGGACAAACATTCTCAATACTTAATCATAACGGATAGCCTATCAAGTTTAAAAGCATTAAACAATTTTGACAATACAAACTATTTAATACTAAAAATTCTTCAACAATTACAAACAACAGTAAAAGACATATATTTCAATTGGACAAAAGGACATTCAGGTGTTGAGGGCAATGAGGCAGCTGACCAACTGGCAAAATCGGCAGTAACGGATGAAACACTAATACATACATTTTTACCATATCCAGCTTCTTCACTAAAATCACAGACAAAGCAGTATCTGTTAAAAAATTGGCAAAAACGCTGGACGGATTCAGACACAGGCCGATATACGAAGGAATTCTTGCCATTGGTTGACCACAAGTATTTCGTAAACAACAGATACTTACACATATTTTTAACAAATCACGGCCCCTTTCAGGAACACTTATACAAAATTAACATAAGAGACTCCCCACTATGCATTTGTGGCTTGCCGTCAACATCGTTACACTATGTATTATACTGTACATTAACATCGCATTATCATCTCAAAAAAAACACACGTATGAATTTAGCAAGTTGGTGGCGGGATGTAAAAGAGAAACCACAACTACTCAACAAGATCATACAAAGCATGAGGTTTATAGAAACAAACGAGTACATCTTTTCAAATCCAGAGCCATTCTAGTCCGACTCCATCACTAGGGTGTAGCATGGAGGGAGAAACGGGTTATTAGCGGGTGCCAGAAACTTCTATCACTTTTGAATTTTTATCTTGTGCATCTCTCCAAACTCTAGTATGTGCAAATTGTAAATAGTAGGTGTGTTGTAATGTGTTTCTAATTGTGATGTTCAATATTGTGTGTTTAATGTTCTGTGAAATCCCTGTAAATCCATGAAAAATGTAAATAATTATGCAATCACATTCAAATGATCCTCGTGTAATCACTACATACAGTCATGTAAATAGTAGGTGTTTGATATTGTGTTGTAATGTGTTTCTAATTGTCATGTTAAATATTGTGTGTTAAATGTACTGTGGCGTATATATATCCAAGAAAATTGTAAACAATTATGCAATCACATTAGGTGAAATGATCCTCATGTAATCACTACATAGAGTCATATATCTCGATGTGAAATCTACGGTTCGCCCAGAAAAATTGGGTAACCAATTGTGATTGTAATTGTAAATCTCACAGTAACCGAAATAAATCTCAGCAGCTTGATCAGGGACCCGACGCTCCCTCTAAGACTCTGGTTGAGAGTCGGGAGGAGTGGATGTGGTCTACCCCTCGGGATTGCACTAACACTCTAAAGCGAAAGCTGAGTTCCCGAGGTGGTCATCGCTGTCATCGCTGCTCCATAGGCCTTTCCTGAAGCATCTGAAAATCCGTGTAAATCTAGGCCTGCTATGTTGTCAGACAAAACATGCTGCGGAATTGTAAGATGATTTATTTCTGTCAATTTAATCAGAAAATTTTGCCATTCCCGAAGAGAACTGGCAGGCAGATGTTGATTCCAATTTATCTTTAATTCCATCAAATGGTGCATGAAAATTTTCGCTTTGGTTAGAATAGGGCCAATTAGGCCTAAGAGATCGTAAATTTTAGCAATTTGTGCCAAAACTTCTCTTTTAGTATAAATATCTTTGGGTTCGATACTAATTTTAAAAGTAAAATGATCTGATTGAGGTTTCCAAAACATCCCTAAAGTTTTTACAGAAATTTGCTGCGAGTGTTCGTCAAATGCATATTCTGATATGGCTGCATCTTGTAATAATTCAAGATGATTAGAGCCCCACTTATGTAGGTCCATCCCTCCCCTTTTTAAGATCATAATTAGTTGAGATTGTCCTGTGCGTCTTGTAAGGAACCTGCACCAGATAAACAATCACCAACGTACATGTCGTTATGAAACACTTCTGCAGCTTTGTGAAAATCTTTTCTTTCTTCATCAGTAAGAGCCTTCAACGTCCGCGTGACTAGAAAGGGAGCACTAACAGTGGCATATGTAACCGTGTTAAGTTCATATATTTTTATCGGGGCGTCCTTACTGGACTTCCAAAGAACTTTTTGCAAATTTCTCTGTAGTGACTCGATCATTATCTGCCTGTACATTTTCTTAATGTCTGCACAGAATGCATATTTGTGGGTACGGAATCTAGTTATAATAGAAAATAAATCTTGCTGAACCGTTCCCCCATTAAATAAAATAGAATTAAGTGAATAATCACTAGATGTATTTGAACTTGCATTGAAGACAACTCTCAGGGGAGTGGATATTTTTTCCTGTTTATACACAACATGATGTGGAATGTAATAAGACAGCTTATTTTCGGTTTCATTTTTCATTTGTGTCATATGCCCCAAAGTATCGTATTCTTCCATAAAAGCTGTATATAAATTAACCATTGTTTTATTTTTATCTAATTTAACCCATAAATTATTTAATCTCCTGGCTGCAATTTCTCTACATATTCCTAACACTGATTCTGCATTTTCTTTCATTGGTAGCTGTACTGTAAATCTACCGGTGTGATCGCGTTTATAGGTGCTTCTAAAATGTTCCTCACAAAATATTTCTTCATCCCCTTTGACAGTTTCTTTATTATCACCAGGTAAAGATTCTATTTCAAAAAATTTCTGTAAAGTATTGTCTAAGCTTTTTTCAGTTAAGAGGCAACAATATGACTTATTTTAAACTTGTGGAAGTGAACCTGTGAATAAGTATCCAAATACTGTATTCTGTAATATACAATTAGCATCTGCTAAACGAATTTGCTCACTCTTTAAAATGTCAAAAAATACCTTGCTACCAATTAATGCATCAATCTGACCAGGTATATGAAAATTATTGTCTGCTAATTCTATGTAGTTTGAGATGCATAAGTTTGCATAAGTCTGCAAATGCAAACAGGGAAAGTTGTGTAAATTTTAGTAAGTTGCTAGCATTATTTTTTTATATAACTCAAAACTCAAAAAAAATTTCCCTCTTTCGATTTTAACGAAATTTTTTTTCTTAAAAGAACATACTTTGAGCTTTATTCTGCAATTTTTGGTTGGTGTAAATATAAAATTACTAAATTAATATTTTTTAAAACTATTTTTGTTTATTTTTCTATGTTAAAATTTGTGCAAAAATGTGAAAAAAATATATAATGTGAACAAATATATTCTTCAATTATTGGCGTTGGTTTCATTTTTTTATATTTCGTAGTTTTGAGTAAAACGTATTTGAAAAATAGTAGTGTCGTCGCATACTTCCCTGCTTATCTCAAGGACAATTCAAGGTCAAAGGCTAAAAACTCTTTATATTATATTCTCATGGTGAGCCTTATTACTGCACATGTTATTTCCAACATCGGCCATTGGGGGGCATTTCGCTATGCTTATTCGGCTAGACCCTTTCGGATCGGCAAAAGTGTCGTCACTTCTGCTTCTATATGTATAAAAGTGGAGTAAGATCCTAGATTGCCATTTGAATGTACGACGATAGCTATTAGGCTACAGAAACTAGTCTCTAATTATGCTATTAGTTTTGGTGAATTAAACGTTGTTATCCTAATCATGCTCATATGTTCTAAAAGTTAGATTTTTGAACACAACTTTTTGTTTATAGAAAAATATAGTTTTTTTTTAATAAAAAAATTCTGCAATTAAAGAACTCTTATTTACCTATAACGAAAAAGTGGTATTCAAAATCCTTAACCCTTTACACCTAAGTACTTGTCTCATAGACATGAAGGGTTACTGTTAGTGTCAAGTTCGTACAATATCAACAATCGTTAATCTTACGATGAACATTAAAAATATTATTAAATTGAATACAACGTTCCAGTTTAATACAGTATTCTTCTGTTAAACTTTTGTGAAAACTGCAATCAAACGTTCAGATATAGAATTAACATTTTAATTTTGCTATGGGAATACAATATCTGTTCACGCTATCATATGAAGCGAAAATCTGAAATTTTCTGCTTCTTGCAAACGTTCTCTGTAAATTTGTTTAACCTTAGTCATCGATCTTTACAAGGGGAATAAATAAAAATCAATGCAACTCCTGGCACTTCTCAATATATTTTCAGTGCGATATGCGATAATCTGAGTAATTTCTATTAAATTTGTCGATCATTGATTTGTACGAGTGTTTATTTAATAAAAGCATTTAATGTTTACTTGTTTCGCTCGCTTTTAAGATAACGCAATAAATCTATGAAAATAATCATTCGAAACTATGTGTAAGGCTATGGTAGAATTTTATTTTCGAACATGAAGTTTTAGATTATCATATTTTATATTTTTATTACTGTATGTGTTCGATGAGTTTATTACAATAATATTTTCATTTTCAGATTTCAAAAACTAATTAACTTATCCGGAAGTATTGTAGATATATTTAATTTAATTTTAGTACATTCTACTTTTGAATTTATCATTTATTTGATAGGAAAATAGCTGATATAAAGAAACAATTCAACTTGGAGCAAATCTCCGAGATGAAGTGAAGTAAATAATCATGGAGACAAGATCATTAATGCTGCATAACGCACGTGTTTTACGTATTGTTACCAACAACATGCCCAATCTCTAAATCAACTTCAAACACTTCTATGTTTTACAAAATACAAACACTGCACCTTCTTTTTTATTAAACTCCTATTACATAGTTCAATATAACGTTTAATAGTTAACAAAAATATCCTACACTCTTTTTGTTTTTACTATAAAACTTTAATTTTGGCGCAGCATGTCCCATGTAGGATCTTGTGCATTTATATCCCAGTCAACCAACCAACCAAATTCAACAAAAGCTGGCTAAATATAAACAGATTTACTGCAATCAATATGCTGAGAAATTTTGTGCGAAGTTTCCACATTTTAGTTCTGTTTCCGCAATTCGTTTGAACCAAAATAATAGCAAATTTTTCGTTCCCCTTGTTGCAGTCAATTTTAATCAAAACATAAATATGGTGAAACAATATTGCGCCATTATCTTCAGTCCTTTTATTTAATCAATTTTTTGGTTGAAATTTGAACATTTATTTTTTACGGGGTGCATACTTAAGACTTAAATGAAGAATATTTATGGATTGCTTAAAGAACCAGCTTTATTAGCGAATAAGTTAGGTTTATTTGCTAATTTCAAATTCTAAAAATGTTTATTATAACAATCTTCCTTTAACGTTCTAAACATACTTTTAACTCACTATCAGACACATTTATCGGAATCCAGATTTTTAATTGGTTCCATTAAAAATAATTACTTTGCAGTATGACGGTGAATCAAAAAGTAAGATACATTTGGCACTAGTCAACGATGTATCGCAGTGAGAGCAAATTCATTTGTCGAAAAATGAAGAATAAATTATGGGGCTTTGGCTAGAAGTGCATTTATCGGTATTGTATATGCGTGCGTGTTTGGTGAATGATTTGTAATAGCCCGTCAAGTGATTTGGTGCTCTAAATTGGAGATTTGAGGAAGTGTATGCTTTTTGAGTATTAAAAGCTTAAATTGCACAAACTTCATCAATTTTTATAGTTTGAATATCTCGAATCCATTTCTGAATTGCGCCTACATTTTTAGAAGTGGAGGTATTTAAAAGTCACCTTTCTAAATATTCGCCAATCACTTCTGTCTGTCCGTTTTCAAATATTTTGCATGGGTGACTGCCAGGGTGAGATATTGCATATCCACCATAAACAGCCTCGATTAAATGATAAATGGTTTTTAACTTTCAGGGTTTAATACATAAAAAAGAGTATTCCAATTTCTACCATGAAATCAGTTGACGCTCCATTACAAACTGCTCTCCAAAAACGTATGGAGGAACAACACACATAACTATACAGTTGCAATAAAAGGCCCTTAATGTATTATTCATCCTCGTCAAACTAAACTCATTAGAATATGCTTCCAACTAGTGCCAAATATATCTTTTTTTTTTTTATTCACCCACTTATTAACCAATAAAAATAACGTATATCAGATAATTAGTGTTACAGCGTCACTAATACGAATAATGCAGCTCATGTATTCCATGCAGAGGGATAAAACTTTTTTATGTCTTTAAAATTCTGAAATTCTATTGTTTATTCTTAAAATAAATCCTATTTAATAAGAAACTTCTCCAACGGTAATATATCAAACCTTCCATATTTTTTTCATAAAGTGGCCGTATTTTGTTGAAATTGCGGTTACAACATCTACTCTGGAAATTCATAAAGTTTGTTTTTTTATTTCTCTGATTATAAAGACAATAGTATATTCTAAAAATTCTCACCTCAGACTGCAGTAATAATTTACAATACAACGCTTCTCTGCTGCCATTTTAAAAATTAAACTCATTTCTTATTAACACAATGAACTAGGGTATCATTAGAGAATCTCTTCGGGGTAGCTTCTATTTCAAAAATTTTATTCTAACTTCATTTATCTTCAGACCACGCTTTTCCCTTCAGACTAAATAAGTAGGGTGTTCAGCAGTTAGTCTCCTTAATCAGCAAGTAAACAGTAAATTCATTTAAAGATTCTCTAAATAATCACATATGCAACTCCATAGCTTTGTGAATTAAGGTGAATTCACATCCTTAAAGAAATAGATTTAAGAATGTTATTGATTTCTATCTTTGTTATTCACAATGATATGCACGTAATTTATTCTGTGAAATAAAAAGAGATAAAAATGCTAAAAGTACAAAATCGTGCTTACACTTACAATACAATTATATAAGATTATTGCAATAAAGGTAGTCCAGTTAATCATTGTCTTCAATAAATGATACGTTGAGCTTCACTATTGATAAAAATATTATTCCAATTCTTCATTGCTTCCAAAAATGACGGTTTCGGATTTAACATTGGTAAAATAATCACATATTTTGCAACTTCCTAAGATGGAACAACCCTATTGGGGCTGTTAATTGCAATGAGGACATAAAGACAGTTTATCAATAACAATAATTTATTAAAATACGGAAAAAAGGGAGGAAGAGCAGTGGAACAACCAGCTTGATTTTTAAACGTAATCAGACTCCCGCGTTACACTGCAACTCCTGCACTTAATTTGGCAATACATTTACAATAATTTTCTTTATTCAAAAGCACAATCTTTTGTTAGTAGATTCCATGAGTCTCACTACTTATTTATTTAGAGTATGAAAATCAACTTCTTACCGAACGCGCACAGCCGGGTAGCAAAATATCCTTCCAACGCTCTTATAACTCTACGTGGCGTAGACAGTAAGCAAGAACATGATTACCGTTAGACAAGATTTGATCTACTTCCACTGAACCCAGCTAATACTTCACTGTAGATAGATACTACACCACCACAGTCACCTAATTAACGTAATATTAAGAAATAACGGTAACAACCAGATTCCAGAGATACATACCCCCTTTGTGAAACTTAACCCTTTCCAGCACGGGCAATTTTTGTTGTAAAATGATGAAGTGATTGATTGGCACCGGAATTTAAAAAAAAATTTTTTAGAAATTAAAAACGTGTTACTTTAACTATTCATTGTAAAAGCAAAATATAACTAAAATATTCTTGGTGCCGTTCGTAAGTTTGGAATTAAAATTAGGTATCCCAACCCGGTCACACTATGCCGGAAAGGGTTAAAGAGAGACAGGATAGATTTCTCCATTATGCACAAATGTTAGTTATTCAAGACAATACGATTGCGCTTAAAATCACCAACAATAACTCTTGCAATACAGTACATTTATAAAAGAGCAGCTAGGTATCCTTCTACAAAGATTAATTTAAAAATATTGGCTGATAACACGTAAACGCAGTATTTTCTCCTCCAATATAATAATAATCAAATGGCTGCGTAGTTTTTATCTCTGGTAATGTGTTCGTAATAACAGGGATAAATATAAACATAATTTTACTGTAATTCAAAAAAAAAACTACGTCTAAAAGTAAGATATTGATTTTTATTTTTGTAAAACGAAAGCTAAAGTATTTTTCTGGAAAGACTTACAGAATTGTGGCTAGCTACAAGTTAGTAGTAAATTTTCTTGACAGTTTCTTCTCTATAAGAAAATATATGGTAGATGAAAATTAGTTCAGAAATTTTGAAACTGAATAATTTGTGAAACATTAATTGAAAATCATAACTTCAATGACAGATTACAAGTATTGCATCATACGTTTTTGGATGTACTGGTTACACAAGTGCTCAAATCTTAGTTTCAGTTAGTCGAGGATCTGTTATTCTATGGCCACTATACGATCATTATTCCCACTGTTGGGATTATACAAAATTAGATTTACAATCCTCCACTTCGAAAATGCCTTCCTGAATTGAAATCACAATTCAGGAAGGCATTTTCGAAGTGGTGGATTTGACCGATGTGAGCATACTCACACACAAAAGGGGAGAACTTATTTACGAAAGGGACCTTTGCAGAGTAATTAATACGTGCCACATCGAACATTTGTTAAAAAAGTTTACTTTGTGAGTTTATCTACCTTTTAACTAAGTGCACTCTAATGTTTAGCTGTACAGGAAGCATAACAAACGATGTTTTTTGCTCAACTAATTTGTGGCCCAGATGTATTTCTGAAATTTTTATTGCCTAGATCAGGAATTCTTATACTACACTCTAAAATTGGAAGGCGTGAAAATTTCACTCTTTGAAAGAGTGGCAGGCATTTTCACTCTGTTTGGAGTAAATTTCGTAAAAATAGACTCCTTAAGAGCCATTATTTTGAAAATCAAACTGCGATACTTGTATTTTTGTTTTGCTTGATTTTTTTTGTGTTGGAGTAGATCATATTTAATGAATAATGTGCAATTTTGAAGCTCTGAAAAATTTCCTGTATCCTGTAGATAATGTCAAAGTTCAAGACCATGAATCCCATTTTTCATGAAAATTGAAATGCCAGTATGTTTGGATCGCTATATCTCTGGAAAGCAACAACATCCCAAAATTCTTTTATTCGAAACTGTTAGTATAACACTACATGCTTAGTAAAATTTACTTGGTTCCATGGGGCATTGATAATTTGCATTGTTATGTTGCCACAAAATACAATCAAAATGACATTTTTGTCCGTTTTCTGCACTTATTATCTTGGTTAAGCAATAGTACCCAAAATTTTTCTTATATAATATGATATTTTACTATTAGGACAAGCTGAGTAATATAAAACTTTACCGGGATATACATGCTGTAAGCAGATATAATAGGTTAAATATTCAAAAGTTTCAAAATATGCAACTTTTGAATTAGTCCTATCTCAAAACAGCATCACAGTTGAATAAAACAAAATATATCAGGTAGTAGTTGTGTATTTGTGCAAAAACATGGAAACGAAAAATAAGTGGGGTCTCATGCTATTTTCAGAAGAAAAAAATTACAAAAGTTACAAAAAGGCAGTGCAATAATCTAGCTTTTCCCCTAGAAGGAGAAAGTTAAAAGGGATGATCAATTTTCTAATAGGGGAATAACATCGGAAAGGGAAAGAGAAAAAGGATAAATCATTTTCTTATAGAGAAAAAGCCTGATATTGACACTGCCTTGTAACATTTGTCATTTTTCTTTCTGAAAATAGCATGAGACACCACTTATTTTTCATTTCCATGTTTTTGTACATATGTTTAACTACTGCCTGATATATTTTGTTTTATTCAACTGTGATGCTGTTTTGAGATAGGACTAATTCAAAAGTTGCAGATTTTGAAACTTTTGGATATTTAACAGATTATATCTACTAACAGCATCGATATCCCGGTAAAGTTCTATATCACTTAGCTTGTCCCAATAGTAAACTTTCATATTCTATAAGAAATATTTTGGGGTACTATTGCTTAACTAAGGTAATAAGTGCAGAAAACGGACAAAAACGTCATTTTGATTGCATTTTCTGGCAACATAACAATGCAAATTAACAATGCCCCATGGAACCAAGTAAATTTTATTAAGCATGTAGTGCTATACTAACAGTTTATGACAAAAAAATTTTGGGATGTGGTTGCTTTCCAGAGATATAGCAATCCAAACATATTGGCATTTCAATTTTCATGAAAAAAGGGATTCATGATCATGAACTTTGACATTTTCTGTAGGAAACAGGAAATTTTTCCAGGGCTTCAAAATTGCACAATATTCATTTAATATGATCTACTTCAACATAAAAAAAATCAAGCCAATTAAACAATACAACTATCAAAATATAACATTTTTGTCTGAATTTCAAAATAATGGCTCATAAAGAGTGGAATTTTCCACTCTCTAGAAAGGAGTGAAATGTCTCACTCCGTTATCGAGAGTGAATTAGTCACTCCTGAAATTGTGACTTACGTATGCATTGCTTATTAACCAATCAGAATAGCAAGGCAGCATTGCCTTTGTAAGATAAGAAAAATGATCACTTTTTCGTCCGCCATCTTAGGATTAACAGATTAGGATATCATTAAAATGACTCTTCGAAACATCCCAACGGCTGGATGGATTTTAATGAATGAGGTCTCTATCGATTCGTCTACCCGTCCGATGGTTATAGGCTAGGTTTTGTCTTTATAAATTCAAAATGGCCGTAGAGACGAAAAAAAATTTTTACGCATCATACTGAGTGGCATATCATTGGATAGATCTCTCAAAATGAAGGCAATATGTCATTGACTATTTTACAGCCAGACTCTTCGTTTAAATATTACACAACCTGGAAGTTGTGTAGGTATGATCTCTAGCTTTACTGCAACTCTAACCATCATAGATATTTATAGGCCTCATCAAAACAGTGTTTATAGATAGAAACTAACAATTAAACACAACTTAAAAGTCATCAATACAAGTAAATAAAAAATAGGTAAGTAATATAAAAAAAATAGTTTCACATTGTTGAGAAATAATTAATTAGTTCGCTTTTTATGCAGTCGGGTTTTTTGATTTTTTAAATATAATTTTTACTAGTTAGGGTTTTGTACTTAAAAGGTAAAAACGTAACCATTATAAGATCCCTCCTGTGTCTGTATGTCACAGTCATTTTACTCGTAAACTATGGAACGTGGAAAGTTCAAATTGAGGAAAGTAATAAAGACTATTGACCCACATATTTTCAGATTATTAAAAATTCATAAATATATTTAGTAAAAATGTAGAGGGGCTAATTAAGCTACTTGAAGAAAAAACTTTTTTCTTTGTTTATCGTGTGAAAACTTCCGTAACGCTGAACACATGAAATACATTCCTTTTAATTTTAGGTATTATATTTTCAAAGATATCGTCAAAAATGTAGCGCAAAAATATATACCCCCCCCCCCCCCAATCTAATTCCGAATCTACTGAAACTAAAATTATGAAAAAAATTAGAGGTAGTAGACGTTAATTTAAACCGTGAAGGAAAAGTATAGCGATTACACTAGGTCATATTAGTTTTTGAGAAAGTCGCATTTTTCCTTTACACCCAAATTTCTATTTAAGGGTATTCAGCAAAAGTGTTGAGCAACGCTGAAGGTACCTACCGTACAAAAAGTATAAAAGTGTTGTTGATAATGATTTTCGAAAAAAAATCGTCAGTAATTAACCGAGATATTAACCCTTAAAAATACGGACGGTTTGGTCATGCATAATGACAAGGGCGGCGTACTCTATGTACCATCGGTTTTTATAGCCTAGTTAACAACTGTTAATTATATATATGTGTAATGCAATGTCCAGTAGCAGTATAAAAGTAATAAATGTCAAATTGTTAAAACCAGACTAATTTAAGTGGTCTCAGGTGTTAGAAATCTTAAAATTGGAAAAAATGAAAAAAAAGATCATTTTCAACATTTAATATCTTAAAATGTATATGATTTTAAAGAACAATTTTTATTGGAATGAAAGATACAAGTATGTTCTTTCATTTCATGTATTTAAAATATTCAAAATGCAGAATTAGTTTTATAGTGAACTCGAAACTGTCAGACATTTGTCGAGCAGAAAATTCGTATAATAGCTTACGCGCTAGATTATAAAATATTAGATATATAGATATTAAATATAGATATTGCAAATAGAATGAAACATTTGGTGCCTTCTTATACTTCAGATTGTAATAATTACCCTGAACCTAAATAAATTTGTATTTAAAGCAAATTTATATTTTTTATGAGAAGTTGTGTTTAGCTAATACAAAATTTTGAAAATTTCAACAGTATAATCACATTTTTTTTTTTTTTTTTTTTTTTTGAACAATAAAAAGGAAATTTAGGTTCGGTTTATACAGACTAACATGAAATATATGTTTAGAAAATTTCATGAAAAAACATTTAGAAGTTTTTGAGGTATCCTGCGCGTTACGCTCAAAAACGTCATTTGGAGAAAAATGACTTCAAAGTTTCGGAAACGTCGCTTCAGCTATTGAGCGGGTATGGAATTTCAAGGAAACAATTATATCAAAATGTTCAGAAATGATAGACGTTTAACATCTAAAAATTAAAAAAAAAATTAAATTTTGAAGCTTTACGAGTTCTGAGACCCCTTAATTAGTATGAATCACATAAATACTATGGGATTAGCGACTAATTTGCATTGAGTGGAACTCTCAATACGCCTCGAGTGACTTTAAAAGTTAATTAAAACCTATCTGGAAAAACTCGGCACGGACAAAGTCGGTGTCGCAACTTTGCGACCTCCTTTCGAAGCGCTCTTAGCACAATGCCAAATTTCAACTTTGAACAAAGGTTTTGTTTTAGCTACTCTGTAGAAAGAAAGGGTATGACTACACTGAATTTAGTTTTATGAAATGCCAAATGAAGTTTAAATATGCGCAGCTTTTATTGTCAGTACCGAATTAATTTTATCATAAACAGATTAGGATAATATAAAAAAATGAGTTATACAGAATAGCTATATTTGATATTATTTATTTTCCATACCTCTATGAACTTTCATGGTATATCCATTTACACTTTTCTAGTATATACAGTTATACCCAACCCTGCGTTGTATAATTTTTTACAAAGTTTTTGTATTCTTTTACCAATGGTTTTTTTTTAATAATACAATTACAAATTCATATATTTATTCTACGGAACTCTGTGTGCGCGAGAAATACTTGCACTTAACCGTTTATTTTAATATTTATATGACCTACCCTAACACATACATAAATATAAACATCAAACTCTTTTGGGCCAAAAACGCCGCTCATGGACTTTGATCCTTTAAAACGGTGGTATGAGACATATCTATTTTTTTTTAAGTTTACGCTGTATTTTGAAGAATTTAGTCAGATGACCACTCACTAAATTACAATTGCAAGATATAGATTTAAGCTAATTGAGTAATTGTTTTTTCACCTAAAATGAATTTTCATCAAAATCTCGTTTCATCAAAAGTTTTATTTCTTTTTAAAAAATCACTTTTTACGTAAAAAGACGTTTTCAGAACTTCAAGTGAAGTTACGTTATTGATCATAAAATAGCGTAATGAAAATTTTACATTATGTAAGAAATTCGGATCGGACACAAAAAATAAAAATTAATGAAAAAAATAAATTTAAAAGGATTGCGTTACATTTTCTTTGGATGTCGATTTAAATTTATTTCCCGATATATTTTCAAAAATTTAATGAGAGGAGCATTTACTAAATTGCAATTTTAGTATGTAGGTTTAAACAAATTTAGTAACACTCTTTCTAATAAAAGCGTAAAAAATAGCAACATTAAAAGCACCAAAATTTTAAATTTTAAGCATACCGGTTTCGGTAGCATATAGCATACCTTCCTCAGTGCTAAGGATTGTGGAAATTTACTCACATATATAGGAGAGATAGGAATTCCAGTTAAAGGTTTATTGACCAATAGGAAAACAGAGGATTGCAGGCAACAGCCAATTGGAAAAAAGATGGGAAATGGAACCGAAGTAGTGAGGGGGGGGGGGGGGATTAAGGTTTGGTTTGTGTTTATGACGGCCGATTATCAACACGTGGGATATAGGCCCTGGGGGGAGTGCCCTTCGTGGGGGTCTTTCTAAGGGAACCTAACCCGTATTTACGCATGGGAATCCACGGTTTCGAAGAAAACCACGAAAACTCCGAAACGGTTAGGCCGACGGGCGCGATTGGGTTCGAACCCAGCACCTCCCGTCTACCAGCTTCGAGAGCAGAACCTCTCAGCCACTGGTGGGGCGGGGGGGGATTAAGAGAAAGGAGTTTTTATGTAATATTTCCAACAGTCTGATAATGGGGGAATAGCGAACTCACAATTCACAATATTTTTTATATTTTTATAAATATGAAATGCTTCAAGGAAGTTAAGTTCGTGTATAGAAGTAGGTTTAGAGATTATTTTAACCGAATTGAAGTCAAAAGTATGATTCATTTCCCAGGAATGTTTTGCAATAGAGGATTTATTGATTTCTTGTTTTTTAATATATTGTTGATGTTCTTTGTTACGAAATTTTAAGCAGCGTTTGGTTTGTCCAATATAGGAAAGGCCACACTGGCAATTAATACGGTAGATACCCCATGAATTGGATAATTTAATAGGATCTTTGAGTTTGGAGAGGGTGAGTTTATTGGTAGGGGCAAAAATTATATTGAAGTCATATTGTCTAAGAATTTTAGCAATGGAAAAGCTTGATTTAGAAAAGACGGGTAACACAATGCTAATATTGGAAAGAGTAGAAGACTGAGGAGAGTTTGAGGAACGAGGATGCTGTTTAAATAGAGCAGTATTAATTATAGAAGGGTTGTATCCTCTGTCAATCGCAATGGATTTAATGTATTGAATTTCACTATTAAATGACTGAGAATCAGAGCAAACATGGGGTATCTACCGTATTAATTGCCAATGTGGCCTTTCCTATATTGGACAAACGAAACGCTGCTTAAAATTTCGTATCAAAGAACATCAACAATATATTAAAAAACAAGAAATCAATAAATCCTCTATTGCAAAACATTGCAGTGAGATGAATCATACTTTTGACTTCAATTCGGTTAAAATAATCTGTAAACCTACTTCTATACACGAACTTAACTTTCTTGAAGCAGTTCATATCTATAAAAATATAAAAAATATTGTTAATTGTGAATTCTCTATTTCCCCATTATCAGACTGTTGGAAATATTACATAAAAACTTCTTTCTCTTAATTTCCCCCTCCCCCTCACTACTTCGGTTCCATTTCCCATCTTTTTTCCTATTGGCTGTTGCCTGCAATCCTCTGTTTTCCTATTGGTCAATAAACCTTTAACTGGAATTCCCATCTCTCCTATATATGTTAGCAAATTTCCACCATCCTTAGCACTGAGGAAGATATGCTATATGCTACCGAAACCGGTATGCTTAGAATTTAAAATTTTGGTGCTTTTAACGTTGCTATTTTTTACACTTTTATTATACTGCACCAAGCTCCTACTTGATAATTATTGTTCCAGCTATAACGGGCTTTGTGTCATAGGATTTTTGCTCATTATATTGCTGAGCAACCCAATCAGCGAAGCCTCATCAGAGGGGGAGATTGGGTCAGCAATTTCATTCCTCATATGGATAAAAAGTTAATTAATCGTTTCTTCCGCCTACGGGCCAAAAAGTTGAAGTCACTCAATCGGCTAAGATTCCTTCTCCGCTGTAAACGTCAACGAATCATCCCTAAATTCATAATTTTAAAATGCAGTATTTCTAGCTCGTTCTTCGTCAAAAAGGCTTTATACAGATCCCACTTCGCCATTCTTCGAGCCGTTATTAAAGATACTCGTCTCTCCACTTCCAAAATAAAAAAGGAATTATTTGATCTACATTTAAATTTGGCAGCTAATCTTTCTAATTTCAAGTCCATAGATATAAATTAATGGCATCTTGCTGAAAATCTTTCCAACAAACACCCGCACAAACTCAGTGCTAAATTTACCCGCCTGCTTGATTCATCAGTTTCCTTGCCACCCGCTGATCTTCCTATTGTCAATCAGAATTCTGTCATCATCCTTTCTAGTACAGATATTTCGGAAACACAATATTCAGTTCTTAAGATTAATTCTAATTTTGCAATTTCTAAAACAGCTTCTTTCCCTGAGCTAATTGCTCCGGTTGAAAAAGCATTCAAAAATAGTCGTCTAACTGAAATACAAAAAGAAAATTTACGTCATCTCATTATGGCCAATGTTAATTTTGATTCCAATATTAAATCTAATCTCACCTCTCTTGAAAAGACTGCCTTGAAATATCTTAAATCAAATGAGAATATTGTAATTACGAAAGCTGATAAGGGTGGCCAGATTGTAATCCTTGATAAAAAGCAATATATTGACGGAGTGGAAAATCTTATTAAAAACGGTCCATGTAAACTTTTATCTAGGGACCCTTCAGATAAAGAATTATCACAAATTAAATTCATTGTTAATTCTTGTATTCTTCTAGCTAAGTCTGAACATACCTATATTTGCTCTTCAGTCGCTAACTGCGCAAGATTTTATAATCTTCCAAAAGTTCATAAACCCAATTTACCATTTCGTCCCATAGTTTCAAACATTGGCACGGCCTCTTACCGCCTAGCGAAATATCTAACAACTATATTTTCTCCTCTCCTGTCCGAAAATTTATACACTGTAAAGAATTCCATCACCTTTGCTAAAAAGATTCAGAATTTATCCCCAACTAAATTTACTATGGTCCTTTGACGTCAAATCTCTATTCCCGAATGTCCCGACAAGTGGCGCCCTCTCTTGTCTTGAACACAGACTTCGTGAATTTCATTATTCATATTTTGAAATCCAAGAACTTATATCCCTTACTCACATATGCCTATCTCAAACTACATTTTCATTCCAAGGAAATTTTTACAAACAATCTGACGGTCTAGCCATGGGCTCTCCCCTGTCACACATCCTCGCAGATATCTATATGCATTATTTTGAATGCTCCCTTTTCAATATATTTTCTTTCCCTTTCTGGATTCGTTATGTTGATGACACATTCACCTTAATTGACACCTCCCTTCACAATATTGATAATATCCTTAACATCATGAACTCTATTGATAGCAATATTCAATTCACTTATGAAACTGAAAATAATAGTTCTCTCCCATTTTTGGATACCCTTGTCACTCGCACTGTAAACGGTTTCACTACTTCCGTCTATCGCAAAAGCTTCGCTGTTTCTTTGCCAGCCCATGCTCGTTCTTGTCATCCCCCAAGCCAAAACATGTCCGCCTTTTATGCCTTTATAAATCGTGCCATACATGTTTGCTCTGATTTTCAGTCATTTAGTAGTGAAATTCAATACATTAAATCCATTGCGATTGACAGAGGATACAAACCTTCTATAATTGACACTGCTCTATGTAAACTTCAGCATCCTCGTTCCTCAAACTCTCCTCAGTCTTCTACTCTTTCTAATATTAGCATTGTGTTACCCTTCTTTTCTAAATCAAGCTTTCCCATTGCTAAAATTCTTAGACAATATGACTTCAATATAATTTTTGCCCCTACCAATAAACTCACGCTCTCCAAACACAAAGATCCTATTAAATTATCTCATGGGGTATCTACCGTATTAATTGCCAGTGTGGCCTTTGTTATATTGGACAAACCAAACGCTGCTTAAAATTTCGTATCAAAGAACATCAACAATATATTAAAAAACAAGAAATCAATAAATCCTCTATTGCAAAACATTGCTGGGAGATGAATCATACTTTTGACTTCAATTCGGTTAAAATAATCTCTAAACCTACTTCTATACACGAACTTAACTTCCTTGAAGCATTTCATATTTATAAAAATATAAAAAATATTGTTAATTGTGAATTCGCTATTCCCCCATTATCAGACTGTTGGAAATATTACATAAAAACTTCTTTCTCTTAATTCCCTCCCCCCCCCTCACTTCTTCGGTTCGATTTCTCATCTTTTTTCCTATTGGCTGTTGCCTGCAATCCTCTGTTTTCCTATTGGTCAATAAACCTTTAACTGGAATTCCCATCTCTCCTATATATGTGAGCAAATTTCCGCCATCCTTAGCACTGAGGAAGGTATGCTATATGCTACCGAAACCGGTATGCTTAGAATTTAAAATTTTGGTGCTTTTAACGTTGCTATTTTTTACGCTTTTATTATACTGCACCAAGCTCCTACTTGATAACACTCTTTCTACACTGGTTATCAAAAATTAAGGAAAAATCACAAAATGCTAATTTTGAAATACGCGAACACTAAAAAGTAAATAATATAATTCGAGTAATTACTATCTCTACAACACAGCTAGCCCATATAACATCTCATTCATGTCACACATGGTCACAAGAGTCATAGTCACTACAGTGAAGAAAAAAATAGGAAATTCCATACATCTCATTATGAGTCTCAAATGATCACTATATGTGACTCCACTGAGAAATCAGTGTGACTGCTGCTTTGTGACGAATCACCAGGTGACTTTCCAATGTAGTTAAATTGTGACTCTCATGTGACTGTCATTTTGAGACTCAATTTCATAGTCATCATGAACGTTTCATTATGATAAGTCACCAAATAATATCATATTATAGTCACATGGAGACTTTTCCCAAAAGAGCACAATGGTGACTTCACAGTAGTCTCTCTCTCACCTGAAAGTCATCATGTGACTTTAATGTGACATTATTTGGTAACTTATCACAATGTAGCGTTCACGATGGCTTTGAGAAAGAGTCTACAAATGACAGTCACATGAGAGTCACAATGTAACTACATTGTAAAGTCACATGGTGATTCGTCACAAAGCAGCAGTCACAGTGACGTCTCAGTGGAGTCACATATAGTGATCATTTGAGACTCATAATGAGATGTACGGAATTTCCTATTTTTTTGCTTCATTGTGTAGACTGTGATACTTGTGACCATGTGTGACATGAATGAGATATTATGTGGGCTAGCTGTGTTGTTGAGATAGTAATTACTCGAATTATATTATTTCCTTTTGAGTGTTCGCGTATTTGAAAATTAGCATTTTGTGACTTTTCCTTAATTTTTGATAACCAGTGTACATGAAAGCACATTTTCATAAAAATCTTTGCTTTATTTCTTAAATAGTGGGCTTCTCCTGCCACGCTGGTATGTTTCTCAAAACAAACTTTGAATCAAACGAAATATATCTGTGAATTTCAACTTGTGTTTTAAAGTATCATGGACGTTTAATTGGAATGTCCTTCTGCATTGCTGGAAACGTTGCGAACGCCATTGCGCTATTATATTTTCTAATGTTTCAAACAAAGTTTGGTCTGTTAAGGACTAAATCTTTTATATTCTCATTTACAGTAGGATTTCGTAAAGAACGATAGAACGACATGTAGTACCAAAAAAAAAAAAAATCCCTGAAAAATTATCTAACCAACAATGCAAGTCTCATCAAAATCAGTCCAGTAGAACTTTTTTAAAAGCACAATCTTTCATAACGGATTCACCTGATTATAGAACTCCCCCCCCCCCCTCCCCCCCCCAAAAAAACTAGTACTAAATGTTATAAAACTATTCCTGAAAAAAACAATCTAATTAACATTACAAGTCTCATCGAAGTCCATCCAGTAGAACTTTTTAAAAAAGCTAATATTTCATAATCAGATTCATTTGATTATAGAATGTTTCCCCATAATTCTATAATTAAGCAACATAGAACAATATGCAATATACGAAAACCTTCCCTAAAACAATATCTAAGTAACAGTGCAAGTCTCTTCAAAATCTATTAAGCAGAATTCTGGTTATAAGTACCAGAACAAAACCCTCATTTTTATTTTATATACTATATAGTAGAAAATATCTCTTCTTCTGCAAGAAGACGTTTTCAAAACTTCAAGTAATGCATATCAGTTATCATAAACAAAGCGCATAGAACTTCCTTCCTTATTATGACAAATTCGGACTCACGAAAAACAAACTAAGAAAAAAATAATGTAAATTTAAATCAGTTCTATCAAATCCTCAGTGGATTCCGATTTAAATGCCTTTTACGAGTATTCAAAAATTTTGTAAGATGAGCAAATTACAATTCAGCTAAATTACAATTTCAGTGTGTGGATTTAAACAAATTGAGCAACAGATGTTTTCACCTGAAACTTAATTTCCATAAAAATCTTTGTTTTACTGTGTAAAAATAAAAATTCTTCTATGAGAGGACATTTACAAGACTTCAAATGTTGTAAGTTAGGTATTGTGAAAGTACGCATGGTAATTTCTGAATTCTGTAAGTAATTCACGAACAAAAAAAAATGGAATAGAATGAAACTGGTAAATTTTAAATGGCTATGTAAAATTATCTATAAATATCGATTTAATTTTCATTTAGAATATATTTTTAAAAAATTAGTAACATGAGCATGAGTAATTAAAATTACAGTGTGTGGAAAATATCATTTCATCTGTAAGAGGACATTTACGGAATTTCAAATGATTTAAATTAGTAATTGTGAAAGATCGCACTGAAATTTCTGTTTTATGCAAATAATTCAAGTATAACAAAATGGAAATGAATGTAAAAAACAAATTTGAAATGGTTATATCAAATTTTCTTTAAACGTCGATTTAAATTTATTTTTAAATATATTTTTAAACATGTAATGCGGTGATCAGTCACTAAATTGTAATTACATTGTTTAGATATTTAACAAGTTGGAAATTGACGTCAAACGTGTCAAATGAGGTGCGTTCGTACTATAACTAGTTTTATAAATATTTTTCCACAGCATATTGTACTGAATGTAAATTTTAGTGCACTTCATAAGTGAATATCAATTTCATTCTGTTTGAAAGGCTGTAACATCATTAAAAGACACTTGAAATTTTTTTTTTCCATTGGCCGTAACGTAACGGAAAATTTTGACTGTCCCTCTAATTAAACTATATATCCTATTTTCATAAATTTTGAAATGACTCGACAAAATTTAGCAACAATTGTACATTTAAAATTTCAGACAATTTGGATGAGTAGATTTTGGTCTGTTATATAAGGACGGATGGACAGACAGCCGGACCGAACGACGACTATAGGTGCTGCGTATTTATATAATTACGAACACACCTAAAAATATGGAGAAACACATTTTTCACCTGAAAGCTAATTTCCATCAAAATCTTTGTTTTACTTCATAAAAAATACCACTTCGTCCGTAAGAGTCGATGGGGAGGGATGTATATTTGTAATGATGAAAGTGCGCATTGATATTTTTGCATTATGTAAGCAATTCGAGCAATAAAAAGGGGAAAAATGAAAAAGTAAATATAAAATGGTTATGTCAAACTTTCCATATCTGTCGATTTAATTTTCTTCTCAGAAATTTTATGAGATGACCAGTCACTAGATCGCGATAGCAATGTATAGATTTAAACAACTTGAGTAACGCGTCTTTATTTTTAGACCGCTGACCAGGCCCCTGTCGGGTTTTTGTCCAGCTGAACGGGTTGATACCTGGCAACTGAGCCTGATCCTTTGCTCTCTTGGATTCACCTGCTCTCCTGTGGCGGAGATCTATTGGACAAGCCTCCATCCATTTGAGAAACCTCCTTATCAATACTAACTACGTAGCCTGGGCATACAACAGATTCAGCTGGAAGTTTCGTACCTCGGCAAGTGCTACTCACATCATCATCCATAGTATCTCTCGCACATTCTTCCGCCCCTTATCGCGTAGGAGATCTGTTCCTCGGCGGAAAAATCTTGTTTTGATAATTTCTCCACTATCTTCTCTCACCCGGCCTCTGTCGCGTTAGGTTCTTTTGCACCTGGCGGGTCCTGCCCTGACTTGTTATTTATGGAATTACCGCCCACTGTCGCGTTTCTGGTAGTTTCAGCTCTGGCTAAAAACTGTATTTTTTTTTAATACCTCGATAAAGGAGACAGGGAGGGACACTATGCTCTAAGGCTGCATACACACGCTTGTTTTGCCATCCTTCTACAGTTTTCGTGGAAAATTTTATTCTGGATGCTTCTGCGGTTTAGTCACAAAATTATGAGGGGAATCTAGAATGGATCAGGAGATAAGGAGCTCAACCGTACATGAAGGAAAGATTCCTCTTTTGCAGGACATCAGTCCCTTTCCTTTTAAAGTCGTTAAAGATAAAAAAAAAAAAAAAAAACACCGCGTGGCCACATGAAAAGACGCTGGTACTGATAGCAGTTAGAAAGATGGTCCGTTCGCAGCTTAAAGACTCAATTTTCTTGTCTGAGCAGTCTCTCTTGGGATATCAAAAGCAAAAGCCTCCAGGCCGTCGTGGCTGCATTGCTTCTTGTTGCCTTGGTTGCTTTTCTTATGTTGGCCGGTTCCTAATTATTATTTAGCTGAGTCGATTCGTCACTGAAAAGTATAGCGAAGCCATGATGGGTGGATGTGAGATGCTGGAGAATTTAGTGTACTTTTTTGGTAATTACTATTTGTTCGTCGCGGGTAATACATCTTTACAGCGAAACTAGAATTTTTATGATAATCTTTGTTTTATACCTATAAAATATAATTTCTTCTGTAAGAGACATTTATATAAAGTCGAGCAATATAAATTAGTGATAATGAGAAAAGGACATTGAAATTTCTGCATTGTGCAAAAAGATTTTTTACACATAAAAAAGAAAAGAATGCAAAAAACCAATTTAAAACGATTGTGTCAAACTTTCTCTAAATGTCGATTTAAATTTCTTTAACGATATCTCTTCAGAAATTTAGTGAGATGACTATTCACTAGATTACAATTGCAATCCATAGATTTAAAGAAATTGAGCAACGCATCTTTTCACCTGAAAGCGAATTTTCATCAAAATCTTTGTTTTGTTTCTATAAAAAATCACTTCTTCAGTAAGAGGACATTTACAGAACTTCAACTTTTTATTTTATTTTCGAAACTGAAAAAGAAAGCTCTTTTATTTCGTGTTACAAGGGATTTAAAGCTGATATTGATCTCCTGTAAAAGAATAGTTGTTAAGAAAATAACACAACTGGAGGTTTTTTGAACGCGCAATATCTTTACTGCGATAAGCCTTTCATCCATTTAAATGCAAAGGAGAAAAAACATTTTTATGATGTCTCCACTCCATTTTAAGTTTTTGAGGAGGCATCTTTTAAAATAGAGGGTTCAGAACGTGCCCTTATAAGGAAAAAAAACAAAAAAATACAGTCTCGAGACTTTTCTGTTATTTTTATTGCAAATGTCTTTAAAAAGAGTTCCATTCTAAGATTTACAAAAGCATTGTGAAATGCTTTTTACCGGGTAATTTATACCCGTCTTGTTTACTCTTACAGAAATATCTCAAAGTTTCTTTCTCAAAGAAACTCTTGCAAAATATTTACTTTCTAGAAAGATTTTTTTATATTTCAGTAAGATCCTCTATGTGAAAAATTAAATTCTAAACTATCCTAGTACAAATATTGTTATGATAGAGATTATCCTTTAGAAAGTTTCTCGGCCTTCAATTTGAAAAAATATTTTGTTTTTCAGGAACTGTTAAAATATTTTCTGTGAAATAACGTAGAATCTGCTGTCGAAGATTTACCTTTTAAGACATGAAATTTACAGAGAGATGAAGGCCAGGATTCTGTTAAAAATCAGAGCAATTCTTTTGTGAACTTAACGTAAACTATGTAAATTCACGCAAGTAGAAGTAAGGTTAAAGCTCCGCCTATACCAGACGGGTCCAATGGGCCCGAAAGGTATCTCACATCACATATTCATATCACATATTTCAGATCATATATTTACAGAATTTTCAGTCTTTTATCATGAGAAAATCATTTTGAATGTACCTGTCGGGTCCATTGGACACGTCTCGTAGGCGGAGGGTTAACTGTAACGACCTGGTTGTTCAAACACTGTGTATATTACAACACACTCTATGCAGGCACTTGATATTTGCTCATTCTTGAAAACTCTCTCTAAAATGTGCCGGAAATTTATTCTTAAAAAATTGCAATAAATTTGAAAGCTCTTCCAACAATGTAGCTCTAAATTGTAATGAAGTGGATTACACATCTCTGTACAGAATTTTTGCTGCAAGCAAGAAAAAGTTATAGAAAAAAGTGCGTGAA